>CM035165.1:82708004-83230929 GCA_020205615.1 Panax quinquefolius
TTGATTGATGTATCCGAAAGGAAAAATCATACCTTGTTGAACATGGTACGGTCCATAATGATTTTACCTAGCATTCAGGTATCCTTCTAGGATCATGTCCTAGAAATGGTGCATATCTACGAAAAGGTAACCTCAAAATCCGCCCCAAGACTCCATAAAAGTTATGAGCAGGAGGATTCTAATCTTAAGTATGTTAAGATAAGGGGTTGTCCAACTTATGTGAAAAGGTTTCAAGGATAAGCTTGGGACAAGATTTGACATGTCTGATTTGTGGGACATTCGGAAAAGTAAGTTTAGGGTATATGTTCTATATTTCTACTTAGCAAAAGGTGTTTGTTATGAAAACACGCCGCTTTCTAAGATAAAGGTGTTTATCATTAAAAGGGGCTAGTGGGAGGATAATAGATCTTGAAGAGTTCAAGAACCACAAAATACTATAAGTCAAATAAGAGGAACCTGTAGATAGACCTATTATACCATAACTGAATCGTAAATCTGGAATAGTACCAAAGATACCTGGGAGGTATGGATTCATTATAGATGATGATGATGAGGTACACATCATAGAAGATGATGATCCAGTTACATATGATGAGGTAAGTGTAGTAGACACTCAGAGAAATGGATTGAACCAAGTTTCTTAAATATGGAACATTCGTTTTGAAGAGGCAATCAAAAGAGTTTGATTTTATCAAAAATAAGAATGAACCTAGTGTGTACAAAAGGGTCAGTGGGAGCATCGTGACATTCCTAGTACTATATGTTGATATACTACGGATAAGGAATGACATACCAATGCTACAATCAGTAAAGATAAAGTTGTCTAAACATTCCTCCATGAATGATTTGGAAGAGTATCTTAATTGGGGATATAAATCTATATAGATAGATTTAAGAGGATGCTCGACTTAACCAAAGGAATGTATACTCATTTGATGCTAAAGTCGTTTAGCATGGCAAACTCCAAGAGATGTCTCATGTCGATGAGCTATGGAGTGTATCTCTCTTAATAGTCCCCCACAGACTCCTAAAAAGAGAGGTCGCATGAGTGACAATCATGTATGCAATGAAATGTACGAGACCTGATGTTGATCATTCATATTCTGGAGAAGATCACTGTCAGACAGTGAAAAACATCTTAAAGTACTTAACCGGCACTAAGGATGTGATCAGATTTATGGTGGGTCTAAATTAAAACTAGAGGGCTTAACAGACTCAAGTTTTTTAGATGGACCAAGACGATAGAAAATCCACTTTAAGGTAAAGTGTTACCTTGAACAGTGGTGTAGTGAATTGGAAAGGTTCCAAATAGCAAAGAGTTGCTGGTTTAGTGATAAAGACAAAGTAAATAGCTATAAATGAAGCTGCAAGTTGATTGTTTGGATTAAAAGTTCATTACAGAACTAGGAATAGTTCCTAAGTCTCATCTCGGATCTAAACATGTGTTGTGGCACTTTCATTTGATTATTAGAATCATTGAAAGATGGGAAATCACTATAGAGATAGTGAACTCTCAAAAACAACATTACATATCCATTAACTAAAGCTTATCCAACAGCAGGATAATCGTCACTTAGAAGAAGAGTATGAGATACCATGACGATCGACTTTAGTGCAAGTGGGAGATTGAAAATAGTATGCACACAAGCCAATCATGTTTGATGATAAAGCATATACTTTGTAACAATCTTATTCATTTATTAATAAAAAGTATTAATTTATTAAAGGCTTTTAATTATCTACATGATCTTTGTTTTATAATATGTGATAAACCCATAGTTTTAAGCAATGCTTTTAGAATAATGATGATGATCATTCTAATGAGATCTAAATTCTTAGAAAGCTTAAAACTAAAATAGTTCCCAATCATTGGATTACTAAATTGGGGATTAGTGAATTCGGATAGATTAGTACATACGTTGCTTGCTCATTGGATGAGGATGATTGATCTCATGATCATTTGTGTGGAGACACTAAAGCAAGTATGTAGGTGCTTATTAGAGAATAAGTTCACTGAACGTGGCTCGCTAAGGAATACCTAATGGAGTTTTACTCACTCGTCAATAGGAATTTCAGTAGTGATAGTAGTACAAGTGATCCTTGGACTTGAGATCATCATAGTATCTTGTGTATGATGAGTTATACTTTGACTTATTCCTTAAGACCCTTAGGGTATATCAAAGGGTATGCTTTGGGTATAATAAGTTGTACATGGAGATAATGTATGATCAATAAAGAATCTACCACTTCTATTAAAAGAAGAGAAATTTCCTATGTGATACGATAAATGACAACCCAAGAGTCCTTGGTTAAAGCGTAATGAAATTAGAAAGGAGTTTCTAATTTGCATTATTTGAGTTATGCATTTAAGGATCGAAATACATATAATTAAATAAAATAAGACTTGTGAAGAATTCCATGTCTTATATTTAATTGGGACATTGTATGGTGGAAGGATTGAATTATGCGGTAACTATTTACTCAAAGGTTCTTTTATGATTAATGTCGAAATTTATATTATCCGAAAAGTCGTTGATCGCTAGGGAGGCTTATCCTATTGTAGAATAAATATTATTTATTTAAATAAATTAATTGTTTAATTTATTTATTTAAATAAGATTAGAATTGTTCTAATTGATTTATTCACAAGGTTTAATATGGAGAACCTAAAGGGTCGCATTACATAAAAAGAAGGATAATTATTTAAGAAGTTAATGGCATAATCGTAATAATATAGTTAAGTATATTTAATTTAATCTATGGTGATAGAATAAATTAAATAGCTTAATATTTATTATTTAATATTTTAGAAATATTAAATATAAATTAATAAGAGGAGTCTTATTAATATTATTACAATTATTATTATTATTTTATTTCTAAAAGAGTTTAGGAATTAATTTAATATAAGTACTCTCATTTATTCCTAATTGGATTAGGAAGGAAAATTAGTTAAAGGTGTTTAATTAATTATCCCTAATAAGATTAGGGAGCCCCTTTAATTAAAGGGTTTAATTAAATAATACCTTATTTTAATAGGGTTACTTGATATCTTTATAAGAAGAGTCTTATATCGATATCAAGAATACGTAATTCAATGGTTAGAGAGTACGTCCCCCTTTTTCTATAGAGATAGAAAAACTAGGGTTTAGCCAACCACCCATCTTCTTGAATTCTTCTTTTCCTTGGTGGATCACCCCAGAGGCCAAACACTTGGGTGGCTAACGTTGATCAATGGAAGGAACCAAACCCGGTGGATTCAAGTTGAACGCGAAAAAGGATTGGAGGTGAACTTGTACCTGAGGAAGCTCGATCTTCAAGGGTATGTATGATTCTTATTCGTTATCTTTTTCGTTTAATTAATAATTGTGCATAAAGGGTGATCGGGTATATGGTTTGTAAAAATTTTAAACTCGATTTTACTGCGTTTCCGCTTATTTTTGCAATTTGATCATGTTCATGAATATTACAAATGCAAATGAGATATTCCAATGAGAATAATAAAAATAAAGACTAATCAGTCCGGTAAAGCGCTTATATAGGATATTCCAATGAATAATAAAGACAGAATCAGTCAAGCGTAGAACGCTTGCATGCATGTGATGTTCCAACATAATTATAAAGAATGGAACAACAAAAGAATTTCACCAAGTATAGGGTAGTACGTGTATAAAGGTTATTCCAACAGAATAATAAAGAATGGAATAACAGAAGTTCTCGTCATAGATAAGAAAGAAATAATACTCCCCACCTTTAGAAAAACTGGATACTGGAATTGTGAGGTAGCAGACTTCTCTTCTTCTTTCTATAATTTCCTTCTATAATAATCGCTCTAAAGTTTTTGTGAATTGGTGAGAAATGAAGGAAGAATGAGCTTCTATTTATAGAAAAATATAGTTTCGATAATTGCACGTTTTGGGGCTTGAAAAATTACAGTACAATACCTCCAACTTTTCGTTTATTTTTAATTTAGTCATGGAAGTATTATCAAACTTGCACCACCTCCCCTAATAGTAAATAATTTGATTCATTAGTAAATTATGTGAATCAATAGTTCTAGACATGTGAAAATACGAATTATAGTATAGTACCTCCATCTATACCTCTATTTTTAACTTAGTCATGTAAGAATTATCAATCTTGCACCAACTCCCCTAATAGTAACAAGAATGTGAAACAATAGTATACACATGTGAATAAATAGTTATAATCATGTGAAATAATAGCAATCAATTGCTCATTTATCCGGTTAAATACCCGATTGATCAATATAACCTCCAGACATCAATTATTATCGAAATAATTGTCGATTTTCACTAACACAAATAATTCCAACACAATAAAACCATTTTTATCAAAAATATAAATTTTGAAATTTCAAAGTTTGACTTTTCCCGAAAAAGTCAACTGCTAACTTTTTGACCAAATAGTAAATTCCGGGAAATTTTGTGTTTATAGACTATTTTTACTAATTTCATTGTTAGGACTCAAATATCACGTCCGCGTCTCAAAATTCAACTCGAACACAACTTTAATTTTAATAACATTCATAATTAATATTATAACTCACAATATTTATCAACCGTGTCGTTCCCGTGAAAGAGGGGGCTTTCCAATAAGGATTTCTCCCTATTGGCGCGCAATTAGGTGACCAAACCTCTCCTTGACAGAACTTCTAGACATTGTAAATATTGAAATTTAATAATATGAATAAATTTTTCGTCTTAATTATTGATTTAATAAAATAACATATTATGCAGATGATACTATGACAATAATCGAATCAATAATATGAGAGATATGATGTAGCAATTACTGTAGCAATAATTGAGTATAACGGAGTGACTTCTCACGTAAGCATCAATAATCAATACCGTGTGCTACTATGCAACCACGCGTCTTACTGTACTTTTACTACCGGGTAGTTCAACAGTTAACGGTAAAACTTCCGCCGTTATTTTCATAAATTATTTTATGTTTTTTTCAATCAAACAATAATTTCGTTGGGGGGGTCCACCAATGATTATGCCGTTGTACATTGAATATTCCTGTTAAAACGAATATTCCCCGACCAATCGAATATTATATAACAACTTCCATACTTTGCAAAATTTGTAAATATTACCCACAACTATAACATTATATCAAATCCACACCATAATATTCAAAAATATATTTCGAGAAAATTTAATCTTTATTCAAAAAGTTGGGGTCTTACAACCTCCACTTCTTATGAAATTTTGTCCTCGAAATTAGGGTGCGTACCTAGTATGTCGAAGAGGTGAGGATACTTTGATTTCATTTCAGATTCTAACTCCCAGTTCATTTCCTCAACATCGTGGTTTCTCCACAAAACTTTGACTTGAGGTATAACCTTGGAGCGTAGAATATGTTCCTTCTTATCCAAGATTTTAACAGGAACCTCTTCATACGTTAAATCTTCCTCTATTTTGTTCGGTTATAAATCAATAATGTGGTTCGGGTCTTTCACATATTTACGTAACATGGATATGTGAAAAACGTTATGAACACGAAACATACTTGGCGGTAACGCAAGTCTATAGGCCACAGTTCCTAGTCGATCTAGGATTAAAAATGGGCCAATGAATAGAGGATTGAGCTTTCCTCTCTTTCCAAATCTTGTAACTCCTTCCCATGGAGCAACACATAACAACACATGATCTCCAATATCGAATTCTATGTCCTTTCGATGAAGATCAGCATAACTCTTTTGTCGATCTTGTGAGGTTTTTATATGTTATCGGATCATTTGAATCTTTTTTTTAGTCATATGTACTAACTCTAGTCCCAATAACGTTGCTTCACCCACCTCATTCCAGCATACTCGAGAACGACACTTTCTTCCATACAACGCCTCGAATGGAGTCATGCCAATACTTGCTTTATAACTGTTGTTGTAGGAAAACTCCACCAATGGTAAGAACTTGTCCCAAATTCCCTTGAAGTTAAGGACACAGAGTCTTAATTGATCTTCAAGAGTTTGAATCGTCTTCTCCGACTGCCCGTCCGTCTGAGGATGATATTCCGAGATAAATCATAAATCCGTGCCCATAGCTTTTTGTAAACTAACCCAAAATCTTGAAGTGAATCTTGGGTCTCGATCAGAAACAATGGATACTGGCATACCATGCAATCTTACAACCTCGTTTATGTACATACGAGCAAGACATTCAAGTGTATATGTTTCTTGTATCGGTAAGAAATGAGCAGACTTGGTTAATCTATCAACAATGACCCAAATCGCATCTATGCCTTGAGAAACATTGGGAAGATCGGTAACGAAATTCATGGTAATGTGCTCCCACTTCTATTCTGGAATTTCAAGTGGTTGCAATGGACCTTTTTGTACTTGATGCTCCGCTTTAATTCGTTGACAAGTTAGACACCTTGAGATAAATAGCGCTATCTCTCTCTTCATATTGCTCCACCAAAATGTATGACGAAGATCACGATACATTTTGGTACTCCCAGGATGGATTGCAAACGGTGTGTTGTGCGCCTCCATCATGATTTTAAACTTTAAATCAGGGTCGTCAAGAACACAAAGTCTGGAGTTGAATCGAAGTATTTGTTCTTCATCGATTCTTACTTCCGGCATAGCACCTTCTTGCACTTTCTTCCTCACACGCATCAGTTCTGGATCTGTAACTTGAGCAACTTTAACTTTATCAATTAAAGTCGGTTCTACTCGTATATTCGCCATCATCACATGGTTCCCTAGAGTCTTTAACTCTATCTCCATCCTTTGCAAGTCACACAAAATGGGCTTTTGTGTTGTGAATATTGCACTCGTACCCGCATATGATCTTCTACTCAATGCGTCAGCTACCACGTTCTCTTTTCCAGGATGGTATTGGATGGTATGATCATAATCTTTCAACAGTTCAAGCCAACGTCGTTGTCGCATGTTGAGTTCTTTTTGAGTGAAGAAATATTTGAGGCTTTTATGATCCGTAAAGATCTCCACTTTCTCTCCATACAAGTAATGCCTCCAAATTTTAAGTGCGAAGACAACAGCTGCCAACTCTAGATCATGAGTAGGATAATTCCTCTCATATTATTTGAGTTGTCTTGAGGCATAGGCTATGACTTTCCCATGTTGCATGAGAACACATCCTAACCCTTTGCCCGAAGCATCACTGTAGATGACAAATCCCTCCGAACCAGATGGTATTGTCAGAACAAGTGCTGAAATGAGTCTCCTTTTGATTTCTTGAAAACTCTTCTCACATTCCTCGCTCTAACCGAACTTTGTATCTTTTCGAGTCAGCTGAGTTAATGGAGTAGCGATTCGAGAAAATCCTTCCACGAATCTCTGATAATAACCAGCTAAATCGAGAAAGCTACGTACTTCGGTCACTGATTTGGGTTGCTCCCAGCTTTGAATAGCTTCAATCTTTGCCGGGTCAATGGATATTCCATGACTTGATACTACGTGCCCAAGGAATGCTACTTCCTCAAGCCAGAACTCGCATTTCTTTAACTTGGCATAAAGCTTATATTCACGAAGCTTTTGGAGTATCAGCCTCAAGTGTTGCTCATGATCTTCACGACTTTTGGAATAAATAAGGATGTCATCAATAAAGAGGACCACAAAGTGATCCAAATATTCCTTGAATACTCGGTTCATTATATCCATGAAGGCAGCAGGAGCATTAGTCAATCCAAAAGACATGACTAAGAATTCATAATGCCCGTACTGAGTTCTGAAGGAAGTCTTTCGAATATCCTCAGTTTAACCTTCAGCTGATGATATCCAGAAGGAAGATCGATCTTTGAAAAAAATTGTGCTCCTTGTAACTGATCAAACAGGTCATCAATACGTGGGAATGGGTACCTATTTTTTACGGTGACATGATTCAACTCCCGATAATCAATACAAAGTCGCATACTCCCATCTTTCTTCTTCACGAATAGAACAGGAGCACCCCAAGGAGACATACTAGGACGAATGAAACCAATGTCTAATAATTCCTGCAATTGGGTCTTTAACTCCTGAAGTTCAATAGGAGCCATTCGATATGGGGCTTTGGAAATTGGTTTTGTCTTAGGTTCAAGGTCGATACAAAATTTAACTTCACGCTCTGGGGGTAGGCCAGGAAGTTCTTCAGGGAATACGTCAAGAAATTTATTAACAATAGAAATATCCTTCAAATCTGACGTATTTTTGTTTAAATCCGTGACATGAGCTAAGAAAGCTTGACATCCATTTTTTAATAAACGAATAGCTTTATGGCTTGAGATGACCGTGATTGATTTTAATGGTTTGGTCGCTTGAATTCACATAATAGGTTTATTAGGAATATGAAAGTTAACAACCTTACAAAAATAATCAATTTTAGCATGATGAGTAGTTAACCAATCAATCCCTAGAATCACGTCAAATGCAAGTATTTTTAAGGAGATAAGATCGACAGGTAACGTACGGTTACCGATTTGAATCAAACAAGACTTATAAACAGTGGATGTAATGAAGGTTTCTCCTAATGGAGTTTTAACAGATAAGTCAAAGTCTAATTTCTCCGGAGTCAAATTTAAACGTTGAGTGCAAGTAGGAGAAATAAATGAATGGGTAGAACCGGTATCAAATAAGGTATAGACTACACTAGAGTTTATAATTAGCTTACCCGTGATAACCTCATTCGGGTTCCTTGCTTTCTGGGAGGTCACAACAAACGCTCTCCCTTGCACTACCGGCTTTGACCTTTCTGGGACGGCCTTTGGTGCCTCCATCCTAGCTGAATTTGTCTTCGGTGAATGACAAAATCGAGCTAAGTGACCTTCTCTTCCACAATTATAACATACTTTGGACGGCATCGCGCAGTTTGAACTGATGTGTCCCTCCCCTCCGCATTTGAAGCATATGATAGGAGGTCGTTCTCCTTCCTTAACAACGGGTGCTGATGCTGACGTCTTTCCATCATTGTTGAATCTCCTTTTCTTGAAATGTCCATTTTTATTGTCTTGGCTATGATTACCACCAAAAGTGGTTACCATTTTCGGCATGTTGATTCCTCCACATTTGTTGTCACCGCCGTTATTTGTTACCTTTGGTATTTTCATTCTGCGGTTGCTTTCTCTTGGTTGCGTTGACTCGTTATCACGCTCCAACAACTGAGCCCTATTTACAACATCCGAATACAAACACGGTTTATGAGAAATAAGATATTGTCGTATCTGGGTTTCAAACCTCTTAAAACATTGGTCATTCGTTCCTCATTATCAACCAAATGGGATGCAAACCGGGATAACTCCGCAAATTTAGCCTTGTATTGCGACACGATCATATTGTTTTGTTCCAACTTGATAAACTCCACCTCCTTCATGTGACGAATACTTTCGGGAAAGTACTTGTCGTTGAACAGCTCTTGGAACTTCTCCCAAGACATCTTGAGTGCGTCAGGCTGGGTACATTTTACAGATTCCCACCAGTAATCTGTCTCTTCACGAAACATAAAGGTGGCGAAGGGAACCTTTTGTTCCTCAGAGCATCCCAAGACAACAAATATCTTGGTTATCTATTTTATCCATGCTTCCGCCTTAAGTGGTTTTGGCTCTCCAATAAACTCCGGTGGTTCCAGCTCCTTGAACTGTTCGGCAGTGACCGTCCGAGAGTTGCCAGTGTTTCCACCTGCATTTTGGACAGGAGCCGCTCTCGCCTGATGTTGCATGAATTGCATGAAGCCTTGGAACATTCCATCGTTCATCATTTGGTCAGTGTTGTTGTTTGCATGAGGATTGTCGCCTTCCTGATGCACATTGTCCTAGTGATTGATCTGTGGAGACTCAACGGTCTTCTGTGCTCCATTGATGTTCTCAACATTCTCGGATGCCATTTTCAAATACTACCACAAAACAAGGGTTAATTGACAAGAAACATATTATCCCTACACTCTGACTTACCAATTAAATACCAAATAAACATAGGTAGGTCATAGTAGCGAAGGAATTTCAATCTCTCCCTCCTAGTTCTAGTCTTACATCTTAGCCAGGATCATATCCCTAAGCTTTGATACCAATTGTGATGCCCCCAAAATAGGTATACATCACCTATTACGAGTCATCAAATACATGGTATGCAGAATACAAATACAACTTAATTATACAACTGCGTGTAAAGTACGACAAAACATAAGTCGTGAGTTTTAATACAAATATTGTAAATGCAGACAATATTCAAACTCAAATTCAATATTATTACATATATTTTCCACTATTTCCTTTGAATAGTGAGGACTACTAATGCTATCATCCGTCCGTCACTCCGTTCCCCGACTAGTCCCTCGCTATGTTCTCATTTCTCAAGAAAACAATAAAAGTGAAAGGGTGAGCTCAACTAGCCCAAAGAGTAAATATTATGACTAAGATAATGTAGAATATATTATCGTTAGCCTTCAACAATGTTAAAGCGATACAATATAACAACCATCAAGTTTAAGCGCATCGAACAAGCAATCCATTAAAAGAGTCAGTAGAGAATAAAATCTACTATCTTTAATGATTTAAAAGGTTTTCATCACTTTTATCATTTGGGACTCGACTTAATAAATAATCCACATCATCGAATCTGTAAGGTTTGTAATATTCAAGAACGCAATCAAATTGCATAAAAGTGCGAAGCGATGTAAAAATCGAGTTTAAAATTTTCCAAACCATATACCCGGATCACCCTTTATGCACAATTATTAATTAAACGAAAAGATAAAGAATAAAATCATACCCTTGAAGATCGAACTTCCTCGGGTACAAGTTCACCTCCAAATCCTTTCGCGTTCAACTTGAATCCACCGGGTTTGGTTCCTTCCTTTGATCAACGTTAGCCACCCATATGTTTGGCCTCTAGAGGTGATCCACCAAGGAAAAAGAATTTTCAAGAAGAAGGGGTATTGGCCCAAACCCTAGTTTTTCCTATCTGTATAGAAAAAGCGTACTCTCCCAACAAATTGGAATTATTACGTATGTTGTAAAAGTTCACAACCCCCACACCCATAATAAGACTCCTCTTATTTATAGATGTGGGCTACCCACCTTAACAATTAAGGAATTGGGTTTTATTTAATTAATTAAATTCTTTTAATTAATTAAGCTCCCTAATCTTATTAGGGATAATTAATTAAACTCCTTTAACTAATTTTCCCTCCTAATCCAATTAGGAATAAATGAGAGTACTTATATTAAATTAATTCCTAAACTCTTTTAGAAATTAAAATAATAATAATTGTAATAATATTAATAAGACTCCTCTTATTAATATATATTTAATATTTCTAAAATATTAAATAATAAATATTAAGCTATTTAATTTATTCTATCACCATAGATTAAATTAAATATACATAATATATTATTACGATTATGCCATTAACTTCTTAAATAATTATTCTTCTTTTTATGGCGTGACCCTTTAGGTTCTCCATATTAAACCGGTTGTGAATAAATCAATTAGAACAATTCTAATCTTATTTAAATAAATAAATTAAACAATTAATTTATTTAAATAAATAATATTTATTCTATAATAGGGATAAGCCTCCCTAGCGATCAACGACTTTCCAGATAATATAGATTTCAACATTAATCATTAAAGAACCTTTGAGTAAATAGTTACCGCACAATTCAATCCTTCCACCATACAATGTCCCAATTAAATATAAGACATGAAATTACTGTCAAGTCTTATTTTATTTAATTATATGTATTTTGATCCTTAAATGCACAACTCCAAATAATGCAAATTAGAAACTCCTTTTTAATTTCATTCGCGCGCTTGCCAAGGACTCTTGGGTTGTCATTTATCGAATCACATAGGACATTTCTCTTCTTTTATTAGAAGTGGTAGATTCTTTATTGATCATATATTATCTCCATGTACAACTTGTTATACCCAAGCATACCCTTTGATATACCCTAAGGGTCTTAAGGAATAAGTCAAAGTATAACTCATCATACACAAAATACTATGATGATCTCAAGTCCAAGGATTACTTGTACTACTATCACTACATGAATTCCTATTGATGTGCAAATAAAACTCCATTAGGTATTCCTTAGCGAGCCACGTTCAGTGAACTTATTCTCTAATAAGCACCTACATACTTGCTTTAGTGTCTCCACACAAATGATCATGAGATCAATCATCCTCATCCAATGAGCAAGCAACGTATATACCAATCTATCCGGATTTACTAATCCCCAATTTAGTAATCAAACGATTGGGAACTATTTTAGTTTTAAGCTTTCTAAGAATTTAGATCTCATTAGAATGATCATCATCATTATTCTAAAAGCATTGCTTAAAACTATGGGTTTATCACATAATATAAAACAAAGATCATCGTGTTGATAATTAAAAGCCTTTAATAAATTAATACTTTTTATTAATAAATGAATAAGATTGTTACGAAGTATATGCTTTATCATCAATCATGATTGGCTTGTGTGCATATTACTTTCAATCTTCCACTTACACTAAAGCCAATCGCCATTGTATCTTATACTTCTTCTCTAAGTGACGATTATCCTGCTGTTGGATAAGCTTTAGTTAATGGATATGTAATGTTGTTCTTGAGAGTCCACCATCTCTATAGTGATTTTCCATCTTTCAATGATTCTTATAATCAAATGAAAGTGCCACAACACATGTTTAGATCCAAGATGAGACTTAGGAACTATTCCTAGTTCTGTAATGAACTTTTAATCCAAACAATCAACTTGCAGCTTCATTTATAGCTATATACTTTGTCTTTATCACTAAACCAGCAACTCTTTCTTTGTTTGGAACCTTTCAATTCAACGCACCCTTATTCAAGATAACGCTTTGCCTTAAAGTGGATTTTTTCGTTATCTTGGTCATCGAAAAACTTGAGTCATTAAGCCCTCTAGTTTTAATTTAGACCAAACATAAATTTTAATCACATCATTAGTTTGGTTAAGTACTTTAAGATGTTTTTCAGCGTTCGATGGTGATCTTCTCGAGAATATGGTGATCAACATCGGATCTCGTACATTTCATTGTATACATGATTGTCACTCATGCGACCTCTCTTTTCAAGAGTCTTTGGGGACTATTAAGAGATACACTCCATAGCTCATCGACATGAGACATCTCTTTGAGTTTGCCATGCTAAACGACTTTAGCATCAAATGAATATACGTTCCTTGGGTTAAGTCGAGCATCCTCTTGTATCTATCTATATAGATTTTATCCCCAATTAAGATACTCTTCCCAAACCATTCATGGAGGAATGTTTAGACAACTTTATCATTACTAATTGTAGCATTGGCATGTTATTCCTTATCCGTAGTATATCAATATATAATACTAGAAATGTCATAACACTCCCACTGACCCTTTTGTACACACTAGAACTCTTACTTCATCATATGTAACTCTGGATCATCATCTTCTATGATGCGTACCTCATCATCATCATCTATGATGAATCCATACCTCCTGTGTATCTTGATGTATTATTCGATTTACTATCCGGTTGTGGTACAATAGAATTACATCTACTGAGTTCCTCTTATTTGACTTATAGTGTTTTGTGGTTCTTAAACTCTTCAAGATCTATTATCCTCCCACTAGCCCCTTCAATGATAAATACCTTTATCTTAGAAGGTAGTGTGTTTCATAAAAACACCTTTTTTGCTAAGTAGGATTATAGAGCATATACCCTAAACTTACTTTAGGATGTCCCATAAATCTACACTTGTCAAATCTTGTCCCAAGCTTATCCTTTTGAAACCTTTTCACATAAGTTGGACAACCCCTTATCTTAACATACTTAAGATTAGGAATCCTCCACATCCATAACTTTTATGGAGTCTTGAAATTTGGATTTTGAGGTTACCATTTTCGTAGATATGCTGACCATTTCTAGGACATTATCCCGTGAAGGATCTTTGGAATGTCGGTTAAATCATTATGGACCGCACCATGTTCAAATAGGTACAATTTTTCATTCAGATACATCAATCATTTATTGCGTATCAGGATGTGTCCATTATGAGAAAACCATTTGAGATGATCTAGAAACTTATTGCACAAGTATTTATTCCTTGATCTAATCAAAGAATCTTAATACTTTGCCAATTTATTTCACTTCTGAATTCTTTGAACCTTTCAAATAATTCACACTTGTATTTCAAAAAATACATACATTCAACTCTTTGAATGATCATCTCCTTTTCTTATACTAATTTGTTCAATTTGCAAAATTATTTTCACGTAAGTCAAGTATATAAAATCCATTAAGTAATATTTCAGTCCTATACAAAACATTATTATTATGAATAGAACAACAATTGTTCTTAATTATAATACCAAAAATTTTATTGTCCAACAATAAAATGGAAATAATGTTTCTAACAAGAATTGGAAAACAATAACAACTTATTGACTTAATAGATTTGCCCGTAGGCAGTGCTAAACTATAAGTTTCTATAGCTAATGCAGCAACCTTTGCTTCATTTTCCACACATAGGATTACTTATCTTTGTTTAACTTTCTACTTACATTTGGTCCTTCATAAATCTATATTTATGATAACCAAAGTCGGTATCCAATACCCAAGTAGAACCTTGACTTAAAGAAAAATTTATTTCAATCATGAACAAAAACTCGTATTTAAGCAGAAACTTCACTAAGCTTCTTTGGTTAGCCTACGCAAGATGCTTCTCATGATTTCTTTCCAAAGTGTCCGGGCTTATTGTAGTGGAAGCAAACTCCTTTGCTATCTCTGATCGATTTTGTTCTTATTATCCTTTGTTTTGCCTTTCTATTTACCTTCTTTGAATCGTACTTCTTTTCGGAAGATCTTTTGGCCCCTACCGATAAGACTTGATCTTTCTTGGTTGGAAAGTGACTCTCAACATTTTTCAATATGTTAAGCAAATCAATGAGGTGATATCTAGCTTGTTCATATAAAAATTCACAACAATAGTGAAAGGAGTAGGGAGTGAGTGCAAGATCAAATCTTGGCTCAACTCTTCATCCATGACAAAACCGGTTGTCCTAATCAATCAAATTGATTATGTTAAGAACTTTTATGCAGTATTATAGTGTCATTGGCCATTCTAGATCGGAAGAGCTCCTTAGATATCGATATCTATCGATCCTATTTTCCTCACCATCAACTCGCTTGATGTGCGGGAATATCGTAGGAGCATCCATAGTTTCATCTTGTGCCAAGCTAGTTACTCATGGATGCGAGCATGGTGCATTGAGCCAATGTGCATCATTTTGCCACTTTCTAAAAGTAGCAATCTCTTCCTCGAGGCATTATGCGCAACCATTGCGAGGATAGGCGTATTTAGGACATAAGATAGCTTTTTCGACTATGAGAACTATTCTCAAATTTCTTAACCAATCCGTTTAATTGATTGCGGTTAATTTAGCATATAATATGCTTCGCAGTGATAGTAATTTTAGACATTGTAAAATTCTGTAAATGAATTTGTAATTAACAACATTTTAACATACATTCTTTTATTAATTACAAAAATAAATTACGTCTTGTTTTAAATTGGTATCTCCCACTATTTTCTTCAAACTATATTACCCTCACTTATATAGTTCGGCAAAATCTAATTAAAGATTTGTTAGTGAGAATAAGGATCCCATTTCAAATGTATATAGCCTTGTGGTGACACAACAAACTATATATAAATAAATAGGTAGACAACTTTTGTCAATTACATCAACTATGCAACTCCTTTTATTTTACCTCTTAGATTATTTTGATCAAGTGGTGGCACATCCGAATCAAAATTATCCAAGTTAAGTCCGACCTAGCAGTCCATATATTCAAAAAAGAAAAATATCATCCTTGTGGTGACACAGTAAAACAATATTGTTCAATTTTCTTTATAAACATCAAATGTGATAAATTAACATCTTAAATACTTAATACTTGCCTTGTGGTGACACAACAAACTCATATTAAATATTTAATACTCTATTAATTTTATCATGCTAGAAGGCGACGTTCGATATTCCAAATATCTTTGAACGCTTAGGACTTAATATAAAAATTGAGGGTTTGTTATTAATTTGTCTCATCTTGTTTAGCGGCATGCATATATATATAAAATACGCGCGTATATTAATGAACATGCGAAGCATGTTTGCATAATATAATATATATATATATATATATATATATATATATATATATATATAGTATAGGCATGCACATATAGAATACTATATTCTACCCGGATTGATTATGGACTTTTATTCTAGTTTGGTTCACTAGAGCCACCAAGTGAACCAAAAGGTCAAACCCTAGGGGTGCAAGAAATAATATTTAAATATAACTATTACATTTAAACCCGGGCTCCATTACAAATGGGTCTTCAAACGCTCCTTGTTCCTTGATCTCCAATTCTTCAAAATTAATTCTAACTATTCCTATTACAAAACTATTTAAAATAAATAGAAACCTTGATCAGCAGTCAAGGGGAAGTACATAGGAGGAAGATAGAATTTACATTAAGAAAAATTAGAGAAAGGCGAGCATTTAGCTACGCAGACCCCATTTAATAAAACCCATACATTCATGCATCCAACTAAAATAAAATCTAATCACATTAATTGATAGTCCATAATCAATCTCATTTATTATCATACACATCACCATATGCATCAATAAATAACATTCATCTCATGAATAATAAACATTTAATATATAGATTGATATCATTTAATGGGCAAATTTACTTAGTATAAAATCTAATTTTGAATCAAAATAAACTCCTTTATTTTAATCCAAATTTAAATCAAAATAAAACTATTTTATTTTAATTTATCCAATTTTGAATAAAACAAACTATTTTATTTTAATCAAAATCTTTAATCAAAATAAACTCATTTATTTTAATTAATTATGGAATCCAATTCCATGTAAAAAAAATATCTTTAATTAAAATAAACTCTTTTATTTTAATTAATTATGGAATCCAATTCCATGTAAAAAAAATCTTTTATTAAAGGAAACACGGATATTCTTTCCTATTCACAAATAAACTCCTTTATTTTGAATAATATGAAATCTTATTTCATATCTAAATAAACTCTTTTATTTAAGGAAAGACTGATTCTTTTTCCTATTCACAAATAAACTCTTTTATTTTGAATAATATAAAATCTTATTTCATATTTAAATAAACTCCTTTATTTAAGGAAATTAGGATTCTCTTTCATATTCACAAATAAACTCTTTTATTTTGAATAATATGAAATTTTATTTCATATCTAAATAAACTCCTTTATTTAAGAAAATATTGAATCCAATTTCAACTCCAATTAGTTATCATGGAATCCAATTCCAACTCTAATTAGTTAGCATGAAATTCTAATTTTAAAATTAAAATAAATCTTTTATTTTAATAATAAAATTATTAAAATATATATACATCCTGTAACTATATATATATATATATATTATATACATCCTGTAGTTATATATTATATATATATATATATTTCGTGGATGTCCAAGAAAGCAGGATAACTTGTCACTTAGTATTACTAATATAAATGGACATCCTGTTAACTCATATCACGTAGGAATCAACTTTTTGGAAAATTAAAACCGACCTCTCTTCTTTTAATATATATAGCATAGCATGTGAAATAGCACGTTTTTTATTTTTTATTTTTTTAATTTGCAGCGTGACTCACAAATTAGCATTAGCAGGTATCATGTGATTCTCCCTTAAAACATTTTACATGGAATCATATTACATGTAATCACACGGATTGCAAAAAAAAAAAATAGTTTTTTTTTTAAATTTTATACAATTAAATTATGCCCAATTAAATTGTTCTAAACATATATCAATATACATATCAAATTAAAACAATTAATAATTAGCATAAAGGTTTGGCTCGATGCCATTTGTATGGTTTGTAATATTCAAGAACGCAATCAAATTGCATAAAAAGTGTAAAGCGATGTAAAAATCGAGTTTAAAATTTTCCAAACCATATACGGATCACCCTTTATGCACAATTATTAATTAAACGAAAAGATAAAGAATAAAATCATACCCTTGAAGATCGAACTTCCTGCACAAGTTCACCTCCAAATCCTTTCGCGTTCAACTTGAATCCATAGGGTTTGGTTCCTTCCTTTGATCAACGTTAGCCACCCATATGTTTGGCCTCTAGAGGTGATCCACCAAGGAAAAAGAATTTTCAAGAAGAAGGGGTATTGGCCCAAACCCTAGTTTTTCCTATCTGTATAGAAAAAGCGTACTCTCCCAACAAATTGGAATTATGCATTATGTTGTAAAGTCCACAACCCCACACCCATAATAAGACTCCTCTTATTTATAGATGTGGGCTACCCACCTTAACAATTAAGGAATTGAGTTTTATTTAATTAATTAAATTCTTTTAATTAATTAAGCTCCCTAATCTTATTAGGGATAATTAATTAAACTCCTTTAACTAATTTTCCCTCATAATCCAATTAGGAATAAATGAGAGTACTTATATTAAATTAATTCCTAAACTCTTTTAGAAATTAAAATAATAATAATTGTAATAATATTAATAAGACTCCTCTTATTAATTTATATTTACTATTTCTAAAATATTAAATAATAAATATTAAGCTATTTAATTTATTCTATCACCATAGATTAAATTAAATATACATAACAAATTATTACGATTATGCCATTAACTTCTTAAATAATTATTCTTCCTTTTTATGGCGTGACCCTTTAGGTTCTCCATATTAAACCGGTTGTGAATAAATCAATTAGAACAATTCTAATCTTATTTAAATAAATAAATTAAACAATTAATTTATTTAAATAAATAATATTTATTCTACAATAGGGATAAGCCTCCCCTAGCGATCAACGACTTTCCAGATAATATAGATTTCAACATTAATCATTAAAGAACCTTTGAGTAAATAGTTACCGTGACAATTCAATCCTTCCACCATACAATGTCCTAATTAAATATAAGGCATGGAATTATGTCAAGTCTTATTTTATTTAATTATATGTATTTCGATCCTTAAATGCACAACTCAAATAATGCAAATTAGAAACTCCTTTCTAATTTCATTACGCCGCCAAGGACTCTTTGGGTTGTCATTTATCGAATCACATAGGACATTTCTCTTCTTTATTAGAAGTGGTAGATTCTTTATTGATCATATATTATCTCCATATACAACTTGTTATACCCAAGCATACCCTTTGATATACCCTAAGGGTCTTAAGGAATAAGTCAAAGTATAACTCATCATACACAAGATACTATGATGATCTCAAGTCCAAGGATTACTTGTACTACTATCACTACAGGAATTCCTATTGACAGACAAATAAAACTCCATTAGGTACTCCTTAGCGAGCCACGTCAAGGTGAACTTATTCTCTAATAAGCACCTACATACTTGCTTTAGTGTCTCCACACAAATGATCATGAGATCAATCATCCTCATCCAATGAGCAAGCAACGTATGTACCAATCTATCCGGATTTACTAATCCCCAATTTAGTAATCCAACGATTGGGAACTATTTTAGTTTTAAGCTTTCTAAGAATTTAGATCTCATTAGAATGATCATCATCATTATTCTAAAAGCATTGCTTAAAACTATGGGTTTATCACATATTATAAAACAAAGATCATGTAGATAATTAAAAGCATTTAATAAATTAATACTTTTTATTAATAAATGAATAAGATTGTTACTGAAGTATATGCTTTATCATCAAACATGATTGGCTTGTGTGCATATTACTTTCGAGAATCACTTACACACTACTGACTAAGGATATTCTTTAGTATCACGACCACAATTATCCATGCACTACGGGCCAAGAATATTTGTGTATTAAATAATGGTTATGATCATGCCAACAACTGTCCATCAATGCATTACGGGCCAATGAGGACTTTTACCACATCATTTGTAACATTACGGTCATGATTACACCGAATAATCCCTGGTCATGATCATACCAAGTCCATCTATGAACTAAAGGCCACAGATGACTTTCAACAAAATATAAACATGAGGATGATGACAATGATATAAGAATTCAATAAAACAAGTTCAAGAATTATTTTATCCAGGATCTAATAACGTCCAAATTGTCAACATGATAATACTTTGTAGAGTAAAATTCAAGAATCCTTAGAAGAAAATTTCTTTGAAAAGATAGTGGATGAATCGCAAATATCAAGGATATTCCACTAATTTCATGGAGTATAGAAGTAAAAACTTTAACCAACTGAGTATAATAAGGAATGGAATAACAATAGAAATCATCAGGCATGCGATAGACCGCACAGGCAGGTTATTCCAATAGAATAATAAATAACGGAATTAGGTCCGGCGTAAAACGCACAGACAAGATATTCCAAGCGAGAATAATAAAAAGCGGAATCAGTCCGTGTAAAAGCGCATGCACGGGATATTTTAACGAGAATAATAAAGGCGGAATCGAGTTCTAGCGTAAAATGCATTGAGACGAGGATATTCAATGAGAATAATAAAGAGGCGGAACTAGGTCCGTAGATGAGAACGCATGCGAGGATGTTCCAAATGAATGATAAAGAATGGAACAACAAAAGAATTTCACCAAGTATAGGGTAGCAGCGTGATCAAGTTATTCCAATGAATAATAAAGAATGGAATAATGTAAGTTTTCTTCATAGATAAGAAAGAAATAATACTCCCTACCTTTAGAAAAACTGGATACTGGAATAGTGAGTTAGCAGACTTCTTTTCTTCTTTCTATAATTTCTCTCTATAATAATCGCTCTAAAGCTTTTGTGAATTGGTGAGAAATGAAGAAAGAATGAGTTTCTATTTATCGAAAAATATAGTTTCGATAATTGCACGTTTTGGGGCTCAAAAAATTACAGTACAATACCTCCAACTTTTCCTTTATTTTTAATTTAGTCATGGAAGTATTATCAAACTTGCACCACCTTCCCTAATTGTAAATATTGTGATTCAATAGTAAATTATGTGAATCAATAGTTCTAGACATGTGAAAATACAAATTACAGTTTAGTACCTCCATCTATACCTCCATTTTTAACTTAGTCATGCAAGAATTAACAATCTTGCACCAACTCCCCTAATAGTAACAAGAATGTGAAACAATAGTATACACTTGTGAACAAATAGTTATAATCATGTGAAATAATAGCAATCAATTGCTCATTTATCAGGTTAAATAATGGATTAAGTCAATATAACCTCCGGACATCAATTATTATCGAAATAATTAACGATTTTCACTAACACAAATAATTCCAACACAATGAAACCATTTTTATCAAAAATATAAATTTTGAAATTTTGAAGTTTGACTTTTATCAAAAAAAAGTCAGCTGTTGACTTTTTTGATCAAATAGTGAATTAGGAAAATTTTGTGTTTATAGACTATTTTTACTAATTTCATTGTTAGGACTCAAATATCACGCCTGCGTCTCAAAATTCTACTCCGAACACAACTTCAATTTTAATAACATTCATCATTAATATTATAATTCACAATATTTATCCCGGTCGTTCCGGAAAGAGGGGCTTTCCAACACGGATTTCTCCCTATTGGCGCGCAATTGGGTGACCAAACCTCTCCTTGACAGAACTTCTAGATATTGTAAATATTGCAATTGAATAATATGAATAACTTTGTCGTCTCAATTATTGATTTAATAAAATAACATATTATGCGGATGATCTTTGTGACAATAATCGAATCAATAATATGAGAGATATGATGCATCAATTACTGTAGCAATAATTGAGTATAACTGAGTGACTACTCACGTAAGCATCAATAATCAATACCGTGTGCTACTATACAACCACGCGTATTTTTGTACTTTTACTACCGGGTAGTTCAACAGTTAACGGTAAAACTTCCGCCGTTATTTTCATAAAGCATTTTTGTCGTTTTCTCAATCCGACAATAATTCCGTTAATGGGGTCCACCAATGATTGTCTTGGCTTTTTAATAATATTCCTATTAAAAGCGAATATTCCCGACCAATCGAATATTATATAACAACTTGCGTACTTTGCAAAATTTGTAAATATTACCCACAACTATAACATTATACCAAATCCACACCATAATATTCAAAATTATATTTCGAGAAAATTTAATCTTTATTCAAAAAGTTGGGGTCTTATAATAAATAACTTTAATATTTTGAAAATGATTTCATTAATAGTTTAATATTAATTAAATATTAATGATAATAGAATTGTTTAATATTTAAATCATTTAATAATTATTAGGTGTTTGAAAATTCATGATAAATTATAATAAATGTTTTAAAATTACTATAAGTCATTTAAAATAATATGAATCGATACTACGTTACGTAATAGAGTCTTAGACTCAATAATTACTCGATAAAATTTGTCAAGACACCGGCATGTTTCAGAAATTGATTTGGACTTAGATAATTTGATTAGATATGTGTTTATTTGTGATTCAATGGTTGTTAAACATGTCTAATAACGTGATTAGGTTATGTGCTGACTGCGAAATGCAATATTATGTGTTATAGTATATTGTTCTAATCGAACGAATGATCTAATTAATGATAGGTCGTGATATAAAAGATAAAACTAAGTTACAAATTATAAGCGGTAAGATCAAAAAGTATCCTACCTTTGCATTTTCTTTATGCAATGGACACGAGTAAGAATATTTATGAATTATATTATTACTGTACAGATTATTAACCTTATATTATATACGCTCATTGATTATCAACACGTTAGTATAGCAATTCAGATATATATATATATATATATATATATATATATATATACATTCGATTATAATTTCTATAAATTGTTATACAAGTTTCCCCACTTGGGTAATCATTGTATTTAATCACATGTTGATACACCTTTGTCAATTACCCGTATATATATATATATATATATATATATATATATATATATATGTTGAATTATAGATTATTGTTGAAAAAGATAAAACCTTTGGTTCGGAACCCAGACAAGTATGAACATCCCTTACACGAGAAAACTTTTATGCGCCCAAGGCGGACAAAGTGAACGGTTCCCTCGTTCTTGCATGTAGTATTAATCAATGCAGAAATTTTTGAAAGTCGATCATGTGATGCCCCCAAAATTGGTATACATCACCCATCTTGAGTCGCCACATATATGGTACATAATTCAAATACAACTTAATAATACAATTATCGTGTACAATACAACAAAACATAAACTGTGAGTTTGAATAGAAATATTGTCTACTAGTGTGACAACCCCAAAATAGGTCCATTCCATCCAACCCATTATGAGTCGCCAAATACATGGTACAGAAAACAACTACAACTTTATTACAACAATTATCGTGCAAAATACAACAACACATATGGTGTGAGTTTGGATACAAATATATACCAAGCTGTAACTTCTGGACACCAACTTTGGATAAGACGTCACAATGACCTTACATAAAGGTATAGTCAAAAGCTGCTTTTAGAAATTAGAATCTTTGGGAAGTGCTCAAGGAAACCTTTCGTACATGGGAGGCCATGCTTCTAGGTTATGATAGATATCATATGGCTGCAGTAATTATCCTTGGTTGATCCAATAGACCCCAAAAAGAAAACGAGAAGATTACTATCATATTCTTCCCAATGGTGAGTCTTCTCTCGAACATATCATTATCTCCACTGTCTCTAATTGGGTATTATACTCCAAACAAACACCAAGATTATATAGGTAGTGCTTGTAAATATACTCAGCAAGTGGATGAGCACAACCCTGTCTTATGATGACACGAGGTTGTATGTCATTAGACATCTTGTATGATAATGGCAAAACACCATTCCAAGTTAAATTCACCTCACCCTTAACGTCTATAGACCACCGTTCTATTCCCCTGTTATTCCCCGCTTGTCCCAGCTAAACTTTTATTACCTGAAAGGAATTGTGAAGAAAAAGGGTGAGCACAACTAGCTCAGTAAAGAATATCATGACTAAAGATAAATATATTATCAATAGCCTTCAACGAGAATAAATCGTAGATTTAGAACATATGGTAGATGATAAAACTTTTCAACCATAATTGAAGCGGGAAAGCAATCCATTAGAAGAGTTAAATAGACCATAAAATCTATTATCTTCTCCATGTTAAAAGTCCATCAACAATGTTTTATCCCTGTAACATTAATCAACAATTCCTGTCCACAATCACGTGTATAACTCATAATCGTAATTGTAGTTCTAAATTCCTTTCCTCATCCAGGACAAAGTTAATTTTCATAACCTGAAACATCAAAGATCATGGTTATACCAAATCACAGTTCTTGTTCATAATCATACTGATAAATTCATCTTTGCACTACGGGCCAAAGATATTTATCAATAGTTCATCTTTACACTACTAGCCAAAGATATTCAACAACATGTCATCTCTACACTACAGGCCAAAGATATTCATCAGTTGGTCATGTTCATCTAAACACCTATTCATCTTCGCACTACTGGCCAAAGATATTCATCAGAAATCATTCATCTTTGCACTACAGGCCAAAGATATTAAGTTATATCATCATTTAGGACAGAGGATGATGAAAAATATTTTAAAGAAAAAGAATCTAATGAAACAAAATAATAAATATTAAGGATTCGTACTTCATCTATTCCATGTCCAAAAGTACCTCATAAATAATCATAGTGGAGTAAAATTCAAGAATGATCAAAACATGGATACAATCAAAGCTAGTATCCGAATAGATATTTTGGACAAAAAGAAGAAAATTTCATTTTCTATTGAATAGTGTCGATCACGTGAATAGTAACTTCAGACACCAAAAGATAGAAATTTCACAAAAAACATCAACATGCTTCGTGAATAGTACTCGTGAATAGTAATCGTGAATAGTAACTCATGAATAGTAACTCATGAATAGTAACTCATAAATAGTAATCCCAACATGAAAAAGTTCCAAATTTGATAAAAGTTAAAACCAATTTTTCAAAGATAATGATATTGAAAAATAATATCATTTATGAAGAAAATAATCTCCTTACTTACTCGTAAAAGAATAGTACTTACATTGAAATCTTGGATATAGTGCTAAAAGAACTTGCACCAGTATAGCAATACTCAAGTACTAAAATGCTCGATATATAGAGAGAGAAAGAGAGAAATCTTTACTTTACGGTGTGATTTTCAATTCTAACCTAAGCACCTATTTATAGGAAAATGCTTAGAACACCAAAGCGTAAAATTTAATAAAATATTATTATATTTATATAAATTTCCTATATACACCAAGACTCGAATTCAGCATGCATTCAACACCGATTGGGGCCCACCAACAATATAAAAAACATTTTTCTTAATAAAAATTATTAAAACTTCAAAATCAATTATTCCGGAACTTCAATAATTCATAATAAATATCCCTTTTATCAGAAAATTTGAATCACGCCACTTTTTATAGGAAATTCAATTCTCTACAACTTTGCAGAAGAAAGTTTTTCCAAATTCCAAACAAAAATTGACCAAAATCCACATACGGACGATTTTACAAGCTATAATAAAATTTCAGTCAAGAAATGGGGTCCACCGACACACAAAACATGTGTTAATCATTTAATGCCACAAAAATACTTTTCCTCCTCATATATTCATATATCACACATTCATTGTAAAAATATCATCATTATTATATTATAATAAAATATTATTTTATCGTAAAAGATAAAATATCGATTTTCAACAATTGTCACTTTAAAAAAAATTCCATCTATATCCACATAAAATGAATATTTTCCTCATCATATAAATCAATAATTAATTATTCACAAATAATATTACGTAATCGAATAATGACAACTAGGCGCTCCGAGGAAGAGGGCTTTCAATAAGAATTTCTCTCATCATGGCAAGCAATTAGGTGACTAAACCTCTCATTAAACGTAACTTTCTAGACATTTCCAATAATGTTATCTAATAATATTATTAGGATAATATGAATTATTGCTTCGATAATGGAAAATATTGTGTAGTGACAATTATTAAAACAACAAATAATATAAAATATCAACGCAACAATTATTGAATCAATAAAATACTTAATAAGAATTACCGTAACAATTATTGAGTAGTGCCTTTCACGTAAGAATCAATAATTGGTGCAATCTGGCAGCTCACTCTTGTGCAACAACGCCAGACATCAGTATTTTAACCACCGGGTATTCCTGTTAGGTTTGTAATATTCATGTGCCAAATCAAATTGCATAAAAAGTGCTAAGCGTGTAAAATCGAGTTTAAAATTTTTACAAACCATATACCGGATCACCCTTTATGCATAATTATTAATTAAACGAAAAGATAAAGAATAAATCATACCCTTGAAGATCGAGCTTCCTCAGGTACAAGTTCACCTCCAAATCCTTTCGCGTTCAATCTTGAATCCACCGGGTTTGGTTCCTTCCTTTGATCAACGTTAGCCACCCAAATATTTGGCCTCTCAGAGGTGATCCACCAGGAAGAAGAAAATTCAAGAAGAAGGGTGGTTGGCTAAACCCTAGTTTTCTATCTCTATAAAAAGGGTGTACTCTCCCAACAATTGGAATTATGTCGTATTTTTAAAAAGTCAACATACCCTTCACCCATAATAAGACTCCTCTTATTTATAGATGTGGGCAACCCATCTTAACAATTAAGGAATGGGTTTTATTTAACTAATTAAAATCTTTTAATTAATTAAGCTCCCTAATCTTATTAGGATAATTAATTAAAACTCCTTTAACTAATTTTAATTTAACCTCCTAATCTTATTAGGAATAAATGAGAGTATTTATATTAAATTAATTTCTAAACTCTTTTAGAAATTAAAATAATAATAATTGTAATAATATTAATAAGACTCCTCTTATTAATTTATATTTAATATTTCTAAAATATTAAATAATAAATATTAAGCTATTTAATTTATTCTATCACCATAGATTAAATTAAATATACATAATATATTATTACGATTATGCCATTAACTTCTTAAATAATTATTCTTCCCTTTTATGGTGTGACCCTTTAGGTTCTCCATATTAAACCTAGGTTGTGAATAAATCAATTAGAACAATTCTAATCTTATTTAAATAAATAAATTAAACAATTAATTTATTTAAATAAATAATATTTATTCTACAATAGGGATAAGCCTCCCAGCGATTAACGACTTTCCGGATAATATAGATTTCAACATTAATCATAAAAGAACCTTTGAGTAAATAGTTAAAACAATTCAATCCTTCCACCATACAATGTCCCAATTAAATATAAGACATGGAATTACTGTCAAGTCTTATTTTATTTAATTATATGTATTTCGATCTTTAAATGCACAACTCAAATAATGCAAATTAGAAACTCCTTTCTAATTTCATTACATCTTCGCCAAGGACTCATTGGGTTGTCATTTATTGAATCATAGGACATTTCTCTTCTTTTATTAGAAGTGGTAGATTCTTTATTGATCATACATTATCTCCATGTACAACTTATTATACCCAAGCATACCCTTTGATATACCCTAAGGGTCTTAAGGAATAAGTCAAAGTATAACTCATCATACACAAAATACTATGATGATCTCAAGTCCAAGGATAACTTGTACTACTATCACTACAGAATTCCTATTGACAGGCAAATAAAACTCCATTAGGTATTCCTTAGCGAGCCACGTTCAAATGAACTTATTCTCTAATAAGCACCTACATACTTGCTTTAGTGTCTCCACACAAATGATCATGAGATCAATCATCCTCATCTAATGAGCAAACAACGTATGTACCAATCTATCCGGATTCACTAATCCCCAATTTAGTAATCCAATGATTGGGAACTATTTTAGTTTTAAGCTTTCTAAGAATTTAGATCTCATTAGAATGATCATCATCATTATTCTAAAAGCATTGCTTAAAACTATGGGTTTATCACATATTATAAAACAAAGATCATGTAGATAATTAAAAGCCTTTAATAAATTAATACTTTTTATTAATAAATGAATAAGATTGTTACAAAGTATATGCTTTATCATCAAACATGATTGGCTTGTGTGCATACTACTTTCAATCTCCCACTTGCACTAAAGCCAATCGTCATGGTAACTCATACTCTTCTTCTCTAAGTGACGATTATCCCGCTGTTGGATAAGCTTTAGTTAATGGATATGTAATGTTGTTCATGAGAGTCCACTATCTCTATAGTGATTTCCCATCTTTCAATGATTCTAATAATCAAATGAAAGTGCCACAACACATGTTTAGATCCAAGATGAGACTTAGGAACTATTCCTAGTTATGTAATGAACTTTTAATCCAAACAATCAACTTGCAGCCTTCATTTATAGCTATATACTTTGTCTTTATCACTAAACCAAAGCAACTCTTTCTTTGTTTTGAACCTTTCAATTCATTTGCACCACCGTCCAAGATAACGCTTTACCTTAAAGTGGATTTTTCGTCATCTTAGTGCATCTGTCGAAAAACTTGAGTTTGTTAAGCCCTCTAGTTTTAATTTAGAACCACCATGAATATGATCACATCCTTAGTGCCGGTTAAGCTTTAAGATGTTTTTCACTAACTCATAGTGAACTTCTCCATAATATGACTTATCAACATCAGGTCTCGTACATTTCATTGCATGCATGATTGTCACTCATGCGACCTCTCTTTTCAGGAGTCTGTGGGGACTATTAAGAGAGATACACTCCATAGCTCATCGACATGAGACATCTCTTGGAGTTTGCCATGCTAAATGACTTTAGCATCAAATGAATATCGTTCCTTGGGTTAAGTCGAGCATCTTTTAAATCTATCTATATAGATTTATATCCCCAATTAAGATACTCTTCCAAATTATTCAAGGAGGAATGTTTAGACAACTTTATCTTTCTTGATTTAGCATTGGTATGTCATTCCTTATCCGTAGTATATCAACATATAGTACTAGGAATGTCACGATGCTCCCATTCGACCCTTTTGTACATACTAGGTTCATTCTTATTTTGATAAAATCAAACTCTTTTGATTGCCTCATCAAAACGAATGTTCCATATTTGAGAAACTTGCTTCAATCCATTTCTCTCGAAAGTGTTCACAACACTTACCTCATCGTATGTAAGCTGGATCATCATCTTCTATGATGTGTACCTCATCATCATCATCTATGATGAATCCATACCTCCTGTGTATCTTTGGTACTATTCCGATTTACGATTAGGTTGTGTACAATAGAATTACATCTACAAGTTCCTCTTATTTGACTTATAGTGTTTTGTGGTTCTTGAAATCTTCAAGATCTATTATCCTCCCACTAACCCCTTCAATGATAAACACATTTATCTTAGAAGGCAGCGTGTTTCACAATAAACACCTTTTGCTAAGCAGGATTATAGAACATATACCCTAAACTTACTTTAGGATGTCCCACAAATCGACACTTGTCAAATCTTGTCCCAAGCTTATCCTTTGAAACCTTTTTCACATAAGTTGGACAACCCCTTATCTTAACATACTTAAGATTAGGAATCCTCCCTGTCCATAACTTTTATGGAGTCTTGAAATTTGGATTTTGAGGTTACCTTTTCGTAGATATGTCGACCATTTCTAGGACATGATCCTGAAGGATACTTTGAGTGTCGTGGTGAAATCATTTTGGACCGCACCATGTCCAACAAGGTACGATTTTTCATTCAGATACATCAATCAATTATTGCGTATCAGGATGTGTCCATTATGAGAAAACCATTTGAGATGATCTAGAAACTTATTGCACAAGTATTTATTCCTTGATCTAATCAAAGAATCTTAATACTTTGCCAATTTGTTTTATTTCTGAATTCTTTGAATCTTTCAAATAATTCACACTTGTATTTCAACAAATACATACATTCAACTCTTTGAATGATCATCTCCTTTTCTTATACTAATTTGTTCAATATGCAAAATTATTTTCATGTAAGTCAAGTATACAAAATTTATTAAGTAATATTTCAGATTCTATACAAAACATTATTATTATAAATAGAACAACAATTGTTCTTAATTATAATACCAAAGATTTCATTGTCCAACAATAAAATGGAAATAATATTTTAACAAGAACCTGGAATACAATAACAACTTATTGACTTAATAGATTTGCCGTAGGCATTGTTAAATTATAAGTTTCTATGGCTAATGCAAAGAACCTTTGCTTCATTTCCCACATAGGATTACTTATATTTGTTTAGTTTTCTACTACATTTGGTCCCTTCATAAATCTATATTTATGATAACAAAAAGCCGGTATCCAATACCCAAGTAGAACCTTGACTTAAAGAAAATTTATTTCAATCATGAACAAAAGCGTATTTGTAGAAACTTCACTAAGCTTCTTTGGTTAGCTTCGCAAGATGCTTCTCGCAGATTTCTTCCCGGTGTCCGGGCTTATTGCGGTGGAAGCAAACTCCTTTGCTATCCGTGTCGCTTTTGCTCTTATTATCCTTTGTTTACGCCTTTCTATTTACCTTCTTTGAATCGTTCTTCTTTTTCGGAAGATCCTTTGGCCCCTACCAAGAAGACTTGATCTTTCTTGGTTGGAAAGTGACTCTCAACATTTTCAATATGTTAAGCAAATCAACGAAGGCGATATCTAGCTTGTTTATATGAAAAATTCACAACAATTGTGAAAGGAGTCCAGGGAGTGAGTGCAAGGTCAAATCTTGGCTCAACTCTCCATCCATGACAAAACCAGTTGTCCTAATTGATCAATCAAATTGATTATGTTAAGAACTTTTTATGCACATTTATAGTGACATTGGCCATTCTAGATTGGAAGAGCTCCTTAGATATCTCGATATCTATCGGTCCTACTTTCCTCACCATCAACTACTTGATGTGCGGGAATATAGTAGGAGCATCCATAGTTTCATCTTGTGTTGAAGCTCGTTACTCGTGGATGCGAGCATGATGCATTGAGCCAATTGTGCATCATCTTGACACTTTCTAAAAGTAGCAATGTCTTCCTCGGAGGCATTATCTCGCAACCATTGCGAGGATAGGCGTATTAAGGACATAAGATAGTTTTTTTTCACTATGAGAACTATTCTCAAATTCCTTAACCAATCCAGTTTAATCCGATTACAGTTAATTTAGCATCTAATATGCTCGCAGTGATGATAGTAATTTTAGACATTGTAAAATTTCGTAAATGAATTTGTAATTAACAACATTTTAACATACATTCTTTTATTAATTACCAAAATAATTTAGGTCTTGTTTTAAATTGGTATCTCCCACTATTTTTTTTAAACTATATTACCCTCACTTATATAGTTAAAGCAAAATCTAATTAAAGATTTGCTAGTGAGAATAAGGATCCCATTTCAAATGTATATAGCCTTGTGGTGACACAACAAACTATATATAAATAAATAGGTAGACAACTTTGTCAATTACATCAACTATGCAACTCCTTTTCTTTTGCCTCTTAGATTATTTTGATCAAGTGGTGGCACATCCGAATCAAAATTATCCAAGTTAAGTCCAACCTAGCACTCCATATATTCAAAAAGAAAAATATCATCTTTGTGGTGACACAACAAAACAATATTGTTCAATTTTCTTTATAAGCATCAAATGTGATAAATTAACATCTTAAATACTTAATACTTGCCTTGTGGTGACACAACAAACTCATATTAAATATTTAATACTCTATTAATTTTATCATGCTAGAAAGCGACGTTCGATATTCCAAATATCTTTGAACGCTTAGGACTTAATATAAAAATTAAGGGGTTTGTTATTAATTTGTCTCATCTTGTTTAAGCATTGCATATATATATATATAAAATACGTTATATTAATGAACATGCGAAGCATGTTTGCATAATATATAATATATATAGTATAAGCATGCACATATAGAATACTATATTCTACTCGGATTGATTATGGACTTTTATTCTAGTTTGGTTCACTAGAGCCACCTAGTGAACCAAAGAGTCAAACCCCTAGGGTGCAAGAAATAATATTTAAATATAACTATTATATTTAAACCGGGCTCCATTACAAACGGGTCTTCAAGCGCTCCTTGCTCCTTGATCTCAAATTTTTAAAATTAATTCTAACTATTCTTATTACAAAACTATTTAAAATAAATAGAAACCTTGATCGTGATCGAGGGAAGTACATAGGGGGAATAGAATTTACATTAAGAAAAATTAGAGAAGGCGAGGTACTGTGAACCCATTTAATAAAACCCATACATTCATGCATCCAACTAAAATAAAATCCAATCGCATTGGTCAATAGTCCATAATCAATCCCATTTATTATCATACACATCATCATATGCATCAATAAATAACATTCATCTTATGAATAATAAACATTTAATATATATATTGATATCATTTAATGGGCAAATTTAGTTAGTATAAAATCTATTTTTGAATAAAAATAAACTCCTTTATTTTAATCCAAATTTAAATCAAAATAAAACTATTTTATTTTAATTTATCCAATTTTGAATAAAATAAACTATTTTATTTTAATCAAAATCATTAATCAAAATAAACTCTTTTATTTTAATTAATTATGGAATCCAATTCTATATATAAAAAAAAATTAATTAAAGGAAACACGGATTTTCTTTCCTATTCACAAATAAATTCCTTTATTTTGAATAATATGAAATCTTATTTTATATCTAAATAAACTCCTTTATTTAAGGAAATTAGGATTCTCTTTCTTATTCACAAATAAACTCCTTTATTTTGAATAATATGAAATCTTATTTCATATCTAAACAAACTCCTTTATTTAAGAAAAGATGGATTTATTTCCTATTCACAAATAAACTCCTTTATTTTGAATAATATGAAATCTAATTTCATATTAAAATAATCTCCTTTATTTTAGGAAACATGGAATCTAATTTCAACTCCAATTAGTTATCATGGAATCCAATTCCAACTATAATTAGGTAGCATGAAATTCTAATTTTAAAATTAAAATAAATCTTTTATTTTAATATTAAAATAAACCTTTTATTTTAAGATTAAAATAAACCTTTTTATTTTAATTATAAAATTATTAAAATTAAAATAAAACTTTATATTTTAATATTAAAATAAACCTTTTATTTTAAAATTAAAATAAACTTTTATTTTAATTATAAAATAATTAAGAATAATAATATATATAGTATATATATAACTTTTGTAACTCTTTGAAATTAACATCACGTGATTACCAAAAGTCCCATATTTCCTTTAAAAAAAGCGTAGGAGTTCTTTTTGAAAAACAATTCTTGTTTGTTCTGATTCTTATATATATATATATATATATATATATATATATATATATATATATATATACATATAGCTATGTGAACAACGTAGTGAACATTAAGCAGTTAGTCTTTTACTTTAGTTAAAATGTAAAATGTAAAAGTAAAAGTAAAAAGAATAACTTTTGCTTTTACTTAAGTTAAATGTAAAAGAACGTTGTTCACATAACTAAAGTAAAGCTTTGATTTAACCGCTACTTTAACTTAATTTTTGTTTATTCATCATTTCTCATCATAACTCTAGAAGTAAAAACATCTTTGTACCATCTAAAGTCACTTAGAGTGGGACAAGTGAGATTACTAGAAAGCGATCGTGAATTCTTTCTCGTGATGTTCTTTTGGGGTTCCTACGAAGTGTTTTATTATAGTATAAATCAAAGTATTTACTCCATCGGTGGCCCAATCCCTACTAATTTGAATGTCCATGCCCTAAGTAGGGATGGTGACTCATCGAGAAGATGATCAATAGCACCTTCCCTAAGATAGTAGGGATGGTGACTCATCCGAGAAGATGATCAATAGCACCTTCCCAAGCATCCACAGAGACTTTTGAGAGCGGACGGTCGAGAAGGAAGAAGGCGCAGAGGCATCTTCATCTAACAAATTTCTGTTTGAATCGATTTACCATGATCAGATGGGGATGGTGACTCATCCGAGAAGATGATCGATAGCACCTTCCAAGATCCACGACGGACTCCTCCTTTAAGGAAGAAGAAGAGGCGGAGAGGCATCTTGAAGAGTAGGGATGGTGACTCATCTGAGAAGATGATCAATAGCACCTTCCGGCATCCACAGGAGACGGACCAGTCAAGGAAGAAGACGCCAGAGGCATCTTCAGTCAACCAACAGTGATGGCCCCAGCCATCATCAGCTTTTGCTTTTACTTAAAGCAAAAGTCTTTTACTTTAGTTAAAATGTAAAAGTAAAAGTAAAAGAATAACTTTTGCTTTTACTTAAGTTAAATGTTTTTAACTTAGTCAAATGTTTCTTACATTTACCCATGTAAAAGTAAATGTAAAATGTTTCTTACGTTTTACTTTTACTTTAGTAAATTACTTTTACTTCAGTTAATGTAATAGTGATTCCTGCGTGAATCAATAGTAATTTACTTTTCAGTTTTCTATTTAAAGAAACTCAAGTGTTAGAGTTTCTTTAGGCTTAATTCAGTATAGCCTCAGAGCTTCTCTCTCTAGAAAGCTCTTTCGAGGTCTCTCTCCTTCTCTCTAGTTAGCAGGAGGCGAAGCTTTCAAACCGATCTTCTTAGTTAGAAGATGAAGACGAAGTCATTAATACTTCGATCTTCCCTCTTAAACATTTAGTCTAGGAATTAATGTAATCCCTTCCTCAAATGTTTATATATACAAGAAAGAGATTACTTTACCGATTCATAAATTCATCTTCTTAATCTTTTCTTTCTTACATTAAAGTTTTTCTTTTAAAACTTATCGTCATTTGTTATATGGTATCAGAGCCACACGGTTGGTTCTTGATGCTATCGGTGGTTTCGAAGAATAAACAGTTTGATTTGTTTACTTAAATGTTTTTTCAAACTTTTATTTTCTTGCTCGCTTTTAATCGCTTGAGCCTTCGTGGTGAAACACCCAAGATCGCCTTAAGTCCCGACTAATGCCGTTTGTAAGTCTCAATTGGGAGCAGTGTAAGGCTAAAGGGAACCTTTAGATCTACGGGTATGCATTTAAGGCAAGTAAGGCTAGAGTATAAGTGGACCTTCAAGAAAAAGAATTTTTGTTTAAACAGTTAACAAATTAGTCTTCATTTTAGATCGATTATCGATAGATCGGGACCAATCGAGTGATCCTTTGTTTGATTTCATCGATGCGTTTTTTAAACAAAGAATTTTTACAAAATCTAAGAAATTTTGAAGATTTTGACCAATTTTCGGTAGAAAATTTTTTCCTCCTTCTTTATAAACCAAATTTTTGGGCTGATAGGGTTATTTCCTGGATAAAAATTTTAAGGCGGAATAGTAGGGGATGGTGACTCATCTGAGAAGATGATCAATAGCACCTTCCGGCATCCACAGGAGACGGACCAGTCAAGGAAGAAGACGCCAGAGGCATCTTCAGTCAACCAACAGTGATGGCCTCGACCATCGCCACTTTTGCTTTTACTTAAAGCAAAAGTCTTTTACTTTAGTTAAAATGTAAAAGTAAAAGTAAAAGAATAACTTTTTCTTTTACTTAAGTTAAATGTTTTTAACTTAGTCAAATGTTTCTTACATTTACCCATGTAAAAGTAAATGTAAAATGTTTCTTACGTTTTACTTTTACTTTAGTAAATTACTTTTACTTGATTAATGTAATAGTGATTCTGCGTGAATCAATAGTAATTTACTTTTGAGTTTTTATTTAAAGAAACTCAAGTGTTAGAGTTTCTTTTAGGCTTAATTCGATATAGCCTCAGAGCTTCTCTCTCAGAAAGCTCTCTTCGAGGTCCTCTCTCTCCTTCTCTCTAGTTGGCGGGAGCGAAGCTTTGACCGATCTTCTTAGTTAGAAGATGAAGACGAAGTCATTAATACTTCGATCTTCCCTCTTAAACATTTAGTCTAGGAATTAATGTAATCCCTTCCTCAAATGTTTATATATACAAGAAAGAGATTACTTTACCGATTCACCGGTCATCTTCTTAATCTTTTCTTTCTTCTGTTAAAGTTTTTCTTTTAAAACTTATCGTGCATTTATATATGGTATCAGAGCCACACGGTTGGTTCTTGATGCTATCGGTGGTTTCGAAGAATAAACAGTTTGATTTGTTTACTTAAATGTTTTTTCAAACTTTTATTTTTCTTGCTCCGCTTTTAATCGCCCGACCTTCGCCGTGAAACACCCAAGATCGCCTTAAGTCCCGACTAATGCTGTTTGTAAGTCTCAATTGGGAGCAGTGTAAGGCTAAAGGGAACCTTTAGATCTACGGGTATGCATTTAAGGCAAGTAAGGCTAGAGTATAAGTGGACCTTCAAGAAAAAGAATTTTTGTTTAAACAGTTAACAAATTAGTCTTCTGTTTAGATCGATTCTTGATAGATCGGGACCAATCGAGTGATCCTTTATTTGATTTCATCGATGCATTTTTTAAACAAAGAATTTTTACAAAATCTAAGAAATTTTGAAGATTTTGACCAATTTTCGGTAGAAAATTTTTTCCTCCTTCTTTATAAACCAAATTTTTGGGCTGATAGGGTTATTTCTGGATAAAAAATTTTAAGGCGGAATAGTAGGGATGGTGACTCATCCGAGAAGATGATCAATAGCACCTTCCCGGGCATCCACAGAGACGGACCAGTCAAGGAAGAAGACGCCAGAGGCATCTTGAATAACCAATGAGTGATGGCCCCAGCCATCATCAGCTTTTGCTTTTACTTAAAGCAAAAGTCTTTTACTTTAGTTAAAATGTAAAAGTAAAAGTAAAAGAATAACTTTTGATTTTACTTAAGTTAAATGTTTTTAACTTAGTCAAATGTTTCTTACATTTACCCATGTAAAAGTAAATGTAAAATGTTTCTTACGTTTTACTTTTACTTTAGTAAATTACTTTTACTTCAGTTAATGTAATAGTGATTCCTGCGTGAATCAATAGTAATTTACTTTTAGTTTTCTATTTAAAGAAACTCAAGTGTTAGAGTTTCTTTGAAGCTTAATTCAAGATATAGCCTCGAGCTTTCTCTCAGAAAGCTCTTTCGAGGTCCTCTCTCCCTTCTCTCTAGTTAGTTTGGGAGGCGAAGCTTTCAGCTTCGATCTTCTTAGTTAGAAGATGAAGACGAAGTCATTAATACTTCGATCTTCCCTCTTAAACATTTAGTCTAGGAATTAATGTAATCCCTTCCTCAAATGTTTATATATACAAGAAAGAGATTACTTTACCGATTCACCGGTCATCTTCTTAATCTTTTCTTTCTTCTGTTAAAGTTTTTCTTTAAAAACTTATCGCCGCTGTTATATGGTATCAGAGCCACACGGTTGGTTCTTGATGCTATCGGTGGTTTCGAAGAATAAACAGTTTGATTTGTTTACTTAAATGTTTTTTCAAACTTTTATTTTTCTTGCTCCGCTTTTAATCGCCCGACCTTCGCCGTGAAACACCCAAGATCGCCTTAAGTCCCGACTAATGCCGTTTGTAAGTCTCAATTGGGAGCAGTGTAAGGCTAAAGGGAACCTTTAGATCTACGGGTATGCATTTAAGGCAAGTAAGGCTAGAGTATAAGTGGACCTTCAAGAAAAAGAATTTTTGTTTAAACAGTTAACAAATTAGTCTTCTGTTTAGATCGATTTACTGATAGATCAGGACCAATCGAGTGATCCTTTGTTTCAGATTTCATCTGATCTGTTTTTAAACAAAGAATTTTTACAAAATCTAAGAAATTTTGAAGATTTTGACCAATTTTCGGTAGAAAATTTTTCCTCCTTCTTTATAAACCAAATTTTTTGGGCTGATAGGGTTATTTCCTGGATAAAAATTTTAAGGCGGAATAGTAGGGGATGGTGACTCATCTGAGAAGATGATCAACAGCACCTTCCCAAGATCCATGAGAGACGGACGGTCGAGGAAGAAGACGCCAGAGGCATCGTCTTGACAACCAACAGTGATGCCCTGACCCATCATCGACTTTTGCTTTTACTTAAAGCAAAAGTCTTTTACTTTAGTTAAAATGTAAAAGTAAAAGTAAAAGAATAACTTTTGCTTTTACTTAAGTTAAATGTTTTAACTTAGTCAAATGTTTCTTACATTTACCCATGTAAAAGTAAATGTAAAATGTTTTTTACGTTTTACTTTTACTTTAGTAAATTACTTTTACTTGATTAATGTAATAGTGATTCTGCGTGAATCAATAGTAATTTACTTTTCGATTTTCTATTTAAAGAAACTCAAGTGTTAGAGTTTCTTTAGGCTTAATTCGATATAGCCTCGGAGCTTCTCTCTGAAAGCTCTTTCGAGGTCCTCTCTCTTCTCTCTCTAGTTGGCGGAGGCGAAGCTTTTCAACCGATCTTCTTAGATTAGAAGATGAAGGCGAAGTCATTAATACTTGATCTTCCCTCTTAAACATTTAGTCTAGGAATTAATGTAATCCCTTCCTCAAATGTTTATATATACAAGAAAGAGATTACTTTTACCGATTCATAGGTCATCTTCTTAATCTTTTCTTTCTTACATTAAAGTTTTTCTTTTAAAACTTATCCTTCGCCTCCCGGGCTAACTAGAGAGAAGGAGAGGACCTGGAAAGAGCTTTGCAGAGAGAAGCTCCGAGGTTATATCGATTAAGTTTCCAAAGAAATTTAACACTGGGAAGTTTCTTTTTAAATAGAAAACTAAAAGTAAATTACTATCGATTCACGCAGAATCACTATTACATTAATCAAGTAAAAGATTTACTAAAGTAAAAGTAAAACGAAGAAACATTTTACATTTACTTTTTATACGGGTAAATGTAAGAAACATTTGACTAAGTTAAAATATTTAACTTAAGTAAAAGCAAAAAGTTATTCTTTACTTTTACTTTTACATTTTAACTAAAGTAAAGACTTTTGCTTTAAGTAAAAGTTAAAGTCACGACGGTCGGGCCATCACTGTTGGTCGATCAAGATATTTTCCGCGCCTTCTTCCTCGATCGTCCGTCCTCTCTGGATGCTTTAAGGTGCTATTGATCATCTTCTCGATGAGTCACCATCCCTACTATTCCGCCTTAAAATTTTTTATCCAGAAATAACCCTAATCACCCCCAAAAAATTCGTTTATAAAGAAGGAGGAAAAAATTTTCATCGAAAATTGGTCAAAATCTTCAAAATTTCTTAGATTTTGTAAAATTTTTTGTTTAAAACAAGATCGATGAAATCAAAAAAGGATCACCCTGATTGGTCCCGATCTATCAAGAATCGATCTAAATGTAAGACTAATTTGTTAACCTGCTTAAACAAAAATTCTTTTTTCTTGAAGGTCCACTTTATACTCTAGCCTTTACTTCGCTTTTAAATGCATACCCAGAGATCTAAAGGTTCCTTTAGCCTTGGTTAATCGCCCCAATCGAGACTTACAAACCGGCATTAGTCGGGACTTAAGGCGCATCTTGGTGTTTCAATGGCACAAGGCTCCAAGCAATTAAAGTTTTGAGCAAGAAAAATAAAAGTTTGAAAACATTTAAGTAAACAAATCAAACTGCTTATTCTTCGAACCACCATCAAGAACCAACCGATAACATCAAGAACCAACCGCGTGGCTCGACAATTATATTACATATGAGTTTTTAAAAGGGTGTAAGAAAGAAAGATTAAGAAGACGCACTAAGAATCTAAAAGTAATCTTCTTTACAGATATAGTAAACAAGAGGAAGGATTACATTAAGACTAAATGTTTAGGGAAGATCAAGTATTAATGACTTCGCCTTCATCTTCTAATTCAAGAAGATCGGCAAAGCTTCGCCCTGCCAACTGTAGAGGAAGGGAGAGGACCTCTAAAGAGCTTTGGTAGAGAGTGCTCTCGAGGTTATATCGATTGAAGCTTCAAAGAAACTCTAACACTGAAGTTTCTTTAAATAGAAATCAAAAGTAAATTACTATCGATTAACGCCAGAATCACTATTACATTAATCAAGTAAAGTAATTTTAAAGTAAAAAGAAAACGAAGAAACATTTTTACATTTACTTTTATACGGGTAAATGTAAGAAACATTTCTTTAAGGTAAAAGGATTTACTAAGTAAAAAGCAAAAGTAAGAAACATTTAACTTAGGTAAAAGTGAATTACCTAAAGTAAAAGCAAAAAGTTGAAAGTACGCATAAGGAACCGTAGTGCAACAATCTAACTTTCGACTATTGGTATTGACTCCGAACTCGCTTTGCTGGAAAAGAGCCTCTTTATCGCTGAAAGCAACTTTTACCGGAAAGAAACTTAGGACCAATAATGATCGCCGAGCAGCCGTTAATCTAAAGAAAATCAGTCACGAAAGCTAAAGCAATCGAATAAGAATCGTCACGGAAAGCAAAGTGAGTCCGGTTAATCTTAATAAAGAATTTTAGATGTCAGGCAAATGGGTCCTGAGCATCCTGAAGGTTGATGGTGCCGTAGGGATCGTGATGCACTCATCATCTTCTGCAAATTGACTAACTGAGTCATTCTGGGAAGAAGCTGAGGAATGCCTAGAGGCTTCTTCGTGTAACTCATCAATTCTCCTATTGAGGGCTTGAGCAATAAGTTTTAACTCACTACCGGAGCAATTTTTGAAATCAGAAATGCTACGGGAACAGGAGGATCTGAGGGATCGGGTTTTGACTCGATTCTTTTGAAATCTTTTTCGACTTGTGGAAGAGGGCTCTAAAGGAATGGCTTTAGAATCCTTACTCGAATGATTGGGAATTTAATCGAAATCGCAATAGGGGCAACAGAAATTCTGTTGAACCGACTCAATTATTCTCGTTAACGCCGAACTTATCCCACCATTTGATGTAGAAAAAGCGGGAAAGTCTAGGGAGTGGATCAGAAATGACTGCTGAATTACTAGCAACAGAGGGTGGAGAAATACCGTATTGCCATTTAAGAATCCATGGAACTTTGTATTTACTAATGAAGAGGAGAGTGATAGGAATGTTTTCATTCCTTGGATCTGGTTTACTATTATTAGAAAAATGGGTAACTTGGACCTTAAGGGGGTTGAGGAAGGAGGTCATAGGTAGAACCACGCCTATACCACCGGAGAACGAACCAATAAGGGATTGGACTCTTGAATTTATGATCGAATGAATAAACCTGGGAATGACTATGGGACTCTGCTCGATGAAGGAGAACCTTATACCGTGCTTCAATATAATCATAAAAACAAAAGGATAACTATGATTGAGAGTTCCATTAGATCGGAGGATGTTTTCCCCAATCGTAAATCAAGGAATTGTTTAATATACAAAGAATGATAAAGAACTTTTGATTTATCATTGTTTGCATAAATTGGTTTGATATTTACCGACTCGATTTCAAGGAGAATGTCCTTATAATAAACAAGAGACTTATAAGGAGTGCTTTGGAGGAAAATGCCAACCAGAGGGAAAATCAAGCAAACAAGCTTAATCTGGATCATTTTTGGTTTCATGTAGGGTTCAATATGAAACAAATAACTTTCCCATTTGAGCACATGCTCGTAAGAGGAGTATGATGGGAGTGAAGACGAAGTCTTTCTTTGGGTTCTTGAATGGGTCAATGGGTTCAAAGTTTATTTACTAGAAATCGAATCTGTAAGGCTTGGGGATTGTCCCAAGAATGTAAAATTTGTTTGACCGGTAGATAGGGAAGTCGGGTGAGGCACTAAGGTGCCTCTTGGTTGATTACTTGGGCCACTTGGGTGAATCAGGACCGAGAGGAGGATGAGCCTCTGAAACTCACTTAATCAGATAAGTACTGTATGAATAAATTCTCCGGTAAGAAAATCGAGAATAGAATTATTTTTGCCTTTAATGTATTCAATATCAAAATCAAAAATGCTCAATAAGGCTTGCCATCTAGCTTAAAGAATGCTTAGAGGCTAAATTTTCAACATCTTTTACTAATATGTATTTGGCTGACTTGCAGTCAATGCGAACCAGAAATTTCTGATTTAATAAGTCATTTTGAAATTTATTAATACATAATACTAATGAAAGAATTTCTTTTTTAATAGTACTATATTTTGATTGTGTAGTATTCCATGCTACTTAGGAATGAAATCGAACAATTTGTTCAGGGAAGTCGATGTTAACTTTTGTTTAAGAATGCTTAGAATCCAATATCTGAGGCGTCTGTTTCAACAATTTTGAACGCTGAATCATTGGAAATGCCAAGGCAGGGCAATGTCTTGACATATTTTTTAACTTGTTGGACTGCAGAAGTATGAATGTCAGTCCATGGTGAAGGATTATTTTGCAAATGTTGAAAAAGAGGTTTGCAAATCTTCCTGAGATTCTTGTAGAACTCGGCTTGAGATATAATTCAATGAGCCAAGAAATCTCTGCGGTTGGGTTTTATTAGTTATCTTATCTGGAAGGGAACTTGTCAATTTAATTGAATAGCTTAATAACTCAAGTGAACTTGTCCATTGAAGATATTAAGACCAAGAAACCTTATTACGACACAAACAGTCGATTTAATAAGCATTTGGAAGGAGAAAGAACAAGACCATTTACTTTAACAAGAGTGAAGAATGATTTTAAATGTTTTCATGTTCTTCAATAGTCTTGGAGTAAAGCAAGAATGTCATCGATATAAACAACGATAAAATGGTGAAAGGGTTTAATATGTCATTGAGGATATTTTGAAATTCACTTGGAGCATTTTTAGGCCAAATGCTTGAACATTCCATTCATAATGTCCAAATGGAGTGGTGAATCTTTTGTTTTGTCTTGATCATCGGGATGAATGGCAATTTGCCAAAACCGGATTTAAGGTCGAATTTCATGAAAATGGTGGCATTACTTAACCTATTGATAAGGTCGTCTTTGTTGGGAAGGGGTACCTAATCCATTCTAAGACCTTGTTCAATGGTTTGTAATTGATAACTAAACGAGGTACACCTCTTTCTTTTCTCGCTTCATTGTTGACATGAAGGCGAGAAAGCAGACCAAGGGGATTTCTATTGGGTTTAATCAACCCTTTATTAAGGAGATCATTGATTTCATTTTTACATAACTCCATTTGTTCATGACTCATCACGAATAGGTCTCAGCCTTAGTAGAATTAAATGTTCTTTGAATTCCTTAGCATAAGGAAGCCTAACCATATGTTTCTTTCTATGCCAAAAGGCATTGGGGGAATCTGAACAAAGGTTATTCTTCATGTAGGTTTTTATTTCTTCAATTTTTGACCGAACCTCTTTATTTTGAAGTTGTTCTTCAATTCTTTTATATTTGATTTCTTCTTTTAAGAAATTCAAATGTGTAGATTTCTGATTTATTAAATTCAATGATTTAGAAATGGATTCTTCTTGAATGTATTTTAAATCTCTTTCTTTTGGTTTAATAAGAAACTTAAATGTTATTTTCTTTCCTAAATGTTTACATAAAAGTTAATCCTTCATTACTAGTTGTAAATGGGTATAATAAGTATATAAATGGTAAACCCAAAATAATTTTATCTGTAAGATTGCGAATCAAAACAAAAGATGTTTTGAAACACATGTTATCTTGACAAATATGTACTTTAGGTAATTTATATCTTATTTCCATTTGACTACCATTAAATGAATTTAATTTTCACTTTGGTTTTTTATAATATTTAGTGGGATTAGACCTTCTTGGATACAATTTAAATCTGCACCTGTATCTACCAAAGGCGAAGTCATATTGAAAAGTTTTTATCCACAACTAGGTTAATAGAAACATACCATTTACGAATGGTGATGTCTTTAATTCTTTTAAGTGAAAGACCTTGAATGAATAAGTCCGAAATATCTTTAGTACCGAGATGATTACGGTTCATCGTGATCTTCATCACTAGATGAGGAATCATTGATCCAAGATCGTGCCTTTTGTCTAAATCTTTTCTTAGAATAGAGACTTTATTTTAAATTAGCAATTTCTTTCTTTAATTTATTAACTTCTTGATTTAATTAGGAAGACCTGACTTCTTTAAGCTGGAGATTTAAATCTTTCCAAAGTTTTATTAAGACTAAAAATTGGTTTTTCTTTAGCTTTAATAAACTTATCGTTTTCTCTATTATCTTTAGTTAGTAAATCTTTTAACTGTTTTGTGTATTGGGCTTTTAACTTAGGATCAGTGATTTTACTAATTAAGTCAATTAACAAAGAACTCTCTTCATCATCCTTGTTAATTACATTAATCTTTTAGTGCAACAATTTTCATTGCAATTATTAGCACGGATGGTGACTTCACTCTAATAGCGCCATCGCCGTAATTATTTTCACTGCTTTCTCTTGAGAGGAATATGAAATGTTAGAGTCTTCATCATTACTATCTTCATTTTCTATTCTCATTAACTCTAGTATATATTCAGTATCTTCGCTAGTAATATTTAACTGAGACAATTTCTGTTTTATTTTGCATTCACTTTTATAATGACCCTTTTGCCCACAATTGTGGCACACAATTTTACTTTTATCAAATTTCTTAGTTCTTTTAGTCTGTTTTTTATTAGTGGGTTTGGGTTTATTATAATAACTATCTTGATTCTTATCTCTATGATGACTGCGTCTTTTCTTGTGACGTCTATGACTTTTGTGAGAGTCAATATGTTTATGCCTGTGCTTTCGTCTAGACGGAGCCACAGGAGGTAAACCATATTGCTCGCAAAATGTTCCGAGCTCATATTTAGCCTTTTTCTTGTCTTTACTAGCTTGTTTGGCTAACTTAAAATCAATGCACATTTTTAATCCTATTTTTTGAATATAACTGATTATGTCACCATAAGTGAGATTATCATAATCAATATATCCTAAATTTTTACTAAGTTCTTCACGAACTTTATGAGCAAATAAGGACGGTAAACCATTAACAAATTTTTCTTTCCAGAAAGGTTTATTACTGTCATTTCTCATCATAACTCTAGAAGTAAAAACATCTTTGTACCATCTAAAGTCACTTAGAGTGGGACAAGTGAGATTACTTAGCTGATCGTGAATTCTTTCTGTGATGTTACTGGGGGTTCCTACGAAGTGTTTTATTATAGTATAAATCAAAGTATTTACTCCATCAGGTGGCCCAATCCCTATAGTTTCATCAAAAATCGGGTTACCTTCAGCATCTAACTGAACAGCATGGATAATAGATAATCTAGAATCCTCAGTGAGATGTTTTTCCCACCAAGACCTGAGAATACCTGTAAATCCACTAGCCAATAATTCAACAATATCTGGTTGAGTAAGAGTGTTGAATTTTGTTAGATAGCTGTTTGCCACCATGGACATATGATTTAACTTATTGAGGATTTCTTGTTCGCTAAATCCGTCAATATTCCATTCATAAATTTTATTAGGCAAAAGTAAAATTGTTTATCTAGATTTCTCTCTTCAAATTGTAAATCTGGAGGAGTTGGTCTAGAATACCAATTTCTGGTCATACTAGTATTATGGACAGTTAACTTATTTAACTGTTCTTGAATATCTTGTACTGATGAGGTAGCTGATTGACTATCGACCGACTCATCGCTTTCATTATCAGAATTAATCTGATCAATAATAGCAATAGTACCGCTTGTTTCTGGTTCAGTCTTCGTTTTTAATTTTTTAAATAACTGATCAATGGCTATTGTAAGATCAACGTCTTTATTAGGTAAACCTAATTTTTCTCTATTTTCTGGTAGTTTTAATAGTGGTTGAACAATTTTTGACTCTGGTTTTTTAATCATATTTTCTTCAAATTTTTCTTCAATCCTGTCTAACTGTTTTCCTACAGTTGCTAGGTATTGGTTACTAAAATTTAATTGTTCAATGATTTTTTTATCATCATTAATTCCATTAGAGATTTTAAATGAAATTTGGTCAGAATCGAAGTATTTTCTTTGAAATTAAAGATGATTCTAAAGGTGGGTGACTAAATGAAACTTTAGACTTGTCTTCTTTGACCCATTGAGTTTTAGTTATAACATTGCATTTAAATTGATCTTTATTCATACCAATCGTAGAAGGTAATATTAATTTTTCATTATTAATAAATTTCTTCCATTTATTGACAATTTTATCCCTTTCTTTCTCGGTTGGGTGATTTTTCTAAATTGATGTCTTTTAATTTTATTAGACTTGGAGTTAAAATCATTCACAAGATTAATCCAATCTAACACAAATTCTTTCTTAATGACTCTTAATTGATTATTAATTGGAACATCAAAATCGGTGAGTAGGAAGCTCGGAAGAATTAGGAGAAGAAGAGCTTTCTTCTTGGTTTGGGTAATTCGAGGGATGACAAGAATAACAAGGATGACTTGCTTGACCTTGATTTAAAATTCCTTTTAACTTAATGTCTCTAATAGAAGGGTTACTAAGGACTGAGAATCTCTTCTAAGTGATTCATAGAAGGAGTCAAGAACTAGAATAATCTTATAATAATAATAATGGTCTTCTAGAACGTCAAAGCTAACTTTGAGCAGTTCCATCAGGAAAAATTGCCTTATGTTTTCAATGTTCACTACGTTGTTTACTAAGTCTTTGGGGTATTTCACTTGGTAAAATCCATTGACCGGGTAATGAAATATCTTTCCATAGAATTGTTCTAGGGATGCGGATATTAGCGCCAATTTGGTTGAACTTTGAATTAATGATGTGATCTTTAGGGCTCTTATTAAGGGCATGGACATTCAAATTAGTCTTCATGGTCTTATAATCCAAGCATAATAGGTGCTATGGAAGCCACCGCATACAATGGTCCTATCCATTTTAATTGCTTTCCGACTTTACACTTACAAGTCTAAGTGATCAACACCTATTAAAAGCCTTAACATTAAATATTAAAAGCAATAGGAGAAATTACACAAATGATTGAAGGTTCTCAACCAATCGCTCTAATCTTTAGAATTTATTATAAGACCATGAAGACTAATTTGAATGTCCATGCCCTTAATAAGAGCCCTAAAGATCACATCAGATTAATTCAAAGTTCAACCAATGACGCTTAATATCCGGATCCCTAGAACAATTCTATGGAAAGATATTTCATTACCTACCAATGGATTTTACCAAGTGAAATACCCCATGAAACTGTAGTAAACAACGAGTGAACATTGAAAACATAAGGCAATTTTCTGATGGAACTGTCAAAGTTAGCTTTGAACGTTCTAGAAGACCAGTTATTATAGAAGATTATTCTAGTTCTTGACTCCTTCTATGAATCCGCTTAGAAGAGATTCTCCAAGTCCTTAGTAACCCTTCTATTAGAGACATTAAGTTAAAAGGAATTTTAAATCAAGGTCAAGCAAGTCATCCTTGTTATTCTTGTCATCCTCGACTACCCAAACGGAAGAAGAAAGCTCTTCTTCTCCGAATTCTTCCGAAGCTTCCTACTACACCGATTTTGATGTTCCAATTAATAATCAATTAAGAGTCATTAAGAAAGAATTTGTGTTAGATTGGATTAATCTTGTGAATGATTTTAACTCCAAGTCTAATAAAATTAAAAGACATCAATTTAGAAAAAATCACCCAACCGAGAAAGAAAGGGATAAAATTGTCAATAAATGGAAGAAATTTATTAATAATGAAAAATTAATATTACCTTCTATGATTGGTATGAATATATATATATATATATATATATATATATATATATATATATATATATATATATATATATATATATTATTAGAAATCAAGCCAATGATTTACGGTTTTATTTTATTTTTATTTTTTTTTTAAATCTACCATGTTGCTGACTTCGGTCAAGAGAAATAATAGCATGCAGCAGGAAACATAAAAAAAAAACAAAAAACGTGAATCACTTGCACTTTAAAAAAAAAAAAGAAAAGCCGAAAGTGATTGCTAACCTGTTATTCAATATTACACGGAAATCATGTAAAGATTAAATCATTCTAGCAATGTAATTAAATAACAGATCCATAAAATTCTTGTAACAACTTTTGATTTCCATTTTTTTTTTATTTTATACAAAAAAATTATGCCCAATTAAATTGTTCAAAACACATATTAATATACATATCAAATTAAAATAATTAATAATTCGCATAAAGGTTTGGCTCGATGCCTTCGTTAGGTTTGTAATATTCATGTATGTAATCAAATTGCATAAAAAGTGCTAAGCGTGTAAAATCGAGAGTTTAAAATTTTTTACAAACCATATACCCGGATCACCCTTTATGCATAATTATTAATTAAACGAAAAGATAAAGAATAAATCATACCCTTGAAGATCGAGCTTCCTCAGGTACAAGTTCACCTCCAAATCCTTTCGCGTTCAATCTTGAATCCACCGGGTTTGGTTCCTTCCTTTGATCAACGTTAGCCACCCAAATATTTGGCCTCTAGAGGTGATCCACCAAGGAAGAAGAAAATTCAAGAAGAAGGGTGGTTGGCTAAACCCTAGTTTTCTATCTTTATAGAAAGGGTGTACTCTCCCAACAATTGGAATTATGTCGTATTTTCAAAAAGTCAACATACCCTTCACCCATAATAAGACTCCTCTTATTTATAGATGTGGGCAACCCATCTTAACAATTAAGGAATTGGGTTTTATTTAACTAATTAAAATCTTTTAATTAATTAAGCTCCCTAATCTTATTAGGGATAATTAATTAAAACTCCTTTAACTAATTTTAATTTAACCTCCTAATCTTATTAGGAATAAATGAGAGTACTTATATTAAATTAATTTCTAAACTCTTTTAGAAATTAAAATAATAATAATTGTAATAATATTAATAAGACTCCTCTTATTAATTTATATTTAATATTTCTAAAATATTAAATAATAAATATTAAGCTATTTAATTTATTCTATCACCATAGATTAAATTAAATATACATAACATATTATTACGATTATGCCATTAACTTCTTAAATAATTATTCTTTCTTTTATGGTGTGACCCTTTAGGTTCTCCATATTAAACCATAGGTTGTGAATAAATCAATTAGAACAATTCTAATCTTATTTAAATAAATAAATTAAACAATTAATTTATTTAAATAAATAATATTTATTCTACAATAGGGATAAGCCTCCCCAAGCGATCAACGACTTTCCGGATAATATAGATTTCAACATTAATCATAAAAGAACCTTTGAGTAAATAGTTACTGACAATTCAATCCTTCCACCATACAATGTCCCAATTAAATATAAGACATGGAATTCTTCACAAGTCTTATTTTATTTAATTATATGTATTTCGATCCTTAAATGCACAACTCAAATAATGCAAATTAGAAACTCCTTTCTAATTTCATTTCGCGCTTGGCCAAGGACTACCGGGTTGTCATTTATCGAATCACATAGGACATTTCTCTTCTTTTATTAGAAGTGGTAGATTCTTTATTGATCAAACATTATTTCCATGTACAACTTATTATACCCAAGCATACCCTTTGATATACCCTAAGGGTCTTAAGGAATAAGTAAAAGTATAACTCATCATACACAAGATACTATGATGATCTCAAGTCCAAGGATTACTTCAGACTACTACTATCACTACAGAATTCCTATTGATGACATAAATAAAACTCCATTAGGTACTCCTTAGCGAGCCAACGTTCGGTGAACTTATTCTCTAATAAGCACCTACATACTTGCTTTAGTGTCTCCACACAAATGATCATGAGATCAATCATCCTCATCCAATGAGCAAGTTAACGTATGTACCAATCTATCCGGATTTACTAATCCCCAATTTAGTAATCCAACGATTGGGGAACTATTTTAGTTTTAAGCTTTCTAAGAATTTAGATCTCATTAGAATGATCATCATCATTATTCTAAAAGCATTGCTTAAAACTATGGGTTTATCACATATTATAAAACAAAGATCATGTAGATAATTAAAAGCCTTTAATAAATTAATACTTTTATTAATAAATGAATAAGATTGTTACAAAGTATATGCTTTATCATCAAACATGATTGGGTTTGTGTGCATACTACTTTCAATTCCAACAAATTGTTAACTGTGAATAACTACGTAGATTATTTATAAAAACTCAAATTTGTCATTTTTCATCCGACAGTTATTTACATTATGGGTCCCACAAATGGGCTACTGGCCGCATACGAATATTTCCCGATAGAAAAAATATTCCACGACCAAACGAATATTCCCTGACAACAATGAATATTTTATAACCACTCATGTATTTTGAAAAAAAATTCATATATCACCCTTAACTTTAACTTTTATCAATTTAACCATTTACTGAATAGTAATTATAAGAAAAATTGAATACTTTTATTTCATAAAATTCGGGGTCTTACAATCTCCCCTCCTTATGAAATTTCATCCCCGAAATTTACGTACCTGGTATTTCGAAAAGTTGAGAATACCTTGCTTTCATTTAAGATTCTATCTCCCGGATCCTCAGGATTTCTCCATTGCTCATCTCCCGTGATAACTTCATTTGGGTTCCTCACTTGTTGGGAAGTCATGACAACCGCTATCTCTCGAACTACTCGGCTTTGACTTGTCTGGGGCAGCATTTGGCGTCATCACTACCGTTGGAACATACTTTTCTATAGGGCATATTCCTCCCTCAACTGCCTCGTCGTACTCCTGATTCATGATCCGAATAATCAATCTTCGATCCATATCGAATTCAGGTTGACCGCTCTATACAGGGTTATTCAAAACTCGATGTTGGGTTCTCCCAATTGCTTTCCAAAAAGAGAAATTCATATCATATATTTTAGCCTTCTTAGATCGGACATCTCTTTCCACAATATCCACGTGTCGTGTGGCTTTTACCCATGTATCAATCATTCTTACTCGTTCAGTTTTTTTTTCTTTCAGCTTAGATTCCATCTTTATCATCTTATACTCTGCCAAAGAATGCTTCTGTTCAAGCATCACATATCGGGTAACACAAGCTTGAATTGTTGCATCCTTTTGTTCCACGACTGCCTGTCGTTCTTTAGCCTTCTCTTCTAACTCATGAATATGATTTTAAAATTCTACATTTTGATCATATAATACCTCTAATAAACTCTAATCAGGTACCTCTTCTTCCTCACTCTCAGCTGTTACCTCTGCGACTATCTCGGGTGCAACTATCAATTCTTCACTCACCACATGGATATCTCCAATTCCTTCTTCGTCTGACATCACATTATCATGGTTAGTGATTAGAGGTATCCCCACAGTCTCATTCACTCCATTGTTAGCATTCTCAGCTGCCATTCTCAAATACTGGCATAAAACAAGGGTTAATTAAGCAAATTAACGTATCACATAATATCCGTATATTATGACCGACCAACAATTAAGCTTAGGTAGTACACACTAGCGAAGGATTTATTCATCTCTCCCCTCCTAGTTATATTCCCCGATCTCCGCCAGAGACCATATCCCTAAGCTCTAATACCAAATGTGACAACCCCAAAAAAGGTCCATTCCATCCAACCCATTATGAGTCGCCAAATACATGGTACAGAAAACAACTACAACTTTATTACAACAATTGTCGTGCAAAATACAACAACACATATGATGTGAGTTTGGATACAAATATATACCAACTGTAACTCTGGACACCAACTTTGGATAGCACGTCACAATGACACCTTATATAAAAGTATAGTCAAAAACTGTTTTAGAAATTAGAATCTTTGGGATGTGCTCAAGGAAACCTTCGTACATGGGAGGCCATGCTTCTAGGTTATGATAGATATCATATGGCCACAGAATTATACTTGGTTGACCTAATAGACCCCAAAGAAAAATGAGAAGATTACTATCATATTCTTCCCAATGGTGAGTCTTCTCTTGACATATCATTATCTCCACTATCTCTAATGTTGTATTATACTCCAAACAAACACCAAGATTATATATGTAGTGCTTGTAAATATACTCAACAAGTGGATGAGCACAACCCTGTCTTATGATGACACGAGGTTGTATGTCATTAGACATCTTGTATGATAGTGGCAAAACACCCTTCCAAGTTAAATTCACCTCACCCTCAACATCTATAGACCATCGTTCTATTCCCTTTTTATTCCCCGCTTGTCCTAGCTACACTTTTATTACCTGAAAGGAATTGTGAAGCAAAAGGGTGACCACAACTAGCTTAGTAAAGAATATCATGACTAAAGATAAATATATTATCAATAGCCTTCAACAGTAATAAATCAGAGATTTAGAACATATGGTAGATGATAAAACTTTTCAACCATAGTTGAAGCGGAACGAGCAATCCATTAAAAGAGTCAAATAGACCATAAAATCTATTATCTTCTCCATGTTAAAAGTCCATCAACAATGTTTTATCCCTGTAACATTAATCAACAATTCATGTCCACAATCACGTGTATAACTCATAATCGTAATTGTAGTTCTAAATTCCTTTCCTCATCCAGGACAAAGTTAATTTTCATCACCTGAAACATCAAAGATCATGGTTATACCAAATCACAGTTCCTGTTCATAATCATACTGATATATTCATCTTTGCACTACGGGCCAAAGATATTCATCAATAGTTCATCTTTGCACTACTGGCCAAAGATATTCAATCGTTGGTCATGTTCATCTAAACACCTGTTCATCTTCGCACTACTAGCCAAAGATATTCATCAGAAATCATTCATCTTTGCACTACAGGCCAATGATATTCAGTTCTATCATCATTTAGGATTGAGGATGATGAAAAATATTTTAAAGAAAACGAATCCAGTGAAACAAAATAATAAATATAAAGGATTTGTACTTCAGCTATTCCATGTCCAAAAATACCTCATAAATAATCATAGTGGAGTAAAATTCAAGAATGATCAAAACATGGGTACAATCAAAGCTAGTATCCAGAATAGATATTTTGGACTAAAAGAAGAAAATTTCATTTTTCGGTGAATAGTGCCGTATACGTGAATAGTAACTTCGACACCAAAAGATAAAAATTTCAAAAAAAACATATTCGTGCTTCGTGAATAGTACTCGTGAATAGTAACTCGTGAATAGTAACTCATGAATAGTAACTCGTGAATAGTAACTCATGAGTAGTAACTCATGAATAGTAACCCCAACATGAAAAAGTTCCAAATTTGATAAACAGTTCAAACCAATATTTCAGCATAATGATATTGAAGAAAAAATATCATTTATGAAGAAAATAATCTCCCTTACCTCAGAAAGAATAGTACTTTCCGACCGAATCTCGGATATAGTGCTAAAAGAACTTGCACCGTATAGCAATACTCGAAGTACTAAAATGCTCGATTTATAAAGAGAGAAAGAGAGAGAAATCTTTAGTTTCTGGTGTGATTTTCAATTCTAACCTAAGCACCCTATTTATAGGAAAATACTTAGAACACCAAAGCAGAAAATTTAATAAAATAATATTATATTTATATAAATTTCCCTACGTACACCAAGAATCAATTCAAAGATGCATTCAACACCGATTGGGGCCCACCAACAATATAAAAACGTTTTTCTTAATAAAAATTATTAAAACTTCAAAAACAATTATTCCGGAACTTCAATAATTCATAATAAATAGCCCTTTTATCAGAAAATTTGAATCTCGCACCTTTTTATAGGAAATTCAATTCTCTACAACTTTACAGAAGAAAGTTTGTCCAAATTCCAAACAGAAATTGACCAAAATGCACATACGGTCGATTTTACAGGCTATAATAAAATTTCAGTCAAGAAATGGGGTCCACCGACACACAAAACATGTGTTAATCATTTAATGCAACAAAAATACTCTTCCTCCTCATTTACTCATATATCACACATTCATTATAAAAATATCATCATTATTATATTATAATAAAATATTATTTTATCAGAAAAGATAAAATATCGATTTTCAACAATTGTCACTTAAAAAAAATTCCATCTATATCCACATAAAATGAATATTTTCCTTATCATATAAATCAATAATTAATTATTCACAAATAATATTACTGAATCACAATAATGACAACAAAAGCGGTTCAGAAAGAGGGGCTTTCAATAAGAATTTCTCCTCATCTTTGGCCTTGCAATTAGGTGACCAAACCTCTTCTTGTACGTAACTTTCTAGACATTGACAATAATGTTATCTAATAATATTGTTCGAGATAATATGAATTATTGCTTCGATAATGGAAAATACTATGTAATGACAATTATTAAAACAATAGTAATATAAAATATCAACGCAAAGAATTATTGAATCAATAAAATCTCGAACAAGTAATTATTGTAACAATTATTGAGTAGTGCCTTCTTACGTAAGAATCAATAATTGGTGCAATACCGGTGTTCTTTGTCAACAACGCCAGTATTCTTGTATTTTAACCACCGGTATTCCAACAAAGGTTAATTGGTGAATAACTACTGCAGATTATTTATAAAAACTCAAATTTATCGTTTTCTTCATTCATTGAGTTATTACATTATGGGTCCCACAAATGGTCAGGTCTTTGTTATACGTAATATTTCCCGACGGAAAAAATATTCCACGACCAAACGAATATTCCCAACAACAATGAATATTTTATAACCACTCACGTATTTTGAAAAAAAAATTCATATATCACCCTTAACTTTAACTTTTATCAATTTAACCATTTCTTGAATAGTAATTATAAGAAAAATTGAATACTTTTATTTCATAAAATTCGGGGTCTTACAACTAGAGAGTATACGAACTCAAAAGGAGTCCTCATTACAATTATTATCAAACTATTTCATAGAATAGTGAGGGCTACTAATGCAAACATCTAGGACCATCACTCTGTTTCCCGACTAGTCCCAGCTACGTTCTCATTTCCTGAAGAGAACAGTAAAAGAAAAGGGTGAGCTCAACTAGCCCAGTAAGAAATATTATGACTAAGATAATGCAGAATAAATTATCAATAGCCTTCAACAGTATAACAACTGATAGAATATAATAGACAACAAGTTTTAGATTAAAAACTGCAGCGGAATAAGTAATCCATTAGAAGACTCAAGTAGAGAATAAAATCTACTATCTTCTATGATTTAGTATCACGACCACAAATTATCCATGCACTACGGGCCAAGGACATTCGTGTATTCATTAATGGTCATGATCATGCCAACAACTGTCCATCAATGCACTACGGGCCAATGAGGACTTTTACCACATCATTTGTAACATTACGATCATGATTACAATCGAATAATCTGGTCGTCATAATCATACCAAGTCCATCTATGCACTACTGTGCCATGATGACTTTCAACAAAATATAAACATGAGGATGATGACAATGATATAAGAATTCAATAAAAACAAGTTCAAGAATTAATTTGTCCAGGAACCAATAACGTCCAAATTGTCAACATGATATTTCTTTGTGGAGTAAAATTCAAGAATTCTCAGAAGAATATTTCCATGAAAAGATAATGGATGAAGCGCAAATATCAAGGATATTCCACTAATTTCATGGATTATAGAAGTCAAAACTTTAACCAACTGAGTATAATAAAGAATGGAATACCAAAAGAAATCACCATGCATGTGATAGACCGCACAGGCAGGTTATTCCAACAAAATAATAAAGACGGAATCAGGTTCGGCGTAAAATGCACTGACAGGATATTCAAAATGTAATAATAAAGACGGGCAAATCGTCCCGCCAGAGAACGCAATCGAGGATATTCCAATGAATAATAAAGATGGAACCAGTCCGGCCAGAGAACGCATGCACGAGGATATTCCAATGTAATAATAAGAAATGAAATAATTGAAGAATTTTACCAAGTATGCGGTACTTCGCATAGACAGGTTATTCCAACATAATTATAAAGATGGAACCAAGTCCGGCGTAGAACGCACAGACAGGATGTTCCAATGGAATGATAAATAATGGAACCAGGTCCGGTGTAAACACACAGACAGGATGTTCCAACAGAATGATAAATAATGGAACCAGTCCCCAGAAAGCGCACGCATACATGATGTTCCAAATGAATGATAAAGATTGGAATAACAGAAGAATTTAACCAAGTATAGGGTAGCCCGCGTATACAGGTTATTCCAATAGAATAATAAAGAATGGAATAACAGAAGTTCTCTTCATGGATAAGAAAGAAATAATACTCCCTACGGGTACAACAAATAATATTTCCTACCTTAGAAGAAACTGGATATAAAAGTGGTGAAGTAGCAGAATACTTTTCTTCTTTCTCTCTATAATAATCGCTCTAAAGCTTTTGTGAATTGGTGAGAAATGAAGGAAGAATGAGCTTCTATTTATAGGAAAATATAGTTTCGATAATTGCACGTTTTGGGGCTCGAAATATTAAAGTATAATACCTTCCTCTTTTTTTTTTTAATTTAGTCCTGCAAGTATTATCAAACTTGCACCACCTCCCCAAATAGTAAATAATGTGAATCAATAGTAAATCATGTGACTCAATAGTTCTAATCATGTGATAAAAATAATTACAGTATAATACCTCTATCTATACCTCCATTTTAACTTAGTCATTCAAGTATTATCAATCTTGCACCACCACCCCTAATAGTAAAAGAATGTGAATCAATAGTACCTCGTGAATAGTACTCCGACGCGAAAAGTGATCCGAATACCTGAGTGAACAATATAACCTCCAGACATCAATTATCATCGAAATAAATGTCAATTTCCACTAACACTAATAATCCCAATACAATGTAACAATCAATTTCATCTTTAATCAACACAACTTATTCATCAGTAATATTATAACTCACAATATTTAACAACCAGGTCGTTCCCAGGAAAGAGGGGGCTTTCCGATAAGGATTTCTCCTTATTGGCGCGCAATTAGGTGACCAATCCTCTCCTTGACAGAACTTCTAGACATTGTCAATATTGCAAATAATAATATGAATAACTTTGTCGTCTCAATTATTGATTTAATAATAATAAATATTATTCAGATGATACTGTGACAATAATTGAATCAATAATATGAGAGATATGATGCAGCAATTACTGTAGCAATAATTGAGTATAACTGAGTGATTTCTCACGTAAGCATCAATAATCAATATGGTGTGCTACTATGCAACCACGCGTAGAATTGTACTTGTACTACCGAGTAGTTTAACAATTTTAATGGTAACACTTCCGCCGTTATTTTTATTAAAAGATAATTCTGTCGTTTTCTAACTACGACAATACTTCCATTGTGGGGTCTACCAATGATTGTGCCGTCGTACGAATATTCCCCGATAAAAAGAATATTCCCCGACCAGTCGAATATTTTATAACAACTTGCGTACTTTGCAAAATTTATAAATATTACAAGCAACTATAACATTATATCAAATCCACACCATAATATTTATAAAAAATTATTTCGAGAAAATTAAATCTTTATTCATAAAATCTGGGGTCTCACAATCTCCCCTCCTTATAAAATTTCACCCTCAAAATTTACGTACATACCTGGTATGCCGAACATGTGAGGATACCTTGACCTCACTTCAAATTCTAACCCTTGAGGTATAACCTTTGAGTGTCGAATATAATCCTTCTTATCCAAGATTTTAACACGTATCTCCTCATACATTAAATCATCCTCTATCTCGTCCGGTTCTAAATTAATAATGTGGTTCGGGTCATCCCCATATTTATGTAACGTCGATACGTTAAAAACGTTATGAACACGCGACATACTTGGCAGTAAAACAAGTCTATAAGCCACAGTTCCTACTTTATCGAGGATTTCAAATGGGCCAATTAAATAAAGGGTTGAGATTTCTTCTCTTCGTCGATTCTTGCTTCTAGAATAACGCCCTCTTGAACCTTCTTAATTCTTCACATTCATCAGCTCCAGGTGTGTAGCTTGAGCGACTTTAACTTTATCGATTAAAGTCGATTCTACTCGTATATTCGTTATCTTCATGGTGGTTCGTATATTCGCACTTGTAAACGCATACGATCTTCTACTCAACGCGTTAGTTACCACGTTCGCTTTTCCACGATGGTATTGAATATATGATCGTAATCTTCAACAGCTCGAGCCAACGTCTTTGGCACATGTTACGTTCGTTTTAGGTGAAGAAAATATTTGAGGGTTTAAGAAATGGGTTTTGTACTGGGGTCAATACAAAATTCGATTTCACGCTCTAGGGTAGGCTAAGAAGTCTTCAAGAATACGTCAGAAAATTTATTAACAATAGAAATATCATTCAAAACTGTGACTCCCATCCAAGACTTGGATAGTACGTCACATTGATACCTATGAACTTGCCATCGTCATTCACAGCATCACCTATAGAAAGTCTGGCTTCGGTCCATTCCACACAAGGATGTTAACAACGCAAGGACCGGGGCTCTTTACTTATGGCTTGATATGACAATGATTGACTTTAGTGGTTTGGTTGCTTGAATTCGCATAACAGATTGGTTAGGAATATAAAAGCTAACAATCTTACGAAAAGCATGATGAGTAGTTAACCAATCGATTTCTAAAATCGCATCAAAGGCAAGTATTTTCAAAGAGACAAGATCGACACGTAACGTGAAAGTGTTAATTTGAACAAGATTTATAAATAGTGGAGGTAACGAAGGTTTCTCCCAACTGAGTTTAAACCGATATATCAAAGTCTAACTTCTCTGGAGTTAACTTCAAACATTGAACACAACTAGGTGAAATAAAAGAGTGAGTAGAACCGGTATCTATCACGGTATAGACTTCGCAAGAGTTTATGACTAACATACCCGTGATAATTTTATTCAGGTTCCTCGTCAAGAAAAAAAAAACGCTCTCTTAAACTACCGGCTTTGGCTTGTCTGGGACATCCTTTGGCATCACTATCCCAGCTGGAAATGACTTCACCATACGACAAAATTGAGCAAGGTGACCTTCTCTTCCGCAATTAAAACACGCTTTAGATTGCTGCGTACAGTTTGGACGGATGTGTCCCTCCTGTCCGCATTTGAAACATACGACCGGTGTTCGTTCTTCTTCCTTTAAAACGGGTCTTTGGCTTAAGCGTCTTCACATCATTGTTGAACCTTCTCTTCTTGAAATGTCCTTTCTTATTGTTTTGGCCATGATTACCACCGAAATGGTTACCATTCATGGCATGATAATTTCCCCCACGATGGTTATCATTGTTCGGGATGGTCAGTTGCCTTTGTAATACGATTACTATCATGTTGTTGGTCGTTGCCTTTTGGTTATGCTGACTCGTTATCGCGTTCCAATAATTGAGCCCTATTCATAACATCTGAATATAAACAAAGTTTGTGAGAAATGAGGTATTGACGTATATTGGGTTTCAAACCTATTAAAAACATTCGCGTCATTCGCTCTTCATTATCGACCAAATGGGATGCAAACAGAGACAACTCGGCAAACTTAGCCTCGTACTACGACACGGTCATATTGTTTTGCTCCAGCTTGATGAACTCCACCTCCTTCATGTTACGAATACATTTAAATTCTTTCAGCTTATATATATAATTGTTATTACTTGTTGGGCACTCAAATGATCATCCTTGCTTAATTTAAATGTTTTCAGCTAAGTGTGAAGAACCAGAAAGCTCATGCAGAAACAAAGGAAAATGAAAGCTAACCAAATAAGATTTGTGGTATTCTGTGTAATAGTTTGAGACTATTAAGACAATGTTATATATTATCTATCATGATATGTAATGAATGTAATAAAGGTTATGTACTTGGGGAGCTAGACTCTGATAATTATGTAAATTAAGTTTGATTTTTATATTATTGTTATTATTATTAGTATTATTCCGCTCATAGAAATCGTATCGTGAAGTACCGAGTTTGGGTTTCAAGTACCCGGATTTTGGGGCTTTACAGGTTGGTATCAGAGCTATAAGCATGAAATTGCGAATAGCCCCGAGCCTCTCGCTGGTGACTTCCTTGTGTGGAATTTACCGAAGCTAGACTCTCTATAGGGGACGCCGATTCAGTCGGTGGAAAGCTGATAGGTACCCTTGTAAGGTGCTATGGTTGGAAGCACCATGAAAGTTACAGGTTGGTATCAGAGCTTAGGGTAAAAAACTTTAGGTGGGCTACACCTTAGGCTATAAGCTTAGAACAGAGGGAAACGTTGAAAATATAAATAACTCATATAGAGTTTAAAAAAGAGATGAATTGAATAAATTCATCATTACATAAAATAAAAGATAACGTATATAAAACTCTGATTTGATGTGTGAATATACTATATGCTAATCAGGATAATTTATGTGTGTAGATGTCTGGTAGAAAAGGATTGTTATATGCATATAACATGCAGAAGAATCAAATCCATACACCCGAGCTAATATCGAAGCCAATAGCTGAAATAGAAGCTCACGAAGCAAATAACTCAGACAATGTGGTTATTGTAGAAAATGTAGTACCAGATCCGAAGATGGTGGAACTGACAGATAGTGATTCGGACACTAATGTTGAAGCTGATCAAGCATCAACTGAGGTGCAGGATCTGAGGAACAAGGTTTCTTCTCTAGAAAGGCTGTGAGAGATAGAAAAGTTGTTGAATAGTCAGTTACGTCAAGCGTTAATAGAAATGATGGAAGAACAAGATAAGCTTAAAATCCAATTGATCATATTGGAGCCACAAGCAACACATCGTGTTCAGCTCCGAGCAAGAAGGGGAAAAGAAAGATAGGAGACCAGGACTTAGGAAAATCCCACAAGAAGAAAGGGAAAAGAATATGTTATCTTTGCGGTTATGAAGGATATACCACTCTGTATTATCCTGACTACAAACTAGGAGCATATTTTATCTGTGGAATAGAAGATCATCAGGCGAAAGGTTGTCCAAAGAAAAAGGCATAGCGAATAGGTAGTATAAGTTCTGTGTTGTAGGCGTGTTTAATGTAATATGTGTGCTTAGTATGTCTGTGTAACTTTATATTCTAAAACTTTTGTAATGATCAAGTTTGTAAATCCTGACTTTTGTGGTCACAAAGGGATAAATGATGTTTAAAGCATTATGTGCTATGCTATGTAATGTATTCATTGAATGAATATGAATCTAAGTTTGAGAAATGAAACAAGTTTAATATGATAAACTTATGCAATAAGGTTTAGAATGTAAGTTAAATTTATGGTTTTATTTAATCAGATAATGCCACCAAGACGTCGAACTCGCAATCAAAGGGTAGAAGAATCTGTCAACAACGTTGAGGGACAACAACAAGCAGACCCGATGCAGCATTTTGCAAACATGGTAGCACAAGCTATGCAGCAAGGGATACCAGCCACAAGGAACCCGTCGGACAACCACTTGGCGAACTTCAAAGACTTTAAGGTTGTGGGACCGCCAGAATTCAAAGGTACAACTGACCCTGTTGAAGCCCAAACTTGGGTCAAAGAGATTGAAAAAGCATTTGTGGTACCTAGGGTAAATGAAGGGTAGAAGACTGCTTTTGCCACTTACATAATGAAGGGTGATGCAAATTTTTGGTGGGTAGCGAATCAGGCGAGGGCAGGAGAAGGTGTAGTCACATGGGATAGGTTCAAAACTTTTTTTTTTGAAAATTATTTTTTATCTAGTATGCAGGCTAGGATGGAGGTGAAATTATTAGAATTGAAGCAGGAAAACATGACGGTGTCAGAATACGCCACGAAATTTAATGAGTTAGCTAGGTTTCCTCCGCATCAAGTTGATATTGAGGCTAGGAAAGCTAGAAGGTTTGAGCTGAGATTAAAACCCTGGCTCTACATCAAGGTGGCGGTGTTGTAAATTACTACATTTGTAGCACTCATGGAGAAAGCAATTATAGTTGAGGAGGGAAGTGAGGCCATGAGCCTCTACAACAAGGAGAGGAAGAATAAGGGTAAGATCGAAGGAGCTGGGAATGTAGGAATTAATAGTGGGAGCAGGAGTGGAGATGGAAAGAGGAAGGTGAATAACTTTGGGAATGTTCAGATCAAGCAGGAAGGTGTTAAGAAGCCAGCAGTACAGTGTAAGACTTGTGGAAAGAACCACTCGGGGGAGTGTTTGAAAGGAAAATTTATTTGCTACACGTACGGGCAGGAGGGCCATATCTCTCCCAACTGCCCCAATCCTAGGGTGAATAGTGGATGTTTTCTATGCGGGTCGACTAAACACAAGGTGAAGGATTGTCCGAAGAGGAGGATGGAGACAGGAAGTGTGAACACGGGCACTGTAGTGGGACTTTGGCAATCACGGGACCTACTTCGTCAAACAAACCAACAAAATCAATAGCAAGGGTCTAGAACATGACGGTTAAGGACACGATGGCAGCTGGCAATGGAACTCCAGGTATTATTCATACAACTTTTATTCTCTTATATATGAGTTTCCTATATATAGTAAATTATTATATAAAGAAATTTTGAAGAAGGAATTTGAGTTTTTTTAGAAATCAAATTTCTGTTTAATCAGAAAGACAAGCTGTATGTGAATAGTTAAAGATTAGTTCGATCAAATTATGATCGAAATCTACTTGCAATGATTGTGTATGCTATGTACCGTTGTATGTATAGGTTTTAAAACGGTGATTTCGGGGATGGAATCTTTATAAGGGAGGGTGAATGTAACAACCCGATATTTTCTATATAATTAAATCAAAAATTTTGCGTATAAATTTTTTTAAAAAGATGAAGATTTGTACAAGATAATGTGTATATGTATTTATGTGATAAATAGAAATATATTTATTACATGAATGTTTACAAATAATTTTATTTTAAAATTATTGATTATTATAAAGTATATTCTTATAATAATTACTTTTATAGCAGAAATGTTTTTATTAAATATTTTCCATGAAAATATAATCGTATATTATTTAAATAATATATGTAGTGATTTTTAGAATAACTATAATAATTATTCTATTATATGAATTTTAGTACAAATTATTAAGTTAATTATTTTAGCTTAATTATTAAGGTTAAATATGAAGAATAAATCGAGATATGGAATTCAAATCCTAATTTTGGATTTTTATCGAGGAATGAGAATAATAATATAATAATATTATATTTTGATTTTTTAGTGCTATAAATATGTACTTTATGTACGTATTGATGATGGTTGGTCAATTATGGTGTTTAATGTCAAAACCCTAGCTTTAATTTGTTTAATCCTATTTTTAAATTCAAATTAGAAATTCAAATACTGTAATATAACTGTGTTATATGTTTTATGTTGCGTATTATATGATTATTTAGGTAAACCCTAATTAAAATCTAGAAACCCTAATCTTTAGAAAACCCCTAATTAATCTTTAGAAAACCCTAATTTCGAAAATGAGAAACCCTAATTTGAAATTTAAATTAGAGTTCGAGATTGGTTGTAAACGTGATAAGGTGATTAATTTACCAGTATTAGAATTGTAATTGTTAATTAGGAAAACCCTAATAAATTTTGGAAACCCTAATTAACTAGAAACCCTAATTCTTAAATTAGTAACCCTAATTTTAATTTGGTAACCCTAATTACCAAAAGTATAAACCCTAATTGCTAATTTAGCAAGGTTAATTATAATTGATGATATTAAACCCTAATGTTCCAGTATAAAGTAATTAGAAAACTAATTTAATTAAGAAAACCCTAATTACAAATTTTAAAAACTAAATTTTTTATTTTATTTTTATTTTATGCAAACCTTAAATTGGAAATCCTACATTTGATTTGTGCTAAACCTTAGGGTTAAACCCTAAGGGTGAAACCCTAAGGGTTTGCCAAATGATAAGAATGCCATTAAATTGGAAAGACAAATGACCATTATGCCCTTTTGTGAATTATTGAAGCTAGATTGTAGGTTTTGACATTAGGTGGAGTTGGTGACCTAATGTAACAACTCTTTTGACTTAAAAACACTGAGATCAGCCACCCATGCTAGCCAATTCATGTATCTAGCTTAGTATATATAGATCAAGAGAGAGAGAGAGAGAAAGTCTCATTTTTGCTCATTTGTGCACTTGCTCTCCACTAATTCTCTCTCCCTCAAAACCAACGAAATATAGTAGTATATCAGTCCCAAATCAAAGCCCCATGAACACCATAACCAAATCAGAAGCCAAAAATCAAAATCGTTCATAGAAGGTATAAAAGTCTAGCTTGAAATCTGACCAAAAATCTGTTGTTAGATGTTAGATTATTTTTTTGTTAAACATGTTATATAAGGTATATAAAGATGATCTAGGTTGCTAGATGTTAGATCCATAACATCTAGAGGCTCGGATTTGGTGTTTTTAAAAAATCTGGGAAAAATAATTTTTGTTTCTGACAACCAAATGTCAGGCCCTATAGATCTTTTTCTGTTATATGTTTTTGTTGTTTAAAGCTTTGATCTTGTATTATGCTATGAGATCTTTGATCTGAAATTTGAATCAAAGTCAGAACATGATCAGATCGAAAGTTATGGCTGGTCAAACTTAGTTGACCGACCATGACTTTCCCTTTTCTGGGTAACCCATAATTTCTCCAGGTCGGTTTGACAACATGTTCATGACCATGGATCTTGCAAGTGTTAACTTATTTGTTGTTGTTGTTGTAATAGAATGGTAGCCGGGTATACGGACTTCAGTTTAAAGCTTTCAGAGCATCTAAAAACGTATATATTTAATGTAGTGGCCGGTCAAAGTAGCATGATCAAGCTTGACAACGGTTTTATGGGTAACCTAGAAAACCTATGAACACTGCCTCTGACATAGTTTGACCGGCATGTATATTCTTGATGTGTTGTTGTTACGATGATAGTTTGTGATAGATATGTAATGCTACATGTGTTCTACAACCTGGAAGTCTTAAATCACAAAAGGATTACACGGATTGCAAGTTGTGGAGGTCCAAATATGAACAGTCGAACTGTTCTTCATTTCTGGGTAACCCAAAAAATGAAGAACAGTTCTGACAACTTGTTCATGGCTCCAGATCGATTTTGTTATATGTTGTTTGGCCATGTTAGTTGTTGGATCTTGTAGTGGTGCATTAGTACTACAATACCTAACTAATAACATGCACAGTAACACCAGGATCTGATCAGAAAGCTTGGTCAAACTCGATACCTTGCAAACTGGCTATGAAGATCTGGGTTTCATGAAGAACACGAAGAACACCTATATAATGACAGTTACGTCATTTATAAAGCGATCTTTAGCGACACTTTTATTAAAATTAATTATTTAAATTCCAAAAATTATTTAAAAATAGAAATTAATTTATGAAAATTACAAAAATTATTTTAAAAATTATTTTAAGTTATAAAAATTAACTTTTAATAATTTTAAATATTTTTCATAAATATTAGTATTTATTTAAATATTATTGATATTTAATTTATTTATTAAATGCACTAAATAAATTAATTAAAAAATGATTTTATTATATTAAAAATCATTTTAAATGATAATAAGGTATTTAATAATATTTTAAGTTATAAAATATAACTTCTAATATTTTAAAGTAAATTTCATTAATTATTTACTATTAATGATATTAAAGTTATTTAATAATAAATTAGTTTAAAAATGATTTTAATATTAGAAAAATCATTTTAAATGAAAATAAAGAGTTTATTAATATTTGAAGTTATAAAATATAAATTTCAATATTTAAAGGTAAATTTCATTAATTAATTATTAATAATGATATTAAGGTTATTTAATAATTATATTAAATAAATTAGTTTAAAAATGATTTTAATATTATAATAATCATTTTAAATAAAAATAAAGTGTTTAAAGATATTTTAAGTTATAAAGTATAACTTTTAATATTTAAAGGATAATTTTATTAATAATTTAATATTAATGATTATTAATTTATTATTAATGATATTAAATTTATTTAATAATTATATTAAATAAATAGTTTAAAAATGGTTTTATTAATTTAAAATTATTTAAAAGGATATAAAAGAATTAAAAATATTTTAAGTTATAATTAATGACTTTTAATATTTTGATAAATAAAACATTAATACTTTAATATTAATGATAATTATTTGAGAATGATTTTAAATGTTTTAAAAATCATTTAAGGGTAATATTAATACTTTAAAAATATTTTGAGTTAGTATAAATAACTTTAATATTTTGAAAATGATTTCATTAGTAGTTTAATATTAATTAAATATTAATGATAATAGAATTGTTTAATATTTAAATCATTTAATAATGATTCCGGTGTTTGAAAAGTCATGATAAATTATAATAAATGTTTTAAAATTACTATAAGTCATTTAAAAATAATATGATTGATACTAAGTTAAAAATAGAGTCGTAGACTCAATAATTACCCGATAAAGCTGTCGGTACACCGACATGTTTCAAAAATTGATCTGGACTTAGATAATTTGATTAGATATGTGTTTATTTGTGATTGAATGGTTGTTGAACATGTGTGATAACGTGATTAGGTTATGAGCTGACTATGAAATGCAATACTATTTGTTATAGTATATTGTTCTAATAGAATGAATGATCTGATTAATGATAGGTCGTGATATAAAAGATAAAACTATGTTACAAATTGTAAGCAGCGCATCAGGCAAGTATCCTACCTTTGCATTTTCTTTATGCAATGGACATGAGTAAGACTATTTATGAATTATATTATTACTGTACTGATTATTAACCTTATATTATATACGCTCATTGATTATCAATATGTTAGTATATGGTAATTCAGATATATATATTCTGTTCGTTAATTTCTATAAATGGTTATACAAGTGTTCCCACTTGGGTAATCATTATATTTAATCACATGTTGATACACCTTTGTCAATCATATATATATATATATATATATATATATATATATATATATATATATATATATGTTGAATTATAGATTATTGTTGAAAAAGATAATACCTTTGGTTTGGAACCCAGATAAGTATAAACATCCCTTACACGAGAAAACTTTTATGCACCCAAGGCGGACAGAGTGAACTATACCCTCGTTCTTGCATGTAGTATTGATCAATGCAGGGTACAACGGGCTGATCACCCCCGTGCCCGTAAGTTATGACGGTTTGCAGATGAAGTTCTGTTTAAACCTATTTGAAAATTGAAAACAATGTTCATCGCATGTCACCTAAACCCTATTTATAGTCAGTACGTAGTTTTAAAAATTTGGTATAGAATTTATATATTATTAACATTGGTACAGATTTCTTCACAACTATTGAATTGTTGTAGAAGGGTAGTATAAAGAAAACATATAAATTCTTTCAGCTTATATATATAATTGCTATTACTTGTTGGGCACTCAAAGGCTCATCCTTGCTTAATTTAAATGTTTTCAGCTAAGTGTGAAGAACCAGAAAGCTCATGCAGAAACAAAGGAAAAGGAAAGCTAACCAAATAAGATTTGTGGTATTCTGTGTAATAGTTTGAGACTATTAAGACAATGTTATATATTATCTAGCATTCTATGTAATGAATGTAATAAAGGTTACGTACTTGGGGAGCTAGACTCTGATAATTATGTAAATTAAGTTTGATTTTTATATTATTGTTATTATTATTAGTATTATTCTGCTCATAGAAATGGTATCGTGAAGCACCGAGTTCGGGTTTTAAGTACCCGGATTTGGGGGGCTTTACACTTGTTATATGAATTCAAGCAACCAAACCACTAAAGTCAATCACTGTTATATCAAGCTATAAGTAAAGAGCCCCGAGCCTTTATCTGGCGACTTCCTTGTGTGGAATGTACCGAAGCCAGACTTTCCGTAGGAGACGTCGTGAATAACGGTGGCAAGTTGATATGTATCAATGTGACGTGCTATCCAAGTCTTGGATGAGGGTCACCGTTTTGAATGATATTTCTATTGTTAATAAATTTCCTGGTGTATTCTTGAAGACTTAGCCTACACCTAGAACGTGAAATCGAATTTTGTATTCACCTTAGTACAAAACCCCATTTCTAAAACCCTTAAATATTTCTTCAACTAAAACAAACGTATATTGCGCCAAAGACGTTTGCTCGAGCTGTTGAAAGATTATGATAATACCATTCAATATAATCGTGGAAAAGCGAACGTGGTAGCTGACGCGTTGAGTAGAAGATCGTATGCGTTTACGAGTGCGAATATACGAACCTACGTGAAGATAACGAATATATGATTAGAACGAACTTTAGTCGATAATGTTAAAGTTGCTAAAGCTACAGACCCAGAGCTGATGAATACGAAGAAGAAGGTGCAAGAGGGCGTTATTTTAAAAGCAAGAGTTACTGAAGAGAGGAAATCTCAACCCTCGATTTCATTGGCTCATTTGAAATCCTCGATTGAGTAGGAACTGTGGCTTATAGACTCATTTTACCGCCAAGTATGTCGCGTGTTCATAACATTTTTTTTACGTATCGATGTTACGTAAATATGTGGATGACCCGAACCACATTATTGAATTAGAACTAGACGAGATAGTAGAAGATTTAACGTATGCGGAGATACGTGTTAAAATCTTGGATAAGATGAATCTTATTCGACACTCAAAGGTTATACCTTAAGAATTAGAATATGAAATGAAGTCAAGGTATCCTCATTTGTTCGGCATACTAGGTACGTACGTAAATTTCGAGGGCGAAATTTCATAAGGTGGGGAGATTGTAAAATCCCAAATTTTACGAATAAAGATTTAATTTTCTCGAAATATTTTTTTCAAAATTATGGTGTGGATTTGAGATAATGTTATAGTTGTGGGTAATATTTATAAATTTTGAAAAGTATGCAAGTTGTTGTATAATATTCGATTGGTCGGGAAATATTCTTTTTGTCGGAGAATATCCGTACGACGGTATAATCATTGGTGGACCCCATAACGGAATTATTGTCGGATTGAGAAAATGACAAAAATATTTTTATGAAAATAACGGCGGAAGTTTTACCGTTAAAACTGTTGAACTACTCGGTAGTAAAAGTACAGTAATGCGTGTGGTTGCATAGTAGCACACGATATTGATTATTGATGCTTACGTGAGAAGTCACTCAGTTTTGTTCAATTATTACTACAGTAATTATTGCATAGTATCTCACGTTATTTGATGCTTACGTGAGAAGTCACTCAGTTTTGTTCAATTATTGCTACAGTAATTATTGCATAGTATCTCACGTTATTTGATTCAATTATTGTCGATATTTTATATATTATTAAATCAATAATTGAGATGACAGAATTATTAATATTATTATTTGCAATATTGACAATGTCTAGAAGTTCTGTCAAGGAGAGGTTTGGTCACCTAATTGCGCGCCTATAGGGAGAAATTCTTATTGGAAAGCCCCCACTTTCCTGGGAACGAGTTGGTTGTTAATATTGTGAGTTATAATAATATTAATAAATGTTGTTAAAAATATTGAGGTGATTTTTATGAGGTATTTGTTGTATTTTTTGGACCCCCCCCATTTATCCATTTTCACAATAATCGGTAGAAAATTTTTTAGTATTTTAGTGGGGTCCACATGTAGGGCCCATGTGTGACTTTGGAAATCTAATCATTTGGGGATAGTCACGGGAAAGTTTATATATATATATATATATATATATATTATATATATATAAATTTTGTTTTATTATTATTATAAATGTAATAAAATAGAAATTATTTTATATAAAACAAAATACTTTTTATAAAGCTTTATTTTATTTGATTATAAATAAAATATATTATATTTTATTATGCATAGTGCTTGCATAGTGTTTGCATAGTAAAAACTTTTATATAAAAAATGTAATACTTTTTATAAAGTTTTGTTTTATTTGATTATAAATAGAATATATTATATTTTATTGATAGGCAAAGATAGTATCTTTTCCATTCTCCTATAAATAGGATGCTTAGTTGTAATTGAAAATCACACCAGAAATTCAGAGAATTCTTCTTCTATAATCTTGAGCGTATTTCTTTAGAGTTTAAGAAAGCTTTGAGTGTAGAAAATAGTGCAAGTTTTCTTAAAGTATATCCCCGCCCTACCGTCGAAATACTCTTATTTTTAAGGTAAGGGGTATTATTCTTTTGTATTCATGAAGAGAGTTATTTTCTTTCAATACTCGTAAGGGTTGTTATTCCATTTTGTTTTATTCATTGGAATAACTTTCGCATGCTTGATCTATCGCATGCACAGTGAATTCGTTGTTATTCCATTCTTTATTATTACATTTGGAATATCCCGTCGCAGGCGACATGCATTGACACGGTTCCATTCTTTAATATTTTGTTGGAATATCCATGCGTGTGGATTAAGCATGACTGGTTACATTATTTATTATTATGTTGGAATAACTCATGCCTATCTGAAATCACCGTATACATGGTGAAATTTTTCTGTTATTCCATTCTTTATTATTCTGTTGAAATGGTCTAACTACGTGGATGACCGCATGGCGGGCGAAAATCCATTTGCATTTTCAAATATTCAATTATACTCAGTTGGTTAAAGTTTTGGCTTCTATGCTCCATGAAATTAGCAGAATATCCTAGATATTTGTGTTTCATCCAGTATTTTTTTCATGGAAATATTCTTCTGAGCATTCTTGAATTTTTCTCCACAAAGAAGTATCATGTTGACAATTTGGACATTATTGGTTCTTGGATAAATTAATTTATAAATCTTTAAAATTTATTCTTGAACTTATTTTATTGAATTGTCATCATCGTCATGCTTATATTATGTTGCAAGTCATATGTGGCCTGTAGTGTATAGATGGACTTGGTATGATTATGACCAGGGATTATTTGGTATAATCATGACCGTAATGTTATAAATGATGTGGAAAAAGTCCTCATTGGCCCGTAGTGCATTGATGGACAGTTTTTGGTATGATTATGGCTATGGATTCTCTTCGGCCAAGGGTGCAAAGATGAATTTTTTTATGGCATGATCAGGATCATTGATGAAAACACGATTATCCTTGGCCTGTAGTGCATGGATAATTCATGGTCATGATACTAAAGAATATCCTTGTCTCGTAGTACAATGATGATTCAATGATGTGGATTATTTATTAAGGTGAGTCTTAGCGATAAAATTTATGATAAATTTCTTTTAAATCATAGAAGATAGTAGATTTTATGCTCTACTTGACTCTTCTAATGGATTGCTTATTCCGCTGCAGTTGTTGATCTAAAACTTGTTGTCTATTATATTCTATCAGTTGTTATACTATTAAAGGCTAAGGATAATTTATTTTGCATTATCTTAGTCATAATATTTCTTACTGGGCTAGTTGAGCTCACCCTTTCTTTCAATGTTCTCTTCAGGAAATGAGAATATAGGTGGGACTAGTCGGGGAATGGATTGACGGTCCAGTTGGTTGAATTAGTAGTCCTCACTATTCTGTGAAATAGTGTGATAATAAATGTATTAAGGACTATTTTGAGTTTGAATACTGTCTAGAAGACAATATTTGTATTAAAACTCACAGCTCATGTTGTATATTTAAGTTTGTATTTGTATTCTGTACCATGTATTTGGCGACTCAGAATAGGTGATGTATACCTATTTTGGGGGCATCACATGGGAGCTGGGCTAAACAATTCCTTCTGAGAGCGAATGTATATACGAAACTGGCAACCGATCTAACTCACTGTTATGGGCAGTGTAGATGAGATGGGAACTTATTTGTTGGTTGTTTGTGGGAAACCACTCAGAGTACCATATGGACTACTAGCAGAGAAGTGATGTGTGCTGAGTCCTATAAAAGTTATAAGAAGAAGATAAGAATGTAAATCAACAAAGATGATGAACGTTTTGAGTAAGACATCTCCGTATGTCATGAAGCCGTGAACCAGTAATGATAGTTAGTCGCGTAAGCTTAAAGTACAAGAGCGCGAACCTTAATAAGTAAAGTTAAGTAAAACAATGCGTAAAGTCAAGTATATGACTAATTGGTGTATGTGTTATTTCCTTATGTGCTACATAGGAATTTGAATGAGCAGTTCAGCGTAAACTATAAGCTGTAGTTGTGCGTAAGGCAAGTTTTCTAACTTCATTCATATTATATGAATGCTAGTTTCTTAAACTTCTCAGATGTTGAACTTGAGAAGTCTTGTTTATGTGCAAATGTGCGATATTTGTACAAGGTGGTAGTATGTATGAGGTCGTGTGCCATAATTTTAACACTTCGGTGTTTCTATGAGATGAACTATTCTATGATTGAGCTGTTCCATACAAGTATGTTCTGTTTATACATGAACCGTTATTATTAAGTCTATGCTAATGATTCTAGCTAGACAGAATGTGTATGAAAAAGGTAGAAGAATGAAAGTATTTCAAAGTGAATGTGAATGATGTTTTAAGATGATAGGAATTGAGACTATTCCTATTATTCAAGCTGCTTCGTAACCTTTGTTCAGTTATCATAGTTCTGAATAATGTTTAAATTCTTGAAGTTGTTTGATCAACTGTTATGACTTGCTGGGAAATTGAATGCTCACACTTGCTTTAAATGAAAAACATTTTCAGCGTACGATATTAGAAAGAACTTAAGGATCCCGTAAAGATCAAGCAGATCATTATCCAGACGAAGTGCCATTCAGTGTGTAAATATGCGTGAAGAGCAAGCCAAGACTTGTAATGTAGAAAAGTTTAATTGAACTATAGATTAGTTTAAAATTGATATGTATCCTTGGTGGCGGATAAAAGTCACTCTTGTACGAAGTGAAGAATAATGTAATTATCATTATTTGTAATGAAAGAGATTAAAAGGTTTACAGAACCTGAGATTTGAGAAGATATGTTATTATGTTTAACTATATAATGAGGTATGTTTGGTAAGAAGTGGGACCGTGACGCACGGAATTCGGGTGTGAGAATAAACCAGATTTTGGGGCGTTACAGATTGGTATCAAAGCATATAGGTTATAAACCTTAGGTAAGAGTACCTAAGACTATAATCGTAAAGAGAAGGATAAGAAGATCACCACGTGATCAGAGTAAATCGTAGTAACAGATGAGCTATTAAACGATGAATGGTTCATAGCTAATGATATGAATGAATGGTACTACGAAGTAGTACGGGAAAGAAGAACTCAGATTGAGTTAAAAAGGATAGCATATGAATTAAAGAAATTAGAAGTTGTAAGATTTCAATTGAGGACTCATGTGATGGCTGAGTTGTATAAACCTTTGTTATGGGCAGATGTTTGTGCTTTGGTGTAACAACTACTCAGTTTATTATAGTGATAATCATTGGAATTGGTCGCACTATTAAGATTTATATGACGAGAAGGTGAATCTTGTCTCATGTATATACTGGATAGGTAGAGAATGTTAAGATAGGTGCGAGTTCTTGAAACTCATACTTATGAGAAGTTTGTGACTCATAATTATATGCTATGTTTCTGAGCCTTAAGCGTATGGATAGTCCTTGATTTGTTCTTGGATTACATATTGCGAAGATAAGTTCTTAAACACATATGGTTGTGGTAAGTTCCTGTAACGCCCGAGAAAAATTGAATTTTTAGAAGAATTAAAATTTTATTTAATTATAAGGATTAAATGAATTTAATGGATTATTTGTGGAGCAAGCTAATTGAAGGTCATTCTATGACCTAATCATATCAGAACGTCGTAGTATTTTGGCTACGTGGTGGAATTAAAGTGTTTGAATTTCTAAGACAAAAATAAAAGCTTTCCGAGAAATTTTTCGAAAAACACTATTCACGCATTTCTGCTCAGGAATTATTTTTGAACTTCCGAGAAATACGTAAAGATATAATATCAAGGTGAGATGGAAAATCCAATAATATTTTAGTTATGGAAAATGTAATATTTCGCCCGTGGACTTAATACCTAACGTTTAAGGAAAATGATTTACGAGAAGGAAATGTAATGCGATTAATGTATTAAACAATTATCGTATAATACATAGGTATTATACGAAGTAATGAATATGAGTAGGATACGAAGTATTATACGAGTATGTGTGAATAATGGTATGGCGTATACGATGAATTCATATACGAGTTAGAATACGAGAATTATACGTAAATTATACGTTAAAAAGGCTTTAAGCCAAATGTAATGAAGTTGTAGGATTGTGTAGGAAATATTAAAGTCCAATGTGAATTGACAAAGCCAAAATGTAAGAATAGTTAAGTCCAATATAATTTAATGTGCAAGTCCAAGTATTTGTAATGTGAAGCCCAAAGTAAATTATTGTAAGCCCAAAATGATTAAGTTAGGTTAATTAAATCCAAGCCCAAGCTATAATCCAATGGGTTAAGGGATGGTTCAAACCCATGGATGATCCAAGGTAATGAACAAGCAAACTCAGAGGCTAAGTAAGTGTGGTGAGCACACAAAGTGCTTAAGTGATGAGCAAGTAGACTTAATGACAAAGTAAACTTAATGCTTAAGTAATGTGATGGGCAAGGAAAAGATAGATGTTGTGATGGCCAAGTATTTTGTGTAGGGAGCAAGTTTACTTAGGGGCAAAGTAATGAATAGTAAGGAGGTGGAGGTGGCTTAATGACCATTATACCCTCATCTAAGATTTCCTATAAATAGCAAGCTTGCCTTTCATTTTGTGTGTTGTTCATTTCATCCCACATATAAGTTGAGAGCTTATTTGGTTGAGAGAATAAGCACATATAAGTTAGACTTCCTTTGTTAGATTTTCCATCAACAACTTATAGCTTAGTAGCTTGAGAGAAAAATCTAGGAAGCTAGTCTTTGAAGTTCAAGAATCAAGAAGGAGATTAAAGATTAAGCAAGTAATCATCAAAGGGTAAGTAACCTTGAACCATGATTATCTTTCTCTTCTATTTTTAGAGAAGGGGGTATTGGTAGAACAAGCATGCTAAGAAGAGGTTGGAATAATGAATCAAAGGGCTTAAGTCTTAATAAGCCGGATAAGTCATTAATAAGAAATTCATTCGTAAATAAGTTATGAAATTATAATGAAAGTATAAGAACTTGCTAGAACTTGTAACATGTTTATATTAATAAAATTAGTATGATTAATGAGATGTAAGAATAATGATTAAAGGACTTAACTCATTAATAAGTCATATGAAAAGAAGACATTAGTCATGAGTAATGAAAATATAAATAATTTATATTTTCATAAGTTACAAATTTATCAAGAATAAGTAATAACTTATCATGTTATGAGTTAATGAATCATGTATGTCAAGATGTTAGTATAATGGATTGAATCCAATTGAAACGGTTTAAAAATCTCAAGTAACGAAGTTTTGCCGGAATTAACACGATTGGACGATAATCGTCGAATTCGTGAAATTCTTGGAATGGAAGTCAAATTTTAATATTGAGATTGGAAACATTGGTTTTCAATGGAGACAAGTCTTATTTGGCATTATAGAGTTACGGACTCAAAAATGGCCGGATTCCAACATAGAATGAAGAAACGAGCATTGAACGTTCACGAACGTTTATCGTTTTCGTTAAAAATGGACTATTGGGTGAATTTTTGGTAAACGAAGACAAATAGATAAAATTCTTGCATGAACGCATAGAGTACATAATTTGTGAACTGTAGGCTCTTGAACGAGCCAATTCGGACTTATAACAAAGAAGTTATGAGGCCGGGAATCTCAAATAAAAAGTTAACTGTTAAAAATTTTCTGATACTGAGTGAAAGTAGTATGCACACAAGCCAATCATGTTTGATGATAAAGCATATACTTTGTAACAATCTTATTCATTTATTAATAAAAAGTATTAATTTATTAAAGGCTTTTAATTATCTACATGATGCTGTTTTATAATATGTGATAAACCCATAGTTTTAAGCAATGCTTTTAGAATAATGATGATGATCATTCTAATGAGATCTAAATTCTTAGAAAGCTTAAAACTAAAATAGTTCCCAATCATTGGATTACTAAATTGGGGATTAGTGAATCCGAATATATTGGTACATACGTTGCTTGCTCATTGGATGAGGATGATTGATCTCATGATCATTTGTGTGGAGACACTAAAGCAAGTATTAGGTGCTTATTAGAGAATAAGTTCACTGAACGTGGCTCGCTAAGGAATACCTAATGGAGTTTTACTTGCCTGTCAATAGAAATTCCTGTAGTGATAGTAGTACAAGTGATCCTTGGACTTGAGATCATCATAATATCTTGTGTATGATGAGTTATACTTTGACTTATTCCTTAAGACCCTTAGGGTATATCAAAGGGTATGTTTGGGTATAATAAGTTGTACATGGAGATAATGTATGATCAATAAAGAATCTACCACTTCTAATAAAAGAAGAGAAATGTCCTATGTGATTCGATAAATGACAACCCAGTAGTCCTTGGCCAAGGCAGAATGAAATTAGAAAGGAGTTTCTAATTTGCATTATTTGGAGTTGTGCATTTAAGGATCGAAATACATATAATTAAATAAAATAAGCCTGTGACAAAGTAATTCCATGTCTTATATTTAATTGGGACATTGTATGGTGGAAGGATTGAATGTCACGGTAACTATTTACTCAAAGGTTCTTTAATGATTAATGTTGAAATCTATATTATCCGGAAAGTCGTTGATCGCTAGGGAGGCTTATCCCTATTGTAGAATAAATATTATTTATTTTAAATAAATTAATTATTTAATTTATTTATTTAAATAAGATTAGAATTGTTCTAATTGATTTATTCACAATGAGGTTTAATATGGAGAACCTAAAGGGTCACACCAAATAAGGGAAGAATAATTATTTAAGAAGTTAATGACATAATCGTAATAATATGTTAAGTATATTTAATTTAATCTATGGTGATAGAATAAATTAAATAGCTTAATATTTATTATTATTTATTTTAGAAATATTAAATATAAATTAATAAGAGGAGTCTTATTAATATTATTACAATTATTATTATTTTAATTTCTAAAAGAGTTTAGGAATTAATTTAATATAAGTAATTCTCATTTATTCCTAATTGGATTAGGAAGGAAAATTAGTTAAAGGAGTTTAATTAATTATCCCTAATAAGATTAGGGAGCTTAATTAATTAAAAGAATTTCATTAATTAAATAAAACCCAATTCCTTAATTGTTAAGGTGGGTTGCCCACATCTATAAATAAGAGGAGTCTTATTATGGTTGGGGTTGTTGACTTTTACAACATACGTAATAATTCCAATAGTTGGGAGAGTACGCCTTTTCTATAGAGATAGAAAACTAGGGTTGAGCCAATACCCCTTTTTCTTGAATCTTTATTATTCCTTGGTGGATCACCTCTAGAGGCCAAACATTTGGGTGGCTAACGTTGATCAAAGGAATGAACCAAACCCGGTGGATTCAAGTTGAACGCGAAAAGGATTGGAGGTGAACTTGTACCTGAGGAAGCTCGATCTTCAAGGGTATGATTCTTATTCGTTATCTTTTTCGTTTAATTAATAATTATGCATAAAGGGTGATCCGAGTATATGGTTTGTAAAATTTTTAAACTCTGATTTTTGCACGTTTCCGCATTATTTTTGCAATTTGATTGCGTTCTTGAATATTACAAACCTAAAAGTGGCATCAGAGCCAAACCTTTATATAAATTATTAATTGTTTTAATTTAATATCTATATTGATATGTGTTTAGAACAATTTAATTGGGCATAATTTTATTGTATAAAATTAAAAAAAAAAGGGGAGCCGAAATGATTTACTAAATCATGGTGAAGATTATCAGATTACTTTTATATATATATATATATATATATATATATATATATATATATATATATATATATATATAATCCTCATCTAATGGCCAATGCGTGCTTCCTTAAAAAAAAAAGAGGATTCACGTTAATATAAGGAAGGATATTATATATATATATATATATATATATATATATATTATACTGATTAATATAATATATATATATTAATTATTTTATAATTAAAATAAAAGTTTATTTTAATTTTAAAATAAAAGTTTATTTTAATATTAAAATAAAAGTTTATTTTTATTTAAAATATTTTAATATTAAAATAAAAAGGTTTATTTTAATTTTAAAATTAGAATTTCATGCTAACTAATTAGAGTTGGAATTGGATTCCATGATAACTAATTGGAGTTGAAATTGGATTTTATTTTTCTAAAATAAAGGAGTTTATTTGTGAATAGGGAAGTAAATCCATCTTTCCTTAAATAAAGTAGTTTATTTGGATATGAAATAAGATTTCATATTATTCAAAATAAAAGAGTTTACTTGTGAATAGGAAAGAGAATCCTAATTTCCTTAAAATAAAGGAGTTTATTTAGATATGAAATAAGATTTCATATTATTCAAAATAAAGGAGTTTATTTGTGAATAGGAAAGTGAATCCATATTTCCTTAAATAAAAGAGTTTATTTAAATATGAAATAAGATTTCATATTATTCAAAATAAAGGAGTTTATTTGTGAATAGAAAAAAAAATAAAAATTCGTGTTTCCTTTAATAATTTTTTTTTACATGGAATTGGATTCCATAATTAATTAAAATAAAGGAGTTTATTTTGATTAAAGATTTTGATTAAAATAAAATAGTTTATTTTATTCAAAATTAGATAAATTAAAATAAAATAGTTTTATTTTGATTTAAATTTGGATTAAAATAAAGGAGTTTATTTTGATTCAAAATTAGATTTTATACTAACTAAATTTGTCCATTAAATGATATCAATATATATATTAAATGTTTATTATTCATAAGATGAATGTTATTTATTGATGCATATGGTGATGTGTATGATAATAAATGGGATTGTTTATGGACTATTGACCAATATGATTGGATTTTATTTTAGTTGGATGCATGAATGTACGGGTTTTATTAAATGGGGTCTCATGTACTGCGTCTTCTCTAATTTTTTCTTAATGTAAATTCTATCTCCCTCCTATGTACTTCCCCTTGACTGCTGATCAAGGTTTCTATTTATTTTAAATAGTTTTGTAATAGGAATAGTTAGAATAAATTTTGAAAAATTGGAGATCAAAGATCAAGGAGCGCATGAAGACCCGTTTGTAATGGAGCCCGAGTTTAAATGTAATAGTTATATTTAAATATTAATTTCTTGCACCCCTAGGGTTTGACCTTTTGGTTCACTTTGTGGCTCTAGTGAACCAAACTAGAATAAAAGTCCATAATCAATCCGGGTAGAATATAGTATTCTATATGTGCATGCTTATACTATATATATTATATATTATGCAAATATGCTTCGCATGTTCATTAATATGACGCGTATTTTATATATATATGTGCATGCGCGCTAAACAAGATGAGACAAATTAATAACAAACCCCTCAATTTTTATATTAAGTCCTAAGCGTTCAAAGATATTTGGAATATCGAACGTCGCCTTCTAGCATGATAAAATTAATAGAGTATTAAAAATATTTAATATGAGTTTGTTGTGTCACCACAAGGCAAGTATTAAGTATTTAAGATGTTAATTTATCACATTTGATACTTATAAAGAAAATTGAATAATATTGTTTTGTTGTGTCACCACAAGGATGATATTTTTCTTTTTGAATATATGGAGTGCTAGGTCGGACTTAACTTGGATAATTTTGATTCGGATGTGCCACCACTTGATCAAAATAATCTAAGAGGCAGAAGAAAAGGAGTTGCATAGTTGATGTAATTGACAAAAGTTGTCTACCTATTTATTTATATATAGTTTGTTGTGTCACCACAAGGCTATATACATTTGAAATGGGATCCTTATTCTCACTAGGAAATCTTTAATTAGATTTTGCCGAACTATATAAGTGAGGGTAATATAGTTTGAAGAAAATAGTGGGAGATACCAATTTAAAACAAGACCTAAATTATTTTGGTAATTAATAAAAGAATGTATGTTAAAATGTTGTTAATTACAAATTCATTTACAGAATTTTACAATGTCTAAAATTACTATCACTGTGAAACATATTTGATGTTAATTAACCAAACTGAATTAAACGGATTGGTTAAGTAATTTGAGAATAGTTCTCATATTTGAAAAGCTATCTTATGTCCATAATACGCCTATCCTCAAGCAATGGTTGCGCATAATGCCTCCGAGGAAGACATTGCTACTTTTAGAAAGTGGCAAGATGATGCACTGATTGGCTCAATGCATCATGCTCGCATCTATGAGTACTTGAGCTTCAAATGTCAAGATGAAACTATGGATGCTCCTACTATATTCCCGCACATCAAGTAGTTGATGGTGAGGAAAGTGGGACCGATAGATATAGATATCTAAGAAGCTCTTCTAATCTAGAATGACCGATAACACTACAGTACAGATAAAAGTCCTTAACATTATCAATTTGATTGATCAATTAGGACAACGAGTTTTGTCATGGATGGAGAGTTGAGCCAAGATTTGATCTTGCACTCACTCCCGGACTCCTTTCACAATTGTTGTGAATTTTTCATATGAACAAGCTAGATATCAGCCTCGCTGATTTGCTTAACATGTTGAAAAATGTTGAGAGTCACTTTCCAACCAAGAAAGACCAAGTCTTATTGGTAGTGGCCAAAGGATCTTCTGAAAAGAAGAAAGATTCAAAGAAGGTAAATAAAAAGGCAAAATAAAGGATAATAAGAACAAAACTGATACGGATAGAAAAGGAGTTTGCTTCCACTACAATAAGTCAGGACACTGGAAAAGAAACTGCGAGAAACATCTTGCAGAGGCTAACCAAAGAAGCTTAGTGAAGTTTTGGTTACAAATATAAATTTGTTCATGATTGAAATAATTTTTTCATTAAGTCAATATTCTACTTGGGTATTGGATACCGACTTTGGTTATCATAAATATAGATTTATGAAGGGACCAAACAGAAGTAGAAAGCTAAACAAATATAAGTAAACCTACGTGTGGGAAATGAAGCAAAAGTTCTTTGCATTAGCCATAGGAACTTATAGTTTAGCAATGCCTACGGGCAAGTCTATTAAGTCAATAAGTTGTTATTGTATTCCAGTTCTCGTTGGAAATATTATTTCCATTTTATTGTTGGACAATAAAATCTTTGGTATTATATTTAAGAACAATTGTTGTTCTATTTATAATAATAATGTTTTGTATAGAAATGAAATATTACTTAATGGATTTTGTATACTTGATTTACGAAAAATATATTTTGCAAATTGAACAAACTAGTATAAGAAAATGAGATGATCATTCAAAGAGTTGAATGTGTGTATTTTCTGAAATACAAGTATGAATTATTTGAAAGATTCAAAGAATTCAAAAGTGAAATAAATTGATAAAGTATTAGAATTCTTTGATCGGATCAAGGAATAAATACTTGTGCAATAAGTTTCTAGATCATCTCAAATGGTTTTCTCATAATGGACACATCCTGATACGCAATAATTGATTGATGTATCTGAATAGAAAATTCATACCTTGTTGGACATGGTGCGATCCATAATGATTTTACCAACATTCCAGTATCCTTCTAGGATCATGTCCTAGAAATGGCTGCATATCTACGAAAAGGTAATCTCTAAATTCGGCCCCAAGATTCCATAAAAGTTATGGACAGGGAGGATTCCTAATCTTAAGTATGTTAAGATAAGGGGTTGTCCAACTTATGTGAAACGGTTTCAAAGGATAAGCTTGGGACAAGATTTGACAAATACAGATTTGTGGGACATCCTAAAGTAAGTTTAGGGTAAATGTTCTATAATCCTACTTAGCAAAAGGTGTTTGTTGCGAAACACACTACCTTCTAAGATAAAGGTGTTTATCATTGAAGGGGCTAGTGGGAGGATAATAGATCTTGAAGAGTTTAAGAACCACAAAACACTATAAGTCAAATAAGAGGAACTCGTAGATGAACCTATTTATTCACAAACCGAATCGTAAATCGGAATAGTACCAGAAGATACCTAGGAGGTATGGATTCATCATAGATGATGATGATGAGGTACACATCATAGAAGATGATGATCCGATTACATACGATGAGGTAAGAGTTCTAGTGTGTACAAAAGGAGCGATGGGGAGCGCCGTGACATTCCTAATATTATATGTTGATATACTACGGATAAGGAATGACATACTAATGCTACAATCAGTAATGATAAAGTTGTCTAAACATTCCTCCATGAATGGTTTGGGAAGAGTATCTTAATTGGGGATAAAATCTATATAGATAGATAAAACAAGATGCTCGACTTAACCCAAGGAACGTATATTCATTTGATGCTAAAGTCGTTTAGCATGGCAAACTCCAAGAGATGTCTCATGTCGATGAGCTATGGAGTGTATTTCTCTTAATAGTCCCCACAGACTCCTGAAAAGAGAGGTCGCATGAGTGACAATCATGTATGCAATGAAATGTACGACACCTGATGTTGATCAGTTATATTATGGAGAAGTTCACTATGAGTCAGTGAAAAACATCTTAAAGTGCTTAACCGGCACTAAGGATGTGATCATATTCATGGTGGGTCTAAATTAAAACTAGAGGGCTTAACAGACTCAAGTTTTTCAGACAGACCAAGATAACAGAAAATCCACTTTAAGGTAAAGCGTTACCTTGAATAGTGGTGCATTGGATTGGAAAGGTTCCAAACAGCAAAGATTTCTGGTTTAGTGATAAAGACAAAATATATAGCTATAAATGAAGCTACAAGTTGATTGTTTGGATGAAAAGTTCATTACAGAACTAGGAATAGTTCCTAAGTCTCATCTTGGATCTAAACATGTATTGTGGCACTTTCATTTGATTATTAGAATCATTGAAAGATAGGAAATCACTATAAAGATAGTGGAATCTCATGAACAATATTACATATCCATTAACTAAAGCTTATCCAACAGCAGGATAATCGTCACTTAGAGAAGAAGAGTATGAGATACCATGACGATTGGCTTTAGTGCAATTGGGAGATTGAAAGTAATATGCACACAAGCCAATCATGTTTGATGATAAAGCATATACTTTGTAACAATCTTATTCATTTATTAATAAAAAGTATTAATTTATTAAAGGCTTTTAATTATCTACATGATGCTGTTTTATAATATGTGATAAACCCATAGTTTTAAGCAATGCTTTTAGAATAATGATGATGATCATTCTAATGAGATCTAAATTCTTAGAAAGCTTAAAACTAAAATAGTTCCCAATCATTGGATTACTAAATTGGGGATTAGTGAATCTGGATAGATTGGTACATACGTTGCTTGCTCATTGGATGAGGATGATTGATCTCATGATCATTTGTGTGGAGACACTAAAGCAAGTATGTAGGTGCTTATTAGAGAATAAGTTCATCGAAGCGTGGCTCGCTAAGCAATACCGATGGAGTTTTACTTACTATCAATAGGAATTTCTATAGTGATAGTAGTACAAGTGATCCTTGGACTTGAGATCATCATAGTATCTTGTGTATGATGAGTTATACTTTGACTTATTCCTTAAGACCCTTAGGGTATATCAAAGGGTATGCTTGGGTATAATAAGTTGTACATGGAGATAATGTATGATCAATAAAGAATCTACCACTTCTAATAAAAAAGAGAAATGTCCTATGTGATTCGATAAATGACAACCCGGTAGTCCTTGGCGGTTAAGGGAATGAAATTAGAAAGGAGTTTCTAATTTGCATTATTTGAGTCAGTGCATTTAAGGATCAAAATACATATAATTAAATAAAATAAGACTTGACAGTAATTCCATGTCTTATATTTAATTGGGACATTGTATGGTGGAATGATTGAATCAGCTGGTAACTATTTACTCAAAGGTTCTTTAATGATTAATTTTGAAATCTATATTATCTGGAAAGTCGTTGATCGCTAGGGAGGCTTATCCCTATTGTAGAATAAATATTATTTATTTAAATAAATTAATTATTTAATTTATTTATTTAAATAAGATTAAAATTGTTCTAATTGATTTATTCACAACCGGTTTAATATGGAGCACCTAAAGGGTCACACCAAATATGGGAAGAATAATTATTTAAGAAGTTAATGGCATAATCGTAATAATATGTTAAGTATATTTAATTTAATCTATGCCGATAGAATAAATTAAATAGCTTAATATTTATTATTTAATATTTTAGAAATATTAAATATAAATTAATAAGAGGAGTCTTATTAATATTATTACAATTATTATTATTTTAATTTCTAAAAGAGTTTAGGAATTAATTTAATATAAGTACTCTCATTTATTCCTAATTGGATTAGGAAGAAAAATTAGTTAAAGGAGTTTAATTAATTATCCCTAATAAGATTAGGGAGCTTAATTAATTAAAAGAATTTAATTAATTAAATAAAACCCAATTCCTTAATTGTTAAGGTGGGTTGCCCACATCTATAAATAAGAGGAGTCTTATTATGGGTGGTGGTTGTTGACTTTTACAACATACGTAATAATTCCAATAGTTGGGAGAGTACGCCTTTTCTATAGAGATAGAAAACTAGGGTTGAGCCAATACCCCTTTTTCTTGAATCTTTATTATTCCTTGGTGGATCACCTCTAGAGGCCAAACATTTGGGTGGCTAACATTGATCAAAGGAAGGAACCAAACCCGGTGGATTCAAGTTGAACGCGAAAAGGATTGGAGGTGAACTTGTACCTGAGGAAGCTCGACCTTCAAGGGTATGATTCTTATTCGTTATCTTTTTCGTTTAATTAATAATTGTGCATAAAGGGTGATCCGTATATGGTTTGTAAAATTTTTAAACTCGATTTTACACGCTTCCGCATTATTTTTGCAATTTGATTGTGTTTTTGAATATTACAAACCTAACATCGAAGTAATCGGCACTTGCATGCGCGCCATCCAAGGCAAAATAAGTCATACCGCAGCGGCGTAAAGTGATCATGAGTCCTCGACGATCACGCCATGCAAATGACTAAAGATATAACACAGAGACTCACGCCGCAGTGCCGAGTCCGGATTTTTTAGTATTAAGTGATGACGCCTGCAGTCACAAGACTAAGTGCAATAGCGGCTGCATGCAGTCACCGCCTTTAAAACATAAGTGACAAGAATGGTTACAAATAGAGTATGAAGGGAAATTGTTTAGCAATGAACTAAGGGACTTAACACAATATTGTTAAGTCATTACTAAACCTCAAGTGTGATCACTTAGAGTTAAAGTAAGTCAATTGAAGATGAACGCAAATGGTATGCAATAAGCGTACTTAACCATTGACGATCGAGTTTCAATTAATAACGTAAGGACGTTAGTAAGCCATGAGGAAGGATAATTAACTTGAACCGAGTTGTATTAATGAAATAATTTCAATTAAGTTATAGAAGAGAACATAGTTGGTAAGAATGATGTAAAAGAATGACGGAAAGCCGGAACCCATAAATAACAAATCTAATACGGGATTAGATTGAGAAGTCTTACTCTTTAGGAACTATGTATGTTCATTCATGACTTGATGTGGTATGTTATGTGGTTATGTGTTGTAGAGACCGTAAGGACTCAAAGGGAAACGTAATTATACTGTAGCAGACGCTGAAGGCAAGTGTTTCTTAAACGCTTGTCTAACCATCGTGTTAGCCAGGTTTTCAAATGATTTAAGTTATGAGATGCATGTATGGTTTTAAAGAAAGAGTCGATGCCAGTTTTAGCTCTGCTAGACTAATCGTGATAGATTGATTGAACTGTTTACAAGTCTTTCAATATAGAATTGCTAAAGCTATCATACGCCAACTATTTGGTACGAATTCAAGGTAAGTCTGAATATGAATAAACAAATGTATTTTCATCGAGTATTTGATGGGCACGTGAGGTTGCCACAACTTAAACTTACACACATTTAATGGATGTAGTGTTGATGAACATAGAGTACTATAGGCTGATCACCTAGAAGTACTCGTAAGATATGTCGGACTTACGGACTTCGTGCCGGGTTGTCCTTTTCAAAGAAACTATAAGACATTCACGTCTTAAACCAGAATTGATGAATATTGTTATTGTAAAATGTTTTGAAGGAAAAGAAACGCTATTTTGAGTTATTGATAGTACTTTGTAACTACTATCTAGTTATTGAAGATATATGATTCCTATGTTTAAAGCATGCTTTTAAAATGAAATTGTGTACTTGCTGAGCTTGTTATGCTCATTCTTGCTTGAACCATATGAATGCATCTTAGACCGAATTGACCGAAGGATTCGTCAAGGTTAAAGTGAAGGTTAAAGCAAACGTGTAGATTACCTATGTAATAGTATAGGTTTGTAATTATAATATTTGATATTATGATAAGAACAAATGTAACGGTTATAAAGAACCTGGGGAATGGTAGTATTTTTTTGGAATATATATATAAGACATATTCGTTCTTTAGAGGCATTTCAATTGAATGGTTGTGTGAACTGTAGTACCGTGGAGCACCATCTGCCGAGTTGGAAGAGACCCGAATTTGGGGGCGTCACAGTTCCTAAACACATAAAGTGTGGTAAGTTGATGGACTATACTAAGGTATAGGAAAGTTTAGACAGAAAATAATGTATTTTCAGTAGACTTAGCATTGAAGGTGCAAGAGAAGATTAAGTATTGTCGCAATAAGACAATGGAGGAAGATGGAGCATAGGACATTCCAAATCATCTAGCTATGCTAGATTTCAAAGTTTATTGAAATCGTGATTATGTGTACATTTCAAAAAGGAAAGAATTGGTTCAACTTTTGGAACCAATGGATTTTAAAAGAGCTTTTCTTTGTATGTCTATGCTAATTGCTTCGGCTAGACAGAAATTGATTTAAAATATCAAAATGAATTTTATATCATCCGTGCGATTGATGCAAGGATGGTAAAAAGATGGAGTTATTAATGCAATTGAACCTGGTGTTGGATGTGATCTTATAATCAACAACCCGCTATGGTATGATGTATAATGACGAAGTCACATACTGACGAAGTCCTCAACATACTGTGAAGAGTACGGTATCATGACGTCATAAAACGTTTTGATGTATTGCGAAAAGAAAATCGAGCTTTCTTTGAAAAAGTTGTGCCAAACCAAATTATTTTGGTGTAGAATCTAAGGATTTAAGTCTGAGGTGAACATACCTTGAAATGGAGTTATACGATGGGTTGATCACCTACGTATGGAAGAGGTAGTTTACTTTCTTTGTGATTGTAAACTGACCATGGAAAGAAGTGTTTACAGCGAAATGCTGTTTAACCTAGTAAGAGTTCATGGTCGATTTGATCCCTCATCAAAAGAATGAAAACGTTTTAAAGGGAATTTTATATTCCTCATTATTCCTTCCACTTCATGATTCTTGATAGGTTATGGAGGTTAGGAATGATGGAAAGATAAGAACTTCTTTGAAGAGGAGTTGAGAAGAAGAGTAAGCTAAAATTTCGAGGACAAAATTCTGTGAAGAAGGGGAGAATGTGAGACCCGGGTAAGGGTTTTGTTTTAAGAAATTCCGAGGACGGAATTTTTATAAGGACGGAAGAATGTGACAACCCAGAAATTCGGCTTGTCCAGAATTTAAGTTTAAAGAATTAGTTATTAATAAAATGAATTTTTATTAATACTATTATGTGCTATGTGTTTATTAATCGTTCTATAACCGAGGATGATTATAAGTCAGGAGAATTCTGGCTACGAGCTAGATTGAATGAGTAAGAATTTTCAAGACGGAAATGAAAGTTTTTTGGGAGCTAAAATATTTATGGGAAAAAAGACGAAATAGTTACTATTCACCGACGAAACCCTAAAGGTTAGGGTTTGAATAACCTAAGCCTTTCCGAGAGTTCGGTATGTCGAAATGACATTCCGTCGAAGGATTTGACGATAATATATCGTGAAAAGTTAAGTAAGTCGATAAAAGTTTTTCTCGAAAAATGTGCAGAAATTGGACAAAATAAAAATGATAAAAAGTACTGTTATGTACTTTTCATTCGTTTAGCTACGTTAGGGGAAAATGTGAAGGAAAACGCTTAATGTCAAAAATTATTTTTCATTTTTTCAGAGATCCGAAGAATACGTAAAAGTTAGACTGTAGAGGAAAGGCGAAATATCCAAAAATATTTGGATTTTGAGAATTACAGTTTTTCAAACTGTCGGACGAATTCCGCAAGACGGAATCACGAAGCTTCCAAGGGAAGCTACGTGAATAGTAAGGAGGTGTATTGAGGAGGTGTGAATAGTATGGATTTGTGAATAGTAAGGAGGTTTGACGGCGAAATGACTAAAATGCCCCTAGCATTGGTTTTCTATAAATAGGAAGCTTAAGTTCATTATTTTGAGATTTTGATCCTACACTTTGAGAGAGAGAGAGAGAGAGAGAGAGAGAGTTCGAATGGGAGAAGGAAGAGGAAGAGGAAAAGGAAGAGGAAAAGCTTGCCCGAGTGCACTCTTTGTCCAACTGAGGAAGATTAAAGAAGAGAGGTAATCCGAAACCTAGCTTCTAATAATTTTTCTTTAAGTTTTTATATTAAAAAACATAGCTTAATGAGAATAAAGAGTAAACAACGTTAGAAATGATTTCATATGGTTGAAATCATGAGAAAACAAAGAAATAAGAATTAGGAATCTAGTTTATAAATTTCTTAAGGAAGTATAAGATTCGTAAGGATTTTGAGCTATCCGAATGAATCTTATGAACGAGTAGGTGAAATAAGTAAGGAATAATGTTCTATAACATCAAATTCCAAGAAAAAGTGAAATCGTAATCCAAAATATCGATTAAAATAAAGAACGAACGAAGAACGCGAAGAACACGAAGAACGTTGTTGATGGACAAATTTAAAACCATCATAGGATAATTGTTGTTGATGGATAAGTTTAAAAGCATCGCGTAGAAGTTAGTTGCTTATTTCTTGGTTAGGAATGGTAGAAACGTTCATGAGGAACGAATTAAAACTTAGCTATAACGAAGTTATGGTAAAATTTTCATAAAAGACGAACGAGAATTAGAAAGTTAATAAATGAATCAGAACATGCAGGGGTTCATAAGAAAGTAAGAGAACGTAGAAAATGTGAGTCTTGGACTCAAGAACAAATGAGTTTCGAGTTCGGATGATCGAATTACGGACGAACGAACAAAGAGCGTTAAAAGTGTAAAAATGAACAAAGGGTGAAGATTAAGCCAATAGAATGGCATGTTAACGGATTCATGAACAAATTTCTGTCTGAGGGGTATTGAAGTATGTAAGATAAGGAAGTGAATGGATTTGGAACGACCTCAATCCGAGTTATAATGAATAATTTACGAAATTTTGAAGTAAGCAATTAAAGCTTGTAAAAAACTTAGAGAAATTTTCTAGGGTTTAAGCTCTCGGGTGCACAGCCAAATTTGAGCCTTCGAGAGAGTCAGGTCAGGCAGTACTTGAACTCAAACCATAAGCTACTGGAGTTTGGCACCACAGTGCGAGAATTAATGAAGGACTCGACGCCGCAACGCCAGACTGAAGAATAAGATGACGTAGGGTCGCGCCACAGCGCGAGAGATAGAGAAGGGAGTGGCGCTACAGCGTAATTCCCAGTAATGAGATTTTTAGTGCTCAATTACTAGGGGATGTGCAAGAAAGAAATATGAACATGTAGTTCACTTAAATAATACTTAAGCAAGTGAATTAAAACTTTAGTAAAGGTTAAATGAAAAGATTGAATGGGATTAAAAGACAGAGAAGTTAAGCGATAGATTACGTAACCGATATCCGGGGACCGTAGTTGCGATAAACAAAAGCGGGGGATTATTATGATTATGATTCCTTAGACGTTGAGTGGTGAGGGTAATGAATAACATTTCGATGTTATGTAATGGTGATGAGAGATAGGTGTAAAGCGTATAGACGCTGTGAACGCAACGTTGTTGCGATGAACGAGTGGTCTTAGCATACAACGAACAGTATGGCTTTGACATTAAGAAAGAATAATGAACATGGGGTTCATGGGTTTGATAATGATTAAAAGCAATTAAAATCTTGAGTAAAGGTTGAATGAGAGATTAAGAGACGAACAACGTGAACGTTGAATACGTAAACGATGCTCTTGAGTCCTATTCGCGTCGAGCGAACGTTCTAAGTGTACATTGGTTGTATAACTTAGACGTTGACGAAGGTAGCAAGTAAGATATGATTTATTAAGGAAAGCCATAATGAATGGTAATGAGATTAATGGAAGCCGATTGTGAGTCGAATAAAGAATGTTAGAATGAATGTAAGCATTAAACATTTTAACTAACGTGAGGGTTGAGTGTACGCGAATATTAAATGGTTAAAACCTACACCCCGTGTATGGTTTGACCGTAAGGTAATGAAGACCAGTGATTAAACCTATGAATGGTGAAGAAGTTGAATTAAAGACAAGTACATTAACGTAACAAAGCTGAGTTAATAATTATAACTTGATAACATTCTGAATCGAATGAACCAGACGTTGTAAGATATGAATAAGTTAATATAAAATGTTTAATGCTATAACCTCATAGTATTGACATTGAATGATCGTTCTGAGTATACAAAAGACTGTATGACTTAGACGATGATGAATAAATCCTGAGGTATGGCATTTAGTTGCCAGAAATCCATAAGGAATAAGAAGTTAGCTTAACAAACGTTAAAGTTTAATAGTTTGAATAAGTTAAGATGAATTTAGGTTGTGGTACAATCGTAAGCTTTGATGGTTGACATATGGGAGTTGGGCTAAACAATTCCTTCAGAGAGCAAAGGTATATACGAAACTGGCAACCGATTTGACTCACTGTTATAGGCAGTGTAGATGAGACGGGAACTTGTTTGTTAGTTGTTTGTGGGAAACCACTTAGAGTACCATATGGACTACTAGCAGAGAAGCGATGTGTGCTGAGTCCTAGAAAAGTTATAAGAAGAAGATAAGAATGTAAATCATCAAAGATGATGAACGTTTTGAGTAAGAAATCTCTGTATGTTATGAAGCCATGAACCAGTAATGATAGTTAGTCGCGTAAGCTTAAAATATAAGAGCGCGAACCTTAAGAAGTAAAGTTAAGTAAACCAATGCGTAAAGTCAAGTATATGACTAATTGGTGTATGTGTTATTTCCTTATGTGCTACATAGGAATTTGAATGAGCAGTTCAGCGTAAACTATAAGTTGTAGCTGTGCGTAAGGCAAGTTTCCTAACTTCATTCATATTATATGAATGCTAGTTTCTTAAACTTCTCAGATGTTGAACTTGAGAAGTCTTGTCTATGTGCAAATGTGCGATATTTGTACAAGGTGGTAGTATGTATGAGGCCGTGTGCCATAATTTTAAAACTTCGATGTTTCTATGAGATGAACTGTTTTGTGATTGAGCTGTTCCATACAAGTATGTTCTGTTTATACATGAACCATTATTGTTAAGTCTGTGCTAATGATTCTAGCTACACAGAATGTGTATATTAAAGGTAGAAGAATGAAGGTATTTTAAAGTGCATGTGAATGATGTTTTAAGATGATAGGAATTGAGACTATTCCTATTATTCGAGCTGCTTCATAACCTTTGTTCGGTTATCGAAGTTCTTAAGAATGTTTAAATTCTTGAAGTTGTTTAATCAACTGTTATGACTTGCTGGGCAATTGAATGCTCACGCTTGCTTTAAATGAAAAACATTTTCAGCGTACGATATTAGAAAGAACTTAAGGATCCTGTAAAGATCAAGCTGATCGTTATCCAGATGAAGTGTCATTCAGTATGTGAATGTGCGTGAAGAGCAAGCCAAGACTTGTAATGTAAAATAGTTTAATTGAACTATAGATTAGTTTAATGAACTAATATGTATCCTTGGTGACGGATAAAAGTCACTCTTGTACGAAGTAAAGAATAATGTAATTATCATTATTTGTAATGAAAGAGATTATAAGGTTTCCGGAACCTGGGATTTGAGAAGATATGTTATTATATTTAACTATATAATGAGGTATGTTTGGTAAGAAGTGGGACCCTGACGCACAGAATCCGGGTGTGAGAATAGACCGGATTTTGGGGCGTTATAGAGGTATTGACAGGAGGCACTCTTAGGTTACAGGAAATGGATGACGATGAATTTCCAAAACTCATCAACTCGGACGCCATGAACCGGTACTATGTCTGAGGTTAACATAGCGTAAACATTCTAGTTTTGGATCATCAGATCACCAGTCATTCCGGTTCTTTAAACCTTCACTACATACAACTCTTTTTCACACTTTGCCCCTCAAGGAAACATAGTCTTCAAGCCAGCAGCCTGGCTTCACTTCATTCATACAACTTCGGTTATCCCACTAGGGATTAAACCTTTCACACTTGCGATTTGTCTCAAACATGGAATCAAACTTTTCATACCTGCAGTTTATCCTGAACTTAGGATTAAAATTTATTTTTCCCCGCAGTCTGTCCTGCACATGGGATCAAGCTCTTCGTCGGCTTTAAATCGTCCTAAGGGACGAACTACGTCGACTTGATCTCCCTGATAACCGGGAGTACGTAGGAAACCATTTTATATGGCCCAGTCGCAATAAAACAAAAACAACAAAAACATCTCTTACACCCTTCTCATTACAAAAACAAAAACAACAAAAACATTCCTACACCCTTTCTCGCCACATCTGACGTTGAACCTCTTACACTGTGTTCAAGCACGCATACCGATCTCCTCTTCAATAGAGATACGTGAAAAGAATTTATGGTTCGGTCTCACCCCCTACCAAAACACAAAGACTTATCATCTGGTACTGGGATCAAACTTCAATCCACTACATTTCATTTGCTTCAGACCAAAGGGATGGAATTACCTGAACTCCTCATAAATAGGAGATTCGGCGACCATCTAAGTTGCGGTTGTGCCTTAAAGAGCAATACCAATCCATAAGAGATAGAATTAACTAGGCTCCTCTTAAATAGGAGTACTAGCGACCATCTGTGATGCGGTCAATCGTAAATAGGAAAAGCCACACTCCTCTCCACATTTCTATACAAAAACCAGTCCCAAGACACCAAAGAGATGGTAGGGGATACACACTGATCAACGATCCATTATAAAATATCTAGAGATAACTCAATGTCCATCCATCAAAGAGGAATTCAGAATCTATCAAGATCACAAGCCCTGAAGAAGCAGGCAAAATATCAAGCAAGTATACCGGCAAAGTACTTGTCGTTGAATAGTATACTGGGAAGTGATCAAAAATATATTTCCTTGATATATATAATGATGTTTGATATATACAATATGAACTATACATGACAAAATGGCTAAGCTAGTCTGTGCAGGAAAATACTAGCCCATCTACAAATCAGTGTATATGCGAGCTATCAAGCCCAACATGGCATCCCTCTCAGCAGAAGGAGGTAAAGATTTGGTCTACTGTACAAGGGTATCCACACGAGCTAATAGATCTACAGCCATCTGCATGGTGACTCTATATTCGTCAATGTATGTGCTCATCTATATAATCATGCCAGTGGTAAGGGACCTCACTGTGGTACTATCTGTGATGGCTACATCTCGGACAGATATGACGCTATCCCTCTCAACTGCCATGGCATCTCTGGCTAATTTGGCCTCATCTCGCTCAACAACAGCGACATCTCTATGAGCTAATGCCTCGTCTCTCTCTAACAGAGCTGCGTCTCTCCCATCAAGAGCAGTTAACATCAAGGCTCTAGCCTGATCTCTCTCGAAGGTCATCAGATGAAGACTCTGCTCGAAGTACTGTGCTGAATGCCGGATCACAATAATGCTAGTACTGGGACAATCTAATAGAGCTACTGCAACCCAGTAGATGGCTCCTCCTCGGTGTGTGAATCAGTGTCCTCCATGGACTCTCCACCATCTAAATCAATCTTCGGCACTGTGGATACTACCATAACCAATGAAGTCTCTGTCTCCATCCACGCAGAATACTCCAGCGAACAGCCCGGATGGCTAACAGAAAAAGTAGCTATCTCACGCTGATCCCAACATGAATACACCCGGGATTGGTCCTCTGTTGATAGATGGAGAGAAGCTAAACGTTGACCCAGCGCCCCCTCAAAAGTATTGAATTCCTGGCACTGGTCAAACTGCGACATCACGGTTAGTGGGGGATAGGTAGTCATGCCCCTCAAACCAGCCAGAGGTTGATAATCCATGCCCGGAGCATGAGTAATAAAGTTGTAGGGTGAGCTGAGCCCTGAACATAGCAGAATGACAAATGGATCTCTGATCTCTGCCAAAAATATCGACCAAGACATAGCGTATGTACACTCCGATGGCTGAAAGGAGTAAGACATAGCTATATCATGGGTAAAAAAATACTCGTGTCGGTGGAAAGTTCCAATCGGTCTCAAGTGTGATATAATCCACACGTACAACATGACTGAACTGTCTGTGAATACCCCTGCAGGGTAGGTGCTGCAAAATGTGGCCGACCTCAACGTCTCCACCACAATCATCGGAATAATGGTATGACCCTCCATGAGAGCTCTCACTGCCATGATAACACTGATGTCCAGCTCTTCCATATATCGTGGCATGTACACATACACCACTATGCACATCACGACTACATCTACTATGGCCAAATGCCAATGATCCTCTGGCGTGGTGAAATCCCTAGAGTGACGTGTATAACTGTCATCTGAGCCAAATCTGTCTATCAAAAAATGTTGAGACACCACATGACCAGATGTAATCTCATCATGTACTACTCTACGCCGCAACTCGGTGAGGGTCATGAACTGTCGGCTCATATCACTGATAGCCATCCAAGCGTAAGTCCTTTCTAAGGGAAAAGCCGTCAACCGCTCATACTCCTCCAAGGTAGGAGTCAACTTATGGGTCCCAAACCGGAAAACCTGCCTCTCCGGTACCCAATGCTCTAACATACCCTCCATAAAAGCATGCGGGAACTTGAAACATCAAGAGGGACATAGAATATTGTAATAACTGATCGACGGTCACCCTATCTGGAGGTGACATACTATCATACCACGACCTCAGACGGGAGGCTACCAACACTGGTGGGGTATACTCAATGCGGCTGACTGTCGATGAAGACATCTGTGTAAGTCGTACCATAAGACCATCCAGGGGTCAATGCTGAATATATCTGGACATACATACATATGCATAATATGATAAATACATGAAAAGCAATAGATGACAATATGATGTAGGGAATGGAAAACAGTACATACATTCCTAAGTACATCATCATCTACATACATCATCTTTGTACAGCTAAAAATACAAGAAAATGGGGCACATACGCCCTACTACTAACAGAGGCCTATCAAAAGATATAGTGAGAATTGGGCAAAACCACCCAATATCTAACAGAGGCCTATCAAAAGAGATAGCGAGAATACACATCAAAAGAAGACAATGGTGTCAATATCTACATCATCAATCATGTCCACCTAATATAACTCCTCCTGAGTCACTAGATCTCTATGAACAGGGATGTCAGGCCTATATAATGGAGGATCTGCACCGACAAAGCCATATGTGTCACCTGAGGGGCCATCACCTGAGCTGGAAGGATCAAAAGTATCTGCCTCTGAAGGATCTCTGCCCAAGTGTCGGATGAAAAAATGTGCCCGATCCAACTACCGGGTCAAACTGTCAATCTGTGTCAAATGAGTCGGATCTCGGACACAGGTTAGCCATATCCCCCATTAATTGAATGGCGCGAGTCTGGGCTTCGATGGTATGAGGGGACCACCAGTGATAGATCATATCCTGAGTATGTGCACCCTCTAACAAAGTGTAGCTGTCAATACCCATCAATGGGATATCATCGACGGGCGACTGCAATATATGCCAATAACGCTTAGCAGGAGGCAAGATCGGTACACGAATCTCTCTTATGGTGCGCTTAATAGCACGCTCTCCTAAATAGAGATCCCATCCTCCATCTGTGAAGAGAGGAATACTACGGGTGGATATCACATTCTCGATACCAGTCGAGAATCCATCCATAAATCCAATGGTCAAATGTTCCCCAGAATAGGGAACCCAAGTGATGACATCAGCTGTCAACAACTCCAACTGTAAGCGATAATGGGTGAAACCCTCAGCTACAGGAACCTCTGCCAAAATGGAGTGATGACATCGTCATCCTCGTGGATAGGTATCTAAACCTAACACACTCACAGGACGCAAATATAGAAGCCTTTTATAGGCCCAAAATTGCCAACACAAAGGCAAAACATCTGCTGTTAGTGAACACTCTTAACCTGTACATGGGAAATCATAAGAGAAATACTTACTAGCAGAAATGGTTAAAATCCTAGCCAAGCCTCAGTCAAGCCCTACGAACGCATGCGCATTCCCCTAAGGAAATATGCAAAGGTATAGGAGCCCCAATCATACTCACCAATACGGTCCACCTCCCGAGTGGCGCTGATCAAAGCGAATGACACCGTGGAAGAGTTGTCAGCTATGAAATAACCCCTGATAATAACCAGGAACAATCGCTAAAGAATGCGATCCATGACTCTTACATCAGCGGGCATGGGCTCACTCAATAGCCCACTCATAGCATCTACACTCAAAGGACCTATACAAACAGTCCTACCCTTGAGCGCCTCAGCCATAACTCCCAACAAGGATCTAATGGCTGTCGGGGTAATGTTCGCCGTACATGGCACTGGCGCCCCTCCGAACTCCATACCGATAATAAACTGCCAACCCATCGACGTCATCATCATATCAAGAATGCATCCACTCTGGCCAAATGCCACTTATCCTCTGGTGTGGTGAAATCCCCAGAATGACGTGTATAGCTGTCCAATGAGCCAAACCTATCTATCAGGAAACGTTGGGGTAGTACATGACCAGATGTAATCTCATCTTCTACTACTCTACGCCGTAACCCGCTGAGGGTCATGAACTGCTGGTGCATATCTCCGACAGCCATATGAGCGCAAGGTCTGTCCAAGGGCAAAGCCGTCAACCGCTCATACTCCTCCAATATAGGAGTCAGCTACTGGGTACCAATTCGGAAGACCTATCTCTCTGGTATCCAACGCTCCAGCATACCCTCCACAAAACCTGCGAGAACCTGAAACATTAAAAGGGTCATGGAATGTTGTAGTAGCAGATCTATGGTCACCTTATCTAGGGGTGACATACTATCATACCACGACCTCAGACGATATGCTACCAAGTCTAATGGGGTGTGATCTATGCGGCTGATTGTCGAAGAAGACATCTGTGTAGTAGGCGTATCATAAGACCATCCAGGGGTCAATGATGAATATATCTGGATATACATACATATGCATAACATGATATATGCATGACAAATAATAGAAAGCAATATGATGTAGGAAATAGAAAACAGTACATACATTCCTAAGTACATCATCATCTAAATGCCTCATCTCTGTACAACTAAGAAATACAGGGAAATGGGGCACAACCACCCAATAACTCCCCTACGTGGGTCCCACCCCTCCATCTCAGGTCCAATTTGAGTTACAACAGAGTTCTCACGCGATGAAAAAGCCAAATCAGGAATAAAAATGCTACGCGATTGAGTAGAATAGCTTACAATCCTTATTTTCTCAGACCGAACCGTGGGTCTGCACATCTCTCATTGGTCTTCACCCGAGCACAAAGAAAACTATGCCCATAATCTCAGCTGTTACAAGGCACACTCAGCTGTGACGCCCCCAAATCCGGGTTACCTGACCCCCGAGTTTGGTGTTCACGATCCATAATATAATAACATGTAACTACCCATTTACATAGAAATAGTAATACATAAGTCATTAACAGAGATTATTAATACATTAGTCCCAGGTCCTCTAACCTTAACATTACAAACTTACCCTTTAGATAAACAAAAAGGGTTTACAAACATAACATAATAATAATGTTTATAAAAACTAATCCATCATTTTGCCTTCGCCTTTGTTCTTCTTTGACCCGCTGGCCTCTTCGTTGCTAGCTGAAATGTTTTATTTAGCAAACGTGAGCAACAAGTTTGCCCCGCAAGTTAAGACATACAGTAATTATATATGAATAAATAACAAATCTTCTCGCAGTTTATACAATAATAATCTGAATATAAAATAGTACAACGCTTTCAAGGTTTTCTACGATATTCAAATAAATAATCAAGAATTAATTCTACGAAATAGCAAAGTGGAATGTTTTTCCAGATTTATGTTGAGTGATCCGTTGGATTTTGAACTTCTTATCTCGAGTAACTATCAAAGATTTGACTTTGATATACCCAGGTGTATCAGATAACCATAAAGATTAAATCATACCCATCTGCAAGTACTTAGAGTCGGCCAACTCCTTGTACCCTATATTATGCATAAAACTTAAGTCTCGCGCAATGGTCGAATATATGACTAAAAATGTTCCCTTTATATAAAAGGTTGTTCTTCTCAGTCTCAGAATCAAGATTTGATTTAACAGCGAAATTCAATGATTTCAACATCTAATCTGTAAGACCCCTAATTTTATGAAATAAAAGTATTCAATTTTTTTTATAATTATTATTTAGTAAATGGTTAAATTGATAAAAGTTTAAAGTTATGGGTGAAATATGCAAATTTTACAAAATATGCAAGTGGCTATAAAATATTCATTGTTGTCGGAGAATATTCGTTTGGTCGTGGAATATTCTTTTTGTCGGGAATATCAGTACGACGACGCAGGCTTGTGTGGGCCCCATAACGGAAAGTGATTGGATGAAGAAAATGACAAATATAAGTTGTTTATAAATGATGGCGTAGTTATTCATTATCTAATCGTTAAAATACTAAATTGGTTAAAAAACACGAGCTATTACCAGTATTGCACCAATTATTAATTCTTACGTAAGAAAGCACTACTCAATAATTGTTACAGTAATTACTATTCAATAGTATATTTTATTGATTCAATAATTGTTGCGTTGATATTTTATATTACTGTTGTTTTAATAATTGTCACTACACAGTATTTTCCATTATCGAAGCAATAATTCATATTATCTGAATAATATTATTAGATAACATTATTTGCAATGTCTAGAAAGTTCTGTCTAAGGAGAGGTTTGGTCACCTAATCATGGCTTGAAGAAGGAGAAATCTTTATCGAAAAGCCCCTCTTTCCGTGAACCGCACTGGTTGTCATTATTGTGATTCGTAATATTATTTGTGAATAATTAATTATTGATTAATATGATAAGGAAAATATTCATTTTATGTGGATATAGATGGAGAAAATTTTTAAAGTGACAATTGTTGAAAATTAATATTTTATCTTTTTCTGATAAAATAATTCATTTAAATATATTATTTTAATAATATATTAATAGTGATATTTTATAATGAATGTGTGATATGTGAGTATATGAGGAGGAAGAGTATTTTGTGGCATTAAATGATTAACACTTGTTTTGTGTGTCGGTGAGACCCCATTTCTCGATTGAAATTTGATTATAGCTTTTGTAAAATCGCTTGGTTTGTGGATTTTTGGTCATTTTCATTTGGAATTTGGAAAAACTTTCTTCTCGTAAAGTTGTAGAGAATTGAATTTACTATAAAAAGTGGCGTAGATTTGAATTTTCGGACAAAAGGGCTATTTATTATGAATTATTGAAGTTCCGAAGCTCCGAAATAATTATTTTTCAAAAGTTTTAAATTTGTTTTAAAAGAAAAACGTTTTTAACAAGGTAGGTGTGCCCACTAGCATGGAAAAGAGTTTGAGATCAGATTGTCCAAGGTGTGCGTGAAGATTATATATATATATATATATATATATATATATATATATATATATATATTCATATTTTAATAAATTTTCTACTTTGGTGTTCTAAGCATTTTCCTATAAATAGGGTGCTTAGGTTAGAATTGAAAATCACTTTTAAATTGAAGTTTTCTCTCTATATTATCGAGCGTATTCTTGTGAGTATTTTGAGTATACTTTGAGTATTGCTATACGATGCAAGTTCGTTCAGCGTTATATCCGACATTCCAGTACTGCTCTTTTGAGGTAAGGGATAGTAAGGGATTTTTAAGGGTGATTGTGTTTTTCAGTTTTGTATTTTTTCGGACCTTCAAAATTCTGGAAAAATTTGAAATGATATTTTGATGAGTTTTGTAGATTGTGTCCAAAAATGGCGATTTTTGGATGTATAGATTAGGAGTTATGGATTTTATGAGAAAAGACTATTTTAAAAGTAATTGTTTATAACTCCTTGTGGTTAACTCCAAAATTGATGAAATTTTTATTGGGAGTACATCTATGTAATATCAGTATACCGTATTAATTTCGGAATTTTTGGAAAAAAGTACAATTTATGATAAATGTCTAACTATTCGGTAGTTTTGGCCATATGGAAAATAGTAAATGAATTTTAAAAATTCTGAGAAAAATATATATTCAATATGGGACTATATTCTTCTAAATCCCAGAAAATAAATATTTTGGAACTGATTTAGTATTTTTCATGAAAAATTTTTTTGTTAAGAGTAAATGAATTAAATATGTTATATGAAGTAAGAAAATTGGAAAATATGATTTATTGGCTTGAGAATCATATATATGAGGTATATGCGATTTTTATGAGGGTTTTGGTTAATGATGATGAAATCTTATGAGTTTGGCATTTTTAGATGATTAAATGCATTAATTATTAAAGTGTAAATAATTGGATTAAATTATTTATAAGTTTAAGAAATGATTAAAATATTATTATAATATTAATAATATTAGATTATGAGATTTCTAAGTGATTTATAACATTTGGATTAAGGTGTTATAAATATGGATATGAATTTTATTATGAAACTTTATCTTTTAAGGTGTCGAGGTTACTTAAGCACGATACACGGTACTATGTCACGAATACGAGTACTATTCACGACAAATTGGTTTCTTCTCCACCAAATTATCGTTAATTTATGAATCTTACTTTTGAAATTAAAACCATGTTTTGATTATATTGTTTTTATATAACATTCTTATAACCCTAATGATAATATTTCTCTTTGACTTGAGTGTAAAGATGGGTAGATTATTGGTATGATCGTGACTATAGGTTCTCTTTGGCTCGTAGTGCAAAGATGACTTGTTGTTGAATATCTTTGGCATGTAGTGCAAAGATGAACTGTTGATGAATATCTTTGGCCAGTAGTGCAAAAGTTGAATTGTTGACTGGTATGATCATGACCATTGAATTTACAATTGAATATTTTTAGCTTAAGTGCAAAGGTGAATTGATCAACATGGTTATAATTATTGTTATATAACTTCTGAAATGATTATGTATTTCTTTGATATATGAATATCTTTGGCTCGTAGTGCAAAGATGACTTGTTGATGAATATCTTAGCCTGTAGTGAAAAGATGAATTATTGATGAATATCTTTGGCCCGTAGTGCAAAGATGACCCGTTGTTGAATATCTTTGGCTCGTAGTGCAAAGATGACTTGTTGTTGAATATCTTTGACATGTAGTGCAAAGATGAATTGTTGATGAATATCTTTGGCCGTGGTACAAAGATGAATTTATTAGTATGATTATGAACAGGAACTGTGATTTGGTATAACCATGATCTTTGATGTTTCGAGGTAAAGACAATTTGATGAAATTATCTTCATCCGGATGAGAAGAGGAATTTAGAATCACAATTATGATTATGAGTTATTCATATGATTGTGGAAAGGAGGCTGTTGATTGAGGTTACTGTGGATAAAACATTGTTGGTGGACTTTTAACGTGAGAAGACAATAGACTTTATAGTCTATTTGACTCTTTTAATGGATCGCTTCGTTCACCGCAACTATGGTTGAAAAGTTTTATCATCTACCATATGTTCTAAATCTCTGATTTATTACTAATGAAGGCTATTGATAATTTAATTATCTTTAGTCATGGTATTCTTTACTGGGCTATTTGTGCTCACCCTTCTGCTTCACAATTCCTTTCAGGTAATAAAAGTGTAGCTGGGACGAGCGGGGGATAGCGAGGGAATAGAATGGTGGTCTATAGATGTTGAGGGTGAGGTGAATTTAACTTGGAAGGGTGTTTTGCCACTATCATACAAGATGTCTAATGACATACAAACCCGTGTCATCATAAGACATGGTTGTGCTCATCCACTTCATCGAGTATATTTACAAGCACTACCTATATAATCTTGGTGTTTGTTTGGAGTATAATACCCAATTAGAGACAGTGGAGATAATGATATGTCAAGAGAAGACTCACCATTGGGAAGAATATGATAGTAATCTTCTTGTTTTTCTTTGGGGTCTATTGAGTCAACCAAGGATAATTTTGTGGCCATATGATATCTACCATAACCTAAAAGCATGGCCTCCCATGTACGAAGGTTTTCTTGAGCACTTCCCAAAGATTCTAATTTCTAAAACAGTTTTTGACTATACCTTTATGTAAGTTGTCATTGTGACGTGCTACAGTTGGTATTTATTTGTATCCAAACTCACAACATATGTGTTGTTGTATTTTGCACGACAATTGTTGTAATAAAGTTGTAGTTATTTTCCGTACCATATATTTGGCGACTCAGAATGGGTTTGATGGAATGGACCTATTTTGGGGTCGTTACATAATCACTTCTCTTATCTTCTCTTCTCAAACCTATCAAGTTTTCTTTTTTGATCTAGCCGATACAACTGGCATTGATCTATCAATAATAATTAAATTCCCTTCTCTTCTCTTCTCGAACCTATCAAGTTCTAACAAATGGTCGTCTAGCCAGAATAATTAGCTAAGACATTTCTCAACATGATTCGAGAATAAACAGGAATTATCTATACTGTCAATATTAGCTTCTACATATATGAATATCTAACAACAGTAATTCTACGGATATATATTTTCTGAATCAATAATTCAATTTTGAATTATTAAACATGCACTAATTGCGAGTAATCAACAATAAATTCTTGGACGTGGTATAATTAACAATAATTAACTACTATAATAATTGAATGAATATAACTCAAGGTTGAGTTAGGAAACTTGTCTCTTCCGCTGATTACAGCTACACAATATACTTATCTGCGTTTGAAAGACCTATAACCAATAATATTTGTCTCACAATTAGTACAATATTTCATAACACACAACACTGCAATTCACATTCAATCTTCTCCTAGACACATTACCACATAGTCACATCAGTGTTTATAGCCTATATAAACACTTATCAAGTCTAACTAGTTCGGTCTGGTTGGACTTCGGTCTCATCTCGGCGTTCTGGTCATCCTATCCGACAATTAACACATTAAATGTCAATTTAATTTGCTTTCTAAGTTTCAATATTATTTTAGATAAGTCAAATATCGTTTATAATATTTTTCAGAAGCTTTTAATAATTTATAAACAATTATTATAATTTATAATAATTTTTCAAATACTTAAATCATTTTTAAATGATTTAATTATCAAATAATCTTATCATCAATAATATTTAATAATATAAAAATATTAATTATATACTTGTCAAAATATTAAAGTTATTGTTAATAACTTAAAATATTTTTAAATCATTAATATTCTACTTAAATGATTTTAAAATAATTATAATCGTTTTAAATTATCACCATTAATATTTAAATATTAATGAAATTATTATCAAAATATTAAAAGTCATTAATTCTAACTTTAAATATTTTTAAATCACTTTTCTTTTTAAAAAAAAATTTAAATCAATAAAATTATTTTTAATTCATTTATTTAATATAATAATTAAATAAATCTAATATCATTAATATTAATTTATTAATGAAAATTCTCCAAAAATATTGAAAATTATATTTTATAACTCAAAATAATTTTAACACTTTATTCTCATTTAAAATGATTTTTAAATTAATAAAATCAATTTTAACTTATTTATTTAATTTAATAATTAAAGAAATGTAATATCATTAATATTAAATTATTAATGAAAATTCTCTAAAATATTAAAAGTTATATTTTATAACTCAAAATATTTTTAAATACATTATTCTTATTTAAAATGATTTTTCATATATAATATTAAATACCTTTAATATTTAAATAATTATAAATATTAAAGAAAAATATTCAATGGGTCAAAAATTATTTTTAATAATTTAAAATAATTTTTAAAACCATTTTTAATAATTTTTATAATTTATTTCTATTTTAAATAATTTTTGAAAAAACTAAAAATAAAATAAATATAAACCGTCGCTAAAGCGTATAGCGACACTTGTCTGTCGTCTTAGGCGTTCTTGGCTCAAGAATACTAACAGCTTCGTGTTCAAGGTGCTCGGTTTGACCAACCTTATTTATCAATCCATGTATGTTCTGGACTTTCTAAGACATTGCTTTGGTAGTGTGTTTGTAACAATATAATTATCAACTAACATCTTGGTCATACAACAATCAAACAAATAGATCCAGCGTCTCAAAGTCCTTGTTAGATCACATCTGGGTTTTCTGGGTAACCCAGAAACCCAGACAGTGTCAACTAGACACTTTCAAGTCCACTTTTCGCAAGGTTTTGGTCTTGATTCAAGTCATCTTAAGGTTCAAATATATAGTCCTTATGTCAAGGAACATCATTACAACAACAGATCAGTTCAATAACAACAGAATCATAAGTTATAAGATGGTCAAAGGCTGTCAGAAATTTTGTTCAAACTGTTTCTGGAAATTCCCAGAAAATGCATCCGTGATCAAATGGTCTATTTTGACCATTCATTACAACCATTTTATGTGTTGTTTAAGAGATCTACCAACATGAATATAGAGTCCACATATCCAGCTACAAATATGTTACAACAACAACATCAAACATCACAAAATCGGACAGATCTGGAAGCTTGAAATCATTGTCAAACACTGAAATCTATTTTTGGGTTACCCAGATTTATACCCGGTCATGGTCGGTCAACCAACTTTGACCGTTAATAACTTACGATCTAGATATCCAATGACCCTGATTCTGTGACGCCTCCAAATCCGGGTCTCTTTCAACCCAACAGATGGTGCTCCACGGTGCTATAGTTCACACAAATATTCAATTGAAAAAGCCTCAAAAGAACGAATCTGTCTTATATATATTCCAAAACAATACTACCATTCCCCAGGTTCTTTATAACCGTTACATTTGTTCTTATCATAATATCAAATATTATCATTACAAACCTATACTTTTTCATAGGTATGCTAAAAGTTCGCATTAGCCTTCACTTTATCCTTTTCGAATCCTTTGGTCATATCATCTAAGCTGCAATCATATGGTTCAAGCAAGTGTGAGCATAACAAGCTCAGCAAGTACAACAATTTCATTTTTAAAAGCATGCTTGAAACATAGGAATCGTATATCTTCAATAATTGGATGATAGTTACGAAGTACTATCAATAATTCAAAATAGCTTTCCTTTTTCCTTCAAAAAATTTTACAATAACAATATTCATCAATTCTGGTTCAAGACGTGAACATCTTATAGTTTCTTTGAAAAGGACAACCCGACACAAAGTTCGTAAGTCCGGCATATCTTACGAGCACTTCTAGGTGATCAGCCTATAGTACTCTATGTTGATCAACACTACATTTATTAAACGTGTATACGTTTAAGTGGTGGCAACCTCACGTGCCCATCGAATACTCGATGAAAATACATTTGTTTATTCATATTCAGGCTTACCTTGAATCCGTACCAAATAGTTGGCATATGATAGCGTTAGTAATTTTATATTGAAAGACTTGTAAATAGTTCAATCAATATATCAAGATTAGTCTAGCCGAGCTAAAACTGGCATCGACTCTTTTTTCAAAACCATACATGCATCTCATAATGTGAATCATTTGAAAACCTGGCTAACACGAAGGTTAGACAAGCGTTTAAGAAAAACTTGCCTTCAGCGTCTGCTACAGTATAATTACGTTTCCTTTGAGTCTTTACAGTCTCTACAACACATAATCACACAACATACCACATTAGGTCATGGATGAACATACATAGTTCTTAAAGAATCTTACCCTACTTCTCAATCTAACCCCGTATTAGATTTGTTATTTATTGGTTCCGGCTTTCCGTCATTCTTTTACATCATTCTTACCCACTTCGTTCCTTTCTATAACTTAATTGAAATTATTTCATTAATACAACTTGGTTCAAGTTAATTATCCTTCTTCACGGCTTACTAACGTCCTTAAGTTATTTAATCGAAACTCGATTGTCATTGATTAAGTACACTTATTATTAATCGTTCTTGTTCACATTCGACTTATCTTCAACCTTTAGTATATTACTTAAGGTTTATAACACCCTTAATGATGTTGCGTTAAGTTAATTAAGAATTTAATTCACTATTCATACACTTCTCCTTCTCTTTACATTCAAAACCTTTCTTCTCTACCTATTACCTAATCTTTGGCGTTATGACGCCAACTTTTATCATAGACTACCTACAAATTGCGGCGCGTGGCACTCTTGGTTCCAAAAATCCGGTCTAAACATTGTTGCGGACGCCATGCCTAGTGTACATCGGCATACTGCAGGCACCAACTAATGAGGGCTAATGTCCGATTTCACGTCATGGCGCCAAATTATTTCACGCTTGAGTCGCATGCCTTGACGCCGACTCGTGTATCGTATAATTTTGACAAATTTTTCTTTTAGTGAGATTCCCGGCCTCGTAACTTCTTTGTTATAAGTCTGAATTGGCTCGTTCAAGAGCCTACGGTTCACAAATTATGTACTCTATGCGTTCATGCAAGAATTTTATCTATTCGACTTCGTTTGCTAAAAATTCACCTATTAGTCCATTTTTAACGAAAATGATAAACCAAATCAGACTATAATGCCATTTTCGAGTCCGCAACTCTATAATGCCAAATCAGACTTGTCTCCATTGGAAACCAACGTTTCCAAGCTAAATATCAAAATTCGACTTCCATTCCGAGAATTTCACGAATTCGATGATTGTCGTCTAATCGTGTGAATTCCGGCAAAACTTCGTTACTTGAGATTTTTAAACCGTTCCAATTGGATTCAATTCATCATACTAATATCTTGACATACATACTTCATTAACTTATATTCATAATAAGTTATTACCTATTCTTGATAATTTTTGCAACTTATTAAAGTATAAAATATTTATATTTCCATTTCATGACTTATGTCTTCTTTTCATATGACTTATTAATGAGTTAAGTCCTTTAATCAATATTCTTACATCTTATTAATCATAATAATTTTATTAATGTAAACATGTTACAAATTCTAACAAATTCTTATACTTTCATTATAAGTTCATAACTTATTTACGAATGAATTTCTTATTCATGACTTATCCGACTTATTATGACTTAAGCCCTTTGATTCATTATTCCAACCTCTTCTTCGCATGCTTGTTCTACCAATACCCCCTTCTCTATCAATGGAAGAGAGAAAGAAACATGGTTTAAGATCACTTACTTTTGAATAACACTTGGTAAATCTTTAATCTCCTTCTTGATTCTTGAACTTCAAAGGTTAACTTGCTAGCTTATTCTCACTTACTCTCTCTAACCAATAAGCTATAAGTTATTGGTGGAAAATCTAATAATAGAAGTCTAACTTTATAAGTGCTTATTCTCTCAACTAAATAAGCTCTCAACTTATGTGTTTATTGGATGAAAAACTAACAACCAACAAATGAAAACAAAGCTTGCTATTTATAAGATTTCTAAGGTTAGGGTAGTTTGGTCATTAGGCCATCCCACCTCCTTAATCACCTCCTTACTATTCCTAACTTAAGGCTTAAGTAAACTTGGCCACTAAGTCTACTTGCTCACCACAACACTTGGTCACCACACTTACTTAACCTCTAAGTTTGCTTGTTCTTCACCTTGGATCATCCATTGGTTGCTCCATGGTTCTTACCCATTGGATACTTACTTGGGCTTAGGTTAATTAAATTAAGTTCTACTTAATTATTTGGGCTTGCACATTATTTTACTTTGGGCTTGTAATTAAACAATCATTGGGCTTGTTTATGTAAACTTACATTGGACTTAACCATCCAATACTTGGGCTCACATAATACTTAACAAATTCTACCAATTCCTTTCTTTTGGCTTAAAGCCTTATAACATATATTATACGTATTAATCTCGTATTTTAACTCATATACTATTCATCATATACGATATACTATCATTCATACACATTCGTATAATACTTCGTATCATACTCGTATTCATTACTTCGTATAATACCTAAGCATTATACGATCATTGTTTTAATTCATTACTCGTCGTACATTTTCTTCTCGTGAAAGTCACTTTCCTAAGCGTTAGGTTTTAAGTCCACAAAGCGAAATATTACGTTTTCCATAACTGAAATATTATTGGATATTCCATCTCACATCGATATTCTATCGTTACGTATTTCTCGGAAGTTCAAAAATAATTCCCGAGCAGAAATGCGTGAATAGTGTTTTTCAAAAAATTTCTCGGAAAGCTTTTATTTTCGTCTTGAAAATTCAAACAATTTAATTCTACCACGTAGCCAAAATCCTTCGATGTTCTGACATTTCTAGGTCATAGAACGACCTTCGATTACCTTGCTCCATAAATAATCAATTAAATTCATTTAATAAAAATAAAAATTTAATTCTCAAAAATCCGATTTTCTCGGGCGTTACATTCTTCCCTCCTTATAAGGATTCTATCCCCAGAATCTTGGTAATAATACCTACACCACAGAGGATAATTTTCCTTTATTTTAATCTCGAGTTCCTACAATGCTTCTTCGACATTGTGGTTCTTCCATTTTACCTTCATCAAAGGTATTATCTTTTCACACATGACTTATCACTTCCTGTTAACAATTTGAGTTGGAAGTTAAATACTTACTAACACATTTCTCTATTTTTATATCATCTCAGTTATCCTTTTAACTCGAACTTATATTGAACTCAAATTCCTCCCTCAAAATAAGACTATACTTAGTCTTCTACTTATCCTGCATCATCTTCTTCATTCACTTGTACTCCTCGTTACCTAATTGTACTTCATTGACTCCGTCCATTATTGTGGATTGAGTCTATGTTTCGAATAACATTTCTATCGTTTCATTCTATAATTTAAATTCTAACTCCACTCCTGCCATCTCCGTTATTAACTCATTCTGAGTCGTTAATGTGACACCCCTAAAATTAGGTATACGTCACCCATCTTGGGTCGCCACTTACATGGTACATAAATTCAAATACAACTTACTAACCTAACTGTCGTGTACAATACGACATAAACTGTGAGTTTGAATACAAATATTGTCTACTAGATATTATACAAACTCAAAAGGAGTCCTCATTACAACTATTATCACACTATTTCACGTAGAATAGTGAGGACTACTAATGCTATCCCCTCGGACCATTACTTACGTTCCCCGACTTCGTCCGGCTATGTTCTCATTTCAAAGAAGAAACGGTGAAAGAAAGGGTGAGCTCAACTAGCCCAAGAAGAAATATTATGACTAAGATAATGCGTAATAAATTATCATTAGCCTTAAACAAGTGTTAAACCGATAAAATACAATAGACAACCGGTTTAACTCTGCATTGAATAAGCAATCCATTAAAAGAGTCAAGTAGAGAATAAAGTCTATTATCTTTTAGGTTTTAAAAGGTTTTCATCAATTTTTATCACGAGACTGAGAATTTTAATAAATAAACCACCACATCTAATCATCCTCGCATACCACGGCCAAGGATTTTCATCAAATTATCAATGGTCATGACTATACCGAATCACCCACGGTCATAATCATACCAAAAATTGTCCATCAACGCATTACTGAAGCCCACCGAGGACTTTTGTCACATCATTTATATCAAGTCGTGATTATACCGAATGATCCCCGGTCATAATCATACTAAGTTCATCTATGCACGTAAGCCAAAGATAACATAATATAACATGAGGATGATGACAATGACATAATAATTCAATAAAACAAGTTCAAGAATTATTTAATCCATGAATTATTAACGTCCAAATTGTCAACATGATCATTGTTTCAGTAGAGTAAAATTCAAGAATGATCGGAAGAATATTTCCATGAAAAGATATCTTTGGATGAAACGCAAATATCAAGGATATTCTACTAATTTCATGGAGTATAGAAGTCAAAGTTTTAACTATTTGGGTATAATAAAGAATGGAATAACAAAAGAAATCACCATGCATGCGGTGCCGCATGTACAAAAGTTATTCAATGTAATAATAATAACGGAACCGGGTCGTGAAATTCACACAAGCGATGGATGTTCCAACGAATAATAAAGATGGAACCGGATCCGGTGTAAAACACATGAGATAGGATATTCCAATAGAATGATAAAGGCGGAACCGGTCCGGTGTAAAACACATGATGAGGATGTTCCAACGAGAATAATAAAAATGGAACCAGTCCAGGTGTAAAACACATGCACGAGGATGTTCCAATGAATAATAGAAGAATGTCACCAAGTATAGGGTAAATCACAGCGTATCTGAGTTATTCCAATGAGAATAATAAACAATGGAATAACATAAGGATTTCACCAAGTATAGGGTATGCCTGGCGTATCACGGGTTATGTATAGGGTATGCCACTTTTAAAAGTTATTCCAATGTAATAATAGTGAATGGAATAATGAAGTTCTCTTCAAGAAGAAAGAATAACACCCCTTACCGTAAAAAGAACTGAATATAGAAGTAGTGAAGTAGCGAGAATACTCTTCTTCTTTCTATAATTTTTCTCTATAGCTTCTCTCTATAATTTCTCTCTAGAGTTTCAATGAATTCGTAAGAAAATAATGAAGGAATGAGCTTCTATTTATAGGAAAATGGAATGCATAGTAACTAATCCATGAACAAAGTCAGATTGATTTACTTTTAATCGGCGGTCCATATTTAAAGAAAAATCTTTTAAATAAAATATAATATATTCTATTTATATAAAAACATTTTACTATGCAAACACTATGCAATACTATGCAAAAACACTATGCAAAATACTATGCAAAGACTATGCATAATAAAATATAATATATTCTATTTATAGAATAACTTTAATAAAGTATTCTATTTTATATAAAAGATGTTTTCGCATTTTATTACGTTAATAATACTGAATAAACAAAACGTCATTATCGCTATAATAATTCATATATTATTAATCGACAATAATGGAATCAAACTGAGTGACTTCTCACATAAACATCAATAATCAATACTGGTGTGCTACTATGCAACCACACGACATGACTTCGTACTTTTACTACCGAGTAGTTCAACAAGTAACCATGGTAAAACTTCCGCCGTTATTTCAATAAAATATTTTTGTCATTTTCTCAATCAAATGATAATTACATTTGTGGGGTCCACCAATGATTGAGTTAGTTGTTATACGAATATTCCTCGCTAAACCGAATATTCCCGACCAATCGAATATAATATAACCACTTGCATACTTTGCAAAATTTATAAATACTACCCACATCTATAATATTATCTCAAATTCACACCATAATATTAAAAATTATTTCGACAAAATTTAAATCTTTATTGATAAAATCTGGGGTCTCACAATCTCCCTCCTTATGGAATTTCGCCCTCGAAATTAGGGTACGTACCTGATATGATAAAGAGATGAGGATACCTTGAATACCTTTATCGTTAAAAATATTAAATTCATCTTATAATCCTACCAAAGATATTCATTAACAATTCATCTTTGCACTACAGCCAAATATATATAAGCAGTAAAACCAATAATCATTGAGACTCAACTTAATACTATCACAATTACGTAATTATCCATGCACCATCGGCTAAGGATATTCGTGTTTTCAATCTGATCATGATTATACCGAATAATCCCTAGTCATAATCATACCAAGTCCATCAATGTACTACTACTAAAGATGACTTTTACCACATCCATGAATTAATATTTCATTCTTTGAGACTCATTTCAATAATTAATCCATATCATCGAATCATCCCCGCACTACGTGCCAAGGATATTCATTAGTATAATGCACCGACCACGAATTATCCATGCACTACACCAAAGATAATCGTGTATTCATTAAGATAACGACCACAAATTATCCATGCATTACCAAAGATAATCGTGGTATTCATTAGTATCACGACCACAAATTATCCATGCACTACGACCAAAGATAATCGTGTATTCATTAGTATCACGACCACAAATTATCCATGCACTACGGCCAAAGATAATTGTGTATTCATTAGTATCACGACCACAAATTATCCATGCACTACGGCCAAAGATAATTGTGTATTCATTAGTATCACGACCACAAATTATCCATGCACTACGGCCAAAGATAATTGTGTATTCATTAGTATCACGACCACAAATTATCCATGCACTACGGCCAAAGATAATTGTGTATTCATTAGTATCACGACCACAAATTATCCATGCACTATGGCCAAAGATAATTGTGTATTCATTAGTATCACGACCACAAATTATCCATGCACTACGACCAAAGATAATTGTGTATTCATTAGTATCACGACCACAAATTATCCATGCACTACGGCCAAAGATAATTGTGTTTTCAATTACGGTTATGATTATACCGAACAATCCCTGGTCATAATCATACCAAGTCCATCTATGCACTACAGGCCACGGATGACTTTCAACATAATATAAACATGAGGATAATGATATAAAGAATCAATCAAATGAGATAAAGGATAAATATTAAACATTTATAATATAATTTATCCAGGATTCAAGAATATCCCCATGTTATCAATCACTTAATAATCTCATAATCTAATAACATTAATATTATAACAATATTTTAATCACTTCTTAAATTTATAAACAATTTTCTCAATTGTTTACGCTTTACCATATAATGCATTTAATCATTCAAAATGCCATACTCATAAAATATCATCACCAATTATCAAATCCCTCATCAAAAATATGCATATATACTCTATATAGGATTCTCTAGCCATAAAATCTTATTTTCAACTTTGTTACTTCACATAACATATTTAACTCATATGTTCGTAACTAAACTATTTTCATGAAAAATACCAAATCAGTCCCAAAAATATTTCTTTTCTGAGATTTAGCATAATATAGTCCCATAATGAAAATATATTTTTCTCGGAATTTTTAAAATTCATTTACAATTTTTTAAAAATCAATTTCTAATTAATTCCTTAAGAAATTAGCTACCTCAAGTTTAACTCCAAAAATTCCCAAATCTTGGCAGGACCTTACAAATGTTAACGTGAGCTTCTAGTTTAAATTTTATGGTCATCGGAGTTATAGAACTCTGGTTATAGCGTTTTTCGTCGGAAAAACCTAAATATTGAAATAGTCATAACTTGTTCATTTTAAGTCAGAATGCGCTCATTTTTGGACAGGAGATACTTTATACCATATACCTTCATGTCCCTAAAGGCCAGAATTTTTCTCATAATTTAAGTGGCCGAAACAGCCCTCTAAAATCATGGCATGAGCTTTTTTCGGTTTTTGCAGCTTTGCACTCCTTTGCTAAAATCAGTCCACACAAAAATCTACAACACCTTTTCCAGTAATTCCACTTGAATTAGTTAGGTAACTCATAGATCTAACTCTAGGTCTTGACCACATTCAAAAATTCAAAATATAATAGGAGATATGGTCTATTGAATTTCATGTTACGTTTTTTCACCAAAATCGATTTTCAACCCTTTGTGATTTCTAAGAAACTTTCATGTTTTCACATAATAACCACATAACTCATCATAAAACTTACTAATACCATGAATACCCATGATTTTCATTAGTCCAATGCTTTTATTATGACTTTCATCATAAACCACGTAAAGCTATTCATTTAGTTGAAGAAATATTTGAGGGTTTAAGAAATGGGTTTTTTATCTTTGGGGTCAATACAAAATTCGATTTCACGCTCTAAGTAGGCTAAGAAGTCTTCAAGAATACGCCAGAAATTTATTAATAATAGAAATATCATTCAAAGCTGTGACTCTCATCCAAGACTTGGATAGTACGTCACATTGATACCAACTGTGACTTCTATCCTTAACCTAGATAGCACCTCACAAGGATACCTATAAACTTGCCATCTTCATTCACGATGTCGCCTCTGAAAAGTCCGGCCGGTGCATTCCACACAAGGAAGTCAACAACGAAAGGTTCGAGGCTTTTTACTTATGGCTTGATATGACAATAATTGACTTTAGTAGTTTGGTTATGAATATAAAAGCTAACAACCTTACGAAAAGAATGATGAGTAGTTAACCAATTGATTCCTAAAATACCATCAAAGGCAAATATTTTTAAAGAGATAATATCGACAGGTAACGTGAAAGTGTTTATTTGAAACAACAAGATTAATAAACAGTGGAGGTAACGAAGGTTTCTCCCAACGAAGTTTCAATAGATAAATCAAAGTCTAATTTCTCCGGAGTCAAATTTAAACGTTGAACGCAAGCAAGAGAGATAAAAGAATGGGTAGAACCGATATCTAATAAGGTATAGACTTCGCAAGAATTTATAATTAACTAACCCGTGCTAACCCGTTCGGTTTACTCGCTTTTGAGAAGTCATGAAAATGCACTTCCTAAAACCAACGACTTTGTTTTGTCCATATCCACCTTTGGTGCCACCGTCCCCGACTAGACTTGACTTTGGTGCACAACAAAATTGAGCTAAATGACCTTCTCTTCTTGCAATTTCCACTTCTATTATCTTTGCCATGATTACCAGAAGTGGTTACCATTCTTAGCATGATAATTTCCCCCGATGGTTATCATTGTTCGATAGCGAATTGCCACGAAGATGATTATTATCGTGTTGTTGGTCGTTACCTTTTGTTTGAAATTTGAATCAACACTCTCATGTGCTTCATTGCTTATCTCGGCATTTTCGGATGTCATTCTCAAACACCGTCACAAAACAAGGGTTAATTAACATATCACATATTATCCCTATACTACGGCCAGACCAATTAAATACCAAATAAACTTAGGTAGGTCATACTAGCGAAGGAATTTCCCTATCTCTCCCCTCCTAGTTCTAGTCTCATCGTCTTAGCCAGGATCATATCCCTAAGCTCGATACCAAGCTGTGACTCGGACACCAACTTGTGTCAAGACCTCACATTAGTACTATCACTTGCCACCGAAGAGGCAAGCTGCCCCTACGGAGAGTGCGGCGGTGCATTCCCCATCAACAGAAGTCACCAAATGAGAGGCTGGGGCTCTTCACACTTATGGCTCGATACCAACTGTGACGCCCCAAAATTAGGTATCGTCACCCATCTTGGGTCGCCACTTACATGGTACATAAATTCAAATACAACTTACTAACCTAACTCGTCAGGTATAATACGACATAAAGCGTGAGTTTGAATACAAATATTGTCTACTAGATATTATACAAACTCAAAAGGAGTCCTCATTACAACTATTATCACACTATTTCACGAATAGTGAGGACTACTAATGCTATCCTCGGACCATTACTTTGTTCCCAGACTCGGTCGGCTATGTTCTCATTTCAAGAAGAAACGGTGAAAGAAAGGTGAGCTCAACTAGCCCAAGAAGAAATATTATGACTAAGATAATGCAGAATAAATTATCATTAGTTTTTAAATGATGTTAAACCGATAAAATACAATAGACAACCGGTTTAAGCTGCGGTGGAATAAGCAATCCATTAAAAGAGTCAAGTAGAGAATAAAGTCTACTATCTTTTAGGTTTTAAAAGTTTTTCATCAATTTTTATCATTTGAGACTCGACTTAATAAATAAACCACCACATCTAATCATCCACGTACCTACGGTCAAGGATTTTCATCAAATTATCAATGGTCATGACTATACCGAATCACCCCTGGTCATAATCATACCAAAATTGTCCATCAACGCATTACATGAAGCCTTTGAGGACTTTTGTCACATCATTTATATCAAGTCATGATTATACCGAATGATCCTCGGTCATAATCATACTAAGTTCATCTATATACGTAAGCCAAAGATAACATAATATAACATGAGGATGATGACAATGACATAATAATTCAATAAAACAAGTTCAAGAATTATTTAATCCATGAATTATTAACGTCAAATTGTCAACATGATCATCTTGTTTACGTGTAGAGTAAAATTCAAGAATGATCGGAAGAATATTTCCATGAAAGATCTTTGGATGAAAACGCAAATATCAAGGATATTCTACTAATTTCATGGAGTATAGAAGTCAAAGTTTTAACCAACCGGGTATAATAAAGAATGGAATAACAAAAGAAATCACCATGCATGCGCGATTGCCCGCCAAGACAAAGTTATTCAGCGAGAATAATAATAACGGAACCGGTCGGGTGAAATTCACAAGCGGGATGTTCAATGAGAATAATAAAGATGGAACCGGATCCGATTGTAAAAACACATGATAGGATATTCCAATAGAATGATAAAGGCGGAACCGGTGGGTGTAAAACACACTGACAGGGATGTTCCAAAGAATAATAAAAACGGAACCAGGTCCGGTGTAAAACACACAGACAGGATGTTCCAACAGAATAATAGAAGAATGTCACCAAGTATAGGGTAAACCGCGTATACAGGTTATTCCAACAGAATAATTAAGAATGGAATAACATAAGGATTTCACCAAGTATAGGGTATCTGGCATTATCTGAAGTTATGTATAGGGTATGCCACTTTTACAGGTTATTCCAACAGAATAATAGTGAATGGAATAACAGAAGTTCTCTTCAAGAAGAAAGAATAACACCCCTTACCGTAAAAGAACTGAATATAGAAGTAGTGAAATAGCAGAATACTCTTCTTCTTTCTATAATTTTCTCTCTATAGCTTCTCTTTATAATTTCTCTCTCTAGAGTTTCAATGAATTCGTAAGAAAATAATGAAGGAATGAGCTTCTATTTATAGGAAAATGGAATGCATAGTAACTAATCCATGAACAGTCCAGATTGATTTACTTTAATCTGACGGTCCATATTTAAAGAAAAATCTTTTAAATAAAATATAATATATTCTATTTATATAAAAATATTTTACTATGCAAACACTATGCAATACTATGCAAAACACTATGCAAAATACTATGCAAAGACTATGCATAATAAAATATAATATATTCTATTTATAGAATAACTTTAATAAAGTATTCTATTTTATATAAAAGATGTTTACATTTTATTACGTTAATAATACGAATAAAACAAAACGTCATTATCGCTATAATAATTCATATTATTAATCGACAATAATGGAATCAAATGGTGACTTCTCACATAAGCATCGATAATCAATACTGGTGTGCTACTATGCAACCACACGACATCGTACTTTTACTACCCGAAAGTAGTTCAAGCAAAGAACCACGGTAAAACTTCCGCCGTTATTTCAATAAAATATTTTTGTCGTTTTCTCAATCAAAATGATAATTACATTTGTGGGGTCCACCAATGATTGAGTAGTTATGCGAATATTCCCCGCTAAACCGAATATTCCCCGACCAATCGAATATAATATAACCACTTGCATACTTTGCAAAATTTATAAATACTACCCACATCTATAATATTATCTCAAATTCACACCATAATATTAAAAATTATTTCGACAAAATTTAAATCTTTATTGATAAAATCTGGGGTCTCACAGTTAACATCGATAGTTTTCCTTACCATTCCTACTTAACGCGTCGGCTTCTACGTTTACCTTCCTTGAATGATATAAGATATCCCAGTCCTCTCTCTACTGCATATTCAACTCCTTCTGTGTGGAGATATATCTCAGACTCTTAGAGTCCTTGTATATCTCACTTTTCTCCCCGTATAATTACTATCTTCAGATTTTTAATTCAAAAACTACAAATGCCGATTCTAGATCATAAGTAGGATAGACCTCCTCATAATCCTCTAACTGGCGTGATGCATACACAATGACATTTCCATGCTATAAGAGCACGCAATCATGTCATCTATGCGAACATCGAGATACACTACAAAATTCCCCGTATGATCTGATAAAGACAATACAGGTGCCGCAATTAACCTTTCTCTTAAATCATGTGACGTTAATGGTACCTCCTCTTTCTTTCTTACTTCCAACCGACTATACCCCGTACACAAATCTATCTTTGGAAAAATTCTTTGCCCCCTCTCAACTAACCAAATAGATCATCGATCCTGGGCCATGGGTATTTTTTTATTAACTACTAACTTATTCCACATACGATAGTCGATACGCAACCGTAACGACTCCTCCTCTTCCTTAACACCAACCTAACTTGCGTCATGGTTCGATAATAATAATGTCGCGGTATTTTATTACCGTAATTTACTACCTTAGATTTTCTAAGAAAACTAAAGGTTCACGCTTTTCTTATAACAATTTATTATAGTTTTATGGTTAATCAACCCATTCATACCGAGAATTTCCTCAAATCCTATCGACATTAATCGAAACTTATCTACCGATACTTTCTTACTTCTATTATTCATGAAACCATTTCCACGAATATAATTAACGAAAATTAATCCCTCCTCCTCTATCTTAATGTTTTAAAGGTATTTATAATCTCTTCCAGACAGACTCCTAGATAAGTCTTTCCACATGTCTAGGCGGCATGATCTGATTTAAATAAAAATCTTACATTAATTTTCTTTCTCTACGTAAATTCTTAACACAATAAGAATTCAACACATAATTCTCATATATAAACGAATATTTATTCAAATAGTTTATAGCACATTTAGTACTTAACACATATTACTATCCCTTTTTAAATCATATTAGGATTAACAACACAACTTTACATAAAAAGTTGCAAATCTCCTTTTACACATAGTTATTCCCAGTTCGTCAAACTTACCACACTTATGAGTTCAGGAACTTGCCACAATTATAGGTGTATATGAACTTATCCTAGTCAGACCTTTGGTGTCCATTCGCTGAGGGGTTCAAAACAATTCATATAATTATGAGTTAATAACTTACCATAAGTATGAGTTTTAAGAACACACAAATTATTCTTAATCTTATATTCATATAGAAGATAAAGATTTCATTCATACAAACATATTTATATTTACATATGTTCACACATCGTTCTCGATATTACAATACTTAATATCATAACCTTCTACCAAAAGATAATAACGCTCAAACTTAAGATATCTACCGTCTACTCCCTTCACCAGTCTTATTCTTGTTGGGACACTTGTTGAATCTGTGACCCGTTCTCCCACATGAGAAACACTTCCTCATATTTGGATTAGGACAATGTAGAGAAATATGTCCTTCCTGCTTACAGTTGAAGCACACGTTCTTCCACATCATGCATTCTCCCGCGTGAGTCTTTCCACACTTGCTACATGCTTGCTTCTTCTTCGGGTTTGACTTTTCAGAATTAGGGCTGTCGTTGTCCCTCTTTCTCTTTTTCTTGTCTTTCTGCTGCTTGATTGTCCCTTCAGACGATCCACCACCTTCAGTCTTCATCCTTTCCACCTGCGCCTTGAGCTCGTCACGTTCTTCAGTCATTTCACGTAACGCTCGCTCCGTCTTCCACAACTTCTCCAAGAGAAATACCTTACTCCGGAGTTCTTGATCTTCTACAGATAGTTGATCTTGTTCTCCAACTTTAGTCTTATTCTTTAACTCTACCTTAGCTTCTTCAGAATCTGCCTCCTCATCACCACTCAGATACATCTCGGGATAATCGTCATGATCGCTCCCCAGATTGACCATAGGTTCATCCTCTCCCACCTTCTCAACTGATTCGCTTTGTGTTAGCACCTCGGCTTCTGGCACTGGTGAAACAGCCGCTAGCATATCCACACTCGTTTCATCTTCTCCAGACATCCTACAATCAGTTTAAACAACTTGATTAGTACTTCACCAGTACAAACTTCTCACACTATGTGTCTACATATCTCTTTATCGATACACTTCGGCAATCTCTCCCTTATTACTCTAAAAGAGTATTCTCTATCTCGCTTATGGTTATAATCCTAGGGTTTTCCCCCACCCCACTTAAGGTTTATAACCTACAGCTTTGATACCAACCTGTGACGCCCCCAAATCCGGGTTACCTGACCCCCAAGTTTGGTGTTCACGATCCAGAATATAATAACATCTAACTACCCATTCATATAGAAATTGTAATACATAAGTCATTTACAGAGATTGTTAATACATTAGTCCCAGGTCCTCTAACCTTAACATTATAAACTTACCCTTTAGATAAACAAAAAGGGTTTACAAACATAACATAATAATAATGTTTATAAAAACTAATCCAGCATTTTGCCTTTGCCTTTGTTCTTCTTTGACCCGCTGGCCTCTTCGTTCCTAGCTGAAATGTTTTATTTAGCAAGGGTGAGCAACAAGTTTGCCCCGCAAGTTAAGACATACAGTAATTGTATATGAATAAATAACAAATCTTCTCGCATTCTATACAACAATAATCTAAATATGAAAGAGTACAATGCTTTCAAGGTTTTCTACGATATTCAAATGAATAATCAAGAATTAATTCTATGAAATAACAAAATGGAATGTTTTCCTAGATTTATGCTGAGCGATCCGTTGGATCTTGAACTTCTTATCTCGAGTAACTATCAAAGATTTGACTTTGATATACCCAGGTGTATCAGATAACCATAAAGATTAAATCATACCCCTCTGCAAGTACTTAGAGCTGGCCAACTCCTTGTATCCTATATTTTGCATAATACTTAAGTCGCGCACAATGGTCGAATATACGACTAAAAATGCTCCCTTTATATAAAAGGTTCTTCTTCTCAGTTTCTGAATCAAGATTTAATTTAACAACGAAATTCAATAATTTCAATATCTAATCACTTCTCTTCTCTTCTCTTCTCAAACTTATCAAGTTTTCTTTTTCGATCTAGCCGATACAACTGGCATTGATCTATCAATAATAATAAAATTCTCTTCTCTTCTCTTCTCAAACCTATCAAGTTCTAACAAATGTTTGTCTAGCCAGAATAATTAGCTAAGATATTTCTCAACATGATTCGACAATAAACACGAATTATCTGTACTGTCAATATTAGCTTCTACAGATATGAATATCTAACAACAATAATTCTACGAATATATATTTTCCGAATCAGTAATTAAATTTTGAATTATTAAACATGCACTAACTGCAAATAATTAACAATAAATTCTTGGACATCACCTATTTTGAGTCGCCAAATACATGGTACAGAATACAAATACAATCTTTAATATACAACAAGGGAGCTGTGAGTTTCAATACAAATACTGTCTTCTAGACAATATCCACTCTCAGAATAAGTCCTCATTACATTTATTGTCACACTATTTAACAGAATAGTGAGGACTACTAATACTATCATCTGATCCATCACTCCATTCCCTGACTTGTCCCAGCTATATTCTCATTTCCTGAAGAGAACAGTGAAAGAAAGGGTGAGCTCAACTAGCCCAGTAAGAAATATTATGACTAAGATAATGCAGAATAAAGTATCATTAGCCTTAAATAGTGTTAAACTAATACAATATAACAAACATCAAGTTTAACTGCAATTGAACAAGAAATCCATTAAAAGAGTCAAGTAGAGAATAAAATCTACTATCTTTTATGATTTAAGAGATTTTTCATCACTGTTATCGCTGAGACTCAGCTTAATAAATAATCCACATCATCGAATCACCCCTGCACTATGGCCAATGATATTCTTTAGTATCACGACCACCAATTATCCATGCACTACCGGCCAAGGACATTCGTGTATTCATTAATGGTCATGATCATGCCAACAACAGTCCATCAATGCACTATGGGCCAATGAGGACTTTTTCCACATCATTTGTAATATTACGGTCATGATTATAACGAATAATCCCTGGTCATAATCATACCAAGTCCATCTATGCACTACATGCCACAGATGACTTTCAAAAATATAAACATGAGGATGATGACAATAATATAAGAATTCAATAAAAGAAGTTCAAGAATTAATTTATTCAGGAACTAATAACGTCTAAATTGTCAACATGATACTGCTTTGTGCAGTAAAATTCAAGAATGCTCAGCAGAATATTTCCATGAAAAGATACAGGATGAAGCGCAAATATCAAGAATATTCCACTAATTTCATGGATTTTAGAAGTCAAAACTTTAACTAACTGAGTATAATAAGGAGTGGAATAACAAAAGAAATCACCAGGCATGCGATAGACCGCACATGCATGTTATTCCAATATAATAATAATTAATGGAACCGTGTCCCGCCAAAACGCATGCAGCGAGGATATATTCTAATGAATAATAAAGATGGAATCGGTCCCACGTAAAACGCACAAATAGGATATTCAATGAGAATAATAAAAGGCGGAATCAGTCCATAAGAAACGCATGCATGGATATTCCAATGAATAATAAAGAATGAAATAACGTAAGAATTTCACAAGTATAGGGTAGCCAGCGTATCTGAGTTATTCAATGAATAATAAATAATGGAATAAAAGAAGTTCTCTTCATGAATACAAAAGAAATAATACCCCTTACCGTAAAAGAAACTAGATATAAGAGTAAGGAAGTAGCAGAATACTTTTCTATAGTTTTTCTATAATTTCTCTCTCTAGAGTTTTAGTGAATTCGTAAGAAATAATGAAGGAATGAGCTTCTATTTATAGAAGAATGGAAGGATACTATTTAGAAAAATTTATCACGGATGCACAGTAATTTCAGATGAATTAATTTGCAGACTCACAGGTGAATATGACAGCTTTAATGATCCAACGTATCAGTAATCTTTTTCAAAGAGTTGTCCAATGAAAGAAAATGAACACATGCCAATTAAAAATCCTTGACCAATTAAAATACACCCCAATTTACAAGTTGTCAATCAATGCAGCATGATTGAAAAAGGTTGGCCAATAATGTGCAAGTTTGAAAAATTCTCCCATAACTTGCCAAAATCATTTATCATCCACCCACATGTTTCAAATATATATATATATATATATATATATATATATATATATATACATACCTTTAGTTTATATATAATAATCAATCCCTTACCAATACGTAAACCTTTCCCACCATTATTTCCATTCTTCATCCCACATGTGGCCCACCTTTATTATATAAAATAATTTTCTACCGATTATTTTGAAAAATGGGTAAATGGGGTTCATAAAATAAGCAAAATTTACATCAAATACTGTGGCAATAATTAAACAAAACTGAGTGACTTCTCACGTAAGCATCAATAATCAATACCGTGAGCTACTATGCAACCACGCGTATTATTGTACTTTTACTACCGATTAGTTCAACAGTATTAATGGTAAAACTTCCGCCGTTATTTTCAATAAAATATTTATGTCATTTTCTCAATCCGACAATAATTCCGTTGTGGGGTCCACCAATGATTGTGCCGTTGTACGAATATTCCCTGTTAAAACTAATATTCCACGACCAATCGAATATTATATAACAACTTGCGTACTTTGCAAAATTTATAAATATTACCCACAACTATAACATTATATCAAATTTACTTCATAATATTCAAAAATGATATTTATAGAAAATTCATCTTTATTTATAAAAGTTGGGGTCTTACAACCTCCCCTTCTTATGAAATTTCTCCCTCGAAATTAGGGTACGTACCAGGTATGTCGAAGAGGTAAGGATACCTTGATTTCATTTCAGATTCTAACTCCCAAGTCATTTCCTCAACATCGTGGTTTCTCCACAAAACTTTGACTTGAGGTATAACCTTGGAACGTAGAATATGTTCATTCTTATCTAAGATTTGAACAGGAACCTCTTCATACGTAAAATCTTCCGCTATATTGTCCGGTTCTAACTCAATAATGTGGTTTGGGTCTTCCACATATTTATGTAACATGGATATGTAAAAAACGTTATGAACACGAGACATACTTGGCTGTAAAGCGAGTCTATAGGCCACAGTTCCTACTCGATTGAGGATTAAAAATGGGACGATGAATCGAGGATTGAGCTTTCTTCTCTTTCCAAATCTCGTAACTCCTTTCCACGGAGCAACTCGTAATAACACATGATCTCCTATATCAAATTCCACGTTCTTTGGATGAAGATCAGCATAACTCTTTTGTCGATCTTGTGAGGTTTTTATATGTTGTCGGATTGTTTGAATCTTTTACGTAGTCATACGTACCAACTCCGGTCCCAACAACGTTGCTTCACCCACTTCATCCCAGCATACTAGGGAACGACACTTTCTTCCATACAACGCCTCGAATGGAGCCATGCCAATGCTTGCTTGATAACTATTGTTGTAGGAAAACTCCACAAACGGTAAGAACTTGTCCCAACTTCCCTTGAAGTCAAGGACAAAGAGTCTTAATAAATATTCGAGTTTAAATAGTCTCTCTCGATTGTCCGTCTGCCCGAGGATGATATGCAACTAAATCATAAATCCGTACCCATAGCTTTTTGCAAACTAACCCAAAATCGTGAAGTGAATCTTGGGTCTCGATCAAAACTATGGATCTTTGGCATACCATGCTGATCTTATAATCTCGTTTATGTACATACGAGCAAAACGTTCAAGTGTATAAGTTTCTCATATTGGTAAGAAGTGAGCAGACTTGGTCAATCTATCAACAATGACCCAAATCACATTTATGCCTTGAGAAACTTTGGGAAGACCAGTAACGAAATCCATGGTAATGTGCTCCCACTTCCATTCTGGAATTTCAAGTGGTTGCAATGGATCTTTTGGTACTTGATGCTCCACCTTAACTCGTTGACATGTTAGACACCTTGAGATAAACAGCGCTATCTCTCTCTTAATATTTCCCCACCAAAATGTATGTCAAAGATTATGATACATTTTGGTACTCCCAGGATGGATTGCAAACAGTGTGTTGTGCGCCTCCATCATGATTTTATACTTTAAATCAGGGTCATTAGGAACACAAAGTCTGGAGTTGACTCGAAGTATTCCTTCTTCATCGATTCTTGCTTCCGGCATAGCACCTTCTTGCACTTTCTTCCTCATACGCATAATTTCCAGGTCTGTAGCTTGAACAACTTTAACTTTATCAATTAAAGTCGGTTCTACTCGTATATTTTCCATCATTACATGGGTCCCTAGAGTCTTTAATTCTATCTCCATCCTTTGAAAGTCACACAAAATGGGCTTTTGTGTTGTTAATATTGCACTCGTACCCAAATATGATCTTATACTCAATATGTCAGCTACCATGTTCGCTTTTCCAGGATGGTATTGGATGGTATGATCATAATCTTTCAACAGTTCAAGCCAACGTGGTTGTCGCATGTTGAGTTCCTTTTGAGTGAAGAAATATTTGAGGCTTTTATGATCTGTAAAGATCTCCACTTTCTCCCCATACAAGTAATGCCTCCAAATCTTTAGTGCGAAGACAACATCTGCCAACTCTAGATCATGAGTAGGATAATTCCTCTCATATTCTTTGAGTTGTCGTGAGGCATAGACTATGACTTTCCCATGTTGCATGAGAACACATCCTAACCCTTTTCCCGAAGCATCACTGTAGATGAAAAATCCCTCCGAACTAGATGGTATTGTCAGAACATGTGCTAAAATGAGTCTCCTCTTGAGTTCTTGAAAACTCTTCTCACATTCCTCGCTCCAACCGAACTTTCAGATCTTTCGAGTCGGTGAGTTAGTGGAGTAGCGATTCGAGAGAAACCCTTCTACGAATCTCCGATAATAACCAACTAAGCCGAGAAAGCTACGATACCGATCATTGATTTAGGTTGCTCGACTTTGAATAGCTTCAATCTTTGATGGGTCAACGGATATTCCATTACTTGATACCACGTGCCCAAGGAATGCTACTTCCTCAAGCCAGAACTCGCATTTCTTCAACTTGGCATAAAGCTTGTATTCACGAAGCTTTTGGAGTATCAGCCTCAAGTGTTGCTTATGATCTTCACGGCTTTTGGAATAAATAAGGACGTCATCAATAAAGACGACCACAAAGTGATCCAAATATTCCTTGAATACTCGGTTCATCATATCCATGAAGGCAGTAGGAGCATTAGTCAATCCAAAAGACATGACTATGAATTCATAATGCGTCTGGAGTTTGAAAGCCATCTTTGGAATGTCATCGGTTCTAATCTTCAATTGGTGATATCGGAACGAAGATCAATCTTTGAAAAGAATTTGGCTCCTTGCGGTTGGGTCAAACAGGTCATCAATACGTGGCAATGGGTACCTATTTTTGATGGTGACATGATTCAACTCCCAATAATCAATACAAAGTCGCATACTCCCATCTTTCTTCTTCACGAATAGAGCAGAGCACCCCAAGGAGAAGTACTAGGGACGAATAAAGCCAATGTCTAACAATTCCTGCGGTTGGGTCTTTAACTCTCGAAGTTCAATAGGAACCATTCGATATGGGGCTTTGGAAATGAGTTTTACTTGCAGGGTTCAAGGTCGATACAAAATTTAATTTCACGCTCTGGGGGTAGGCCAGGAAGTTCTTCAGGGAATACGCCAAGGAATTTATTAACAATAGAAATATCATTCAAAACTGACGTATTTTTGTTTAGATCCGTGACATGAGCTAAGAAAGCTTGACATCCGTTTTTTAATAAACGAATAGCTTTATAGATTGAAATGACATTGATTTTAATGGTTTAGTTGTTTGAATTCGCATAATAGGTTGGTTAGGAATATGAAAGCTAACAACCTTACGAAAATAATCAATTTTTGCATGATGAGTAGTTAACCAATCAATCCCTAGAATCACATCAAATGCAAGTATTTTCAATGAAATAAGATCGACAGGTAATGTGAGGGTACCAATTTGAACCAAATAAGACTTATAAACAGTGGATGTAATGAAGGTTTCTCCCAATGGAGTTTCCACAGTTAAGTCAAAGTCTAATTTCTCCGGAGTCAAGTTTAATCGTTGAGCGCAAGTAGGAGAAATAAAAGAATGCGTAGAACCGGTATCAAATAAGGTATAGACTTCGCTAGAGTTTATGATAAGCTTACCCGTGATGACCTCGTTCGGGTTCCTTGCTTTCTGGGAGGTCATGTCAAATGCTCTCCTTTGTACCACCGACTTTGACTTTTTTGGGACGGCCTTCGGTGCCTCCATCCTCGTTGAACTTTTCTTCAGTGAACGAAAAAATCGGGCTAGGTGACCTTCTCTTCCACAATTATAACACGCTTTTGATGGCATCATGCAGTTTGGACTTATATATCCCTCCCCTCCACATTTGAAGCATATGATAGGTGGTCGTTCTCCTTCCTTAACCACGGTTGCTGGTGTTGACGTCTTTTCATCATTGTTGAATCTCCTTTTCTTGAAATGTCCATTTTTATTATCTTGGCCATGATTACCCATAGAAGTGGTTACCATTTACGGCATGTTGATTCCTCCACGTTTGTTGTCACCGCTTCGATGGTGATACCCTTTGGTATTTTTATCTTTGTCATTTACCGCTTTCTCTTGGTTGCGTTGACTCGTTACCGCTCTCCAATAACTGAGCCCTATTTACAACATCTGAGTACAAACATAGTTTATGAGAAATAAGATATTGACGTATCTCTGGTTTCAAACCTCTTTAAAACATTCGCGTCATTCGTTCCTCATTATCGACCAAATGGGATGCAAACAGGGATAACTCCGCAAATTTAGCCTCGTATTGCGACACGGTCATATTATTTTGTTCCAACTTGATAAACTCCACCTCTTTCATGTGATGAATACTATCGAGAAAGTACTTGTTGTTGAATAGCTCTTAGAAACTTCTCCTAAGACATCTTGAGTGCGTCAGGCTGGGTACGTTTTACAGATTCCCACCAGTAATCCGCCTCTTCACGCAACATGAAGGTGGCGAAGGGAACCTTTTGCTCCTTAGAGCATCCCAAGACATCAAATATCTTGGTGATCAACTTTATCCATGCTTCCGCCTTAAGTGGTTTTGGCTCTCCAATAAACTCCGGTGGTCCCAGCTCCTTAAACTGATTAGCGGTGACCGTCCGAGAGTTTCTAGTGTTTCCACCTATATTTTGGACAGTAGCCGCTCTCGCCTGCTGTTCCATGAATTGCATAAAGCCTCTGAACATTCCATCATTCATCATTTGGTCAGTGTTGTTGTTTGCATGAGGATTGTCGCCTTCCTGATGCACATTATCCTGATTATTGATCTTTGGAGACACAACGGTCTCCTATGCTCCATTGCTATTCTCAACATTCTCGGATGTCATTTTCAGATACTGCCACAAAACAAAGGTTAATTAACATATAATATATTATCCCTATACTTTGACCGACCAATTAAATACCAAATAAACTTAGGTAGGTCATACTAGGGAAGGAATTCCCCATCTCTCCCCTCCTAGTTCTATTCTCACATCTTAGCCAGGGATCATATTGATAAGTGGATTTTATATACACGAATCGATATTCATTTCAAGTTTAAATTTGTAGTTATCTTAATGTTTTGTGTTTGTTTTTACTCGTTTCATGTTATTTTATGTGTAGGGTGATCATGGATGCTATTGGTGAGGAAAGGCGGTCCTTTTGGAGAAAAAGTGGAAAAAAGTTGAGATAAGAAAAACTTGAAGTCGATAGCACCCGTAGGGGCGGAGTCCCGTTCTGAGCTGTCATCCATTACATTTTGACTTCTGCTGGTGCTCGGTTTCTTGGACTTTAATGATGCGCATGGACTCTACAAAAGGGGATTTTCGGCTAGAAGAGAAGGAGAGCTTGCTATTACGTAGAAAAACGACAATTATACAACACAAAGGCATTAATTCAAAAGCGATTTGAAGGATTCAAGAGCAAACGTTGGAGGAGTAATTTTCAGAGATTGTCACAACGGTTGCGAATCAAGGCTACGTGAAGGGGTTTTCATTATTCTTCTTCTCTTTAGTCTTATTTGTAACTGGAAGGATGTTTTCAACAAATTATTCAATTTTTAATTCATTTGTTATGAACTAATTACTTATTAGACTTGTGATGGATCTTTGGGCAAAACGATGACTCTATAACTTTGATTTCCAATTCAATAAGATATTTTCAGTTTATCTATGTTAATTTGAGCGAGAATTTATGAATTGCCTGATCAACAGTTCTTTGTGGATTTGAAAGGAATCGAGAGAGGATATTCGAATCTAGACCTAGTTAATATAGCATGTGTCATGAATTTTGTCGATAGCAGATTTGTGATTATTGTTAAGGTAGAGATACGCTTGACATCGCATGTAATCGTATAGAGAGCTTAAACTTAAACCTTTTTTAATTGCAGTTCACATAGAGATATAGTGAGTTGGTTAATTAAGGTGTTTAACGGATTTCTATCTTAATTGTGGATTGATGTTAATACGGTATTAGTGCATCGAGAGGTGGCTCTTACTACGTTCGTGTTCATGATTAATAAACTAGGATATTAAGTTGAGTTGGAATAAATGTTTGAAAATTAGAGGGAAGCTCAAGGTGAAATCATAAGTCTAATTCTCCATTAATTGTTTGAAATTCCGGATTTCGTTATTGGTGACTATTTTGTGATAGTTTATTTCTTTATTAATTTAGTTTTTTATATATATATAATTTAAAACCATTGAATTGATTAGTTTAATAAAATTAGGGTTAATACAAAATTGATAATTGTGAAGTTAAAATTCTTGATATTTTGTCCTTGTGGGAACGTTATTCTATTCACTACTATATTACTTGTTGACCACGTACACTTGCGTGTTTTTAAGCGTATTGATTTTACCCAACAAGTTTTTGGCGTCGTTGCCGGGGACAATTTAGCCGAGATTTTAATTTTTTTTACGATATTAGTTTAATTAGTCCAGTTTTACTTAAACATGTGTATTTTTGTTTTCTCTATTTCAGGTTTTCGACATTAGTTTATGCAAACAAGATCTAAACATCCAGACTTGCTTCCTTTTGAGGACGACATCGACAGACAATTTCAAAAGTTGAGTAAGTGGATTGAGGAAACGAGGAACAAATTCGAAAATTCTGATAAGGAAGGAACGATGGCTGCCGAAGACCAGAAAGTGTTGAGGGATTTTGCCACACCTAGGGTGACTGATCTGCACTCGAGCATTACTAGGTCTGCAATAGCTGCGAACACTTTTGAAATTAAGCCAGGGACCATTCAGATGATGCAGAACTCATGTCAGTTTAGGGGAATGGCAAATGATGATCCGAACGAGCATTTAATTAGTTTTCTGGAAATGTGCGACACGTTCAAGTACAATGGGATGTCGGATGAGGCAGTAAGACTTCGCTTGTTCCCATTCACTTTACGGGACAAGGCGAAGAGTTGGTTACATTCTTTACCGCCGGGTTCGATCACTATGTGGGAGGATTTGGCTCAACAATTTCTTGCCAAATTTTTCCCACCGGCGAAGACTGCGAAAATGAGGAATGACATCACAATGTTTGAGCACAGAATGGGAGTCACTATATGAGGCATGGAGAGATACAAGGAATTACTCTCGAAAGTGCCCACATCATGGATTGCCTAAGTGGTTACAAATGAACACCTTTTATAAGCGGGTCGCATGGAAATGTCGAACCGGCATTGATGCTTGACATCAGGCGGTGCATTCATGGCTAAGAGTTACGAGGACGTATACAATTTGATAGAAACAATGGTGGCAAATAACTACCAGTGGCCCATAGCAAGAATGATATAGGCAAAGGCGGCTAGGATCTTGGAATTAGATGGAGTAAAAGCTATACAAGCACAGCTTTCTGCACTATCCATGAAGTTTGATACGATGAATGAGAGGGTAAATACGATGACAGGGGCCCAAGTTCAACAAGTTCAGCAGGTTATGGTAGTATGTGAATTGTGTGCGGGTGATCATCCGATAGATCAGTGTGCAATAAATCCAACATCCGTTCAGTTCATAGGCAACTACAATAGAATTCTGCAAAATACTTACCAAAACACCTACAACCAGGGGAATAGGAACTACCCAAACCTTTCATGGAGCAACAATCAGCAAACTCAAGCTCCACGACCATCATATCCCCCTGGTTTTCATAGTCATCCACAATAGGTTCAACAGCAGGACAGGAAATCCGATGGGGAAGAAACATGGGCAAGGTACATGACTAACAACGACTTGGCTATAAAGAATCAAGCAATTGCTATAAAAAATATAGAGAATCAGATAGGTCAAATTGCGTTGGCATTGAATAATAGACCACAAGGAACATTACCTAGCGATACCGAGAGAAATTCTAAGGGTAATCAGGAGCAATGTCAAGCAGTTACGTTGAGAAGTGGAAAACATCTCTGTGGGAATAGTGCAGAAAATTCAGCAACATCGGAGGAAAAGGTTAATGAAAGTAACGTAGTGGAGGGTAAAAAAACTGAGGAAATAAAGTTAAACAGTGAGCCGATTGTTTTACCTCCACCGCCGTTTCAGCAGAGGGTCCAAAAATAGAAATCAGATAAGTAGTTCGCAAAGTTTTTAGACGTGTTAAAGAAACTCCAGATTAACATCCCATTCGCAGAGGCCCTGGAGCAAATGTTAAGTTATACGAAGTTTATGAAAGGAATTCTGTCGAGGAAGAAGAAATGGGAAGAATTCGAAACGGTGGCACTAACAGAGGAGTGTAGTGCGGTGTTACAGAAGAAGCTTCCACCAAAACTCAAAGACCTGGGGAGCTTTACTATCCTGTGCACGATCGAAAAAATGTCGTTTAACAAATGTTAGGTGATTTGGGGGCGAGTATAAACCTGATGCCATTGTCCGTATACTCAGAATTGGGTTTACCCGCGCCAAAGCCTACAAATATTTCATTGCAGTTGGCAGATAGGTCAGTCACATATCCGAGAGGCATTGTAGAGGACATTCTGGTCAAAGTGGATAAGTTTAAATTCCCTGTAGACTTTATCATTCTGGATTTTGATAAAGATAAGAACATCCCGATAATCCTAGGGAGACCTTTTTTGGCCACGGGAAGGACACTCATAGACGTGCAAAAAGGAGAACTTACTATGAGAGTCCAAGACCAAGAAATAAAATTCAATGTGTTCAAGGCCATGAAATATCCTACGGACGAGGAAGAGTGTTTTCAAATGGATTTAATTGAACAAATTACCAGTGAAGACATGAGCAAGAGTTTGATCAACGATCTGTTAGAAACAACCTTATTGGGGGATGAAGAAAAAGACGACCCAGAATTTGTGGACTTATTACAGATGCTAGACTCATTTCCACGAGTTAGCAGATTCAGAGCACCGTTTGAACCTTTGCACACTAAGGAAACAGTTGCAAAAAATTTGAAACCATCATTGGAGGAGCCACCAACATTGGAACTTAAGCCACTCCCTAAACATCTCAGGTATGCGTATTTAGACAATTCAAATTCTTTACCTGTAATTATTTCTGCTGCACTTAACGAATTGCAGGAAGAAAAGTTGTTGAGGGTGCTTAGGGATCACAAATCAACACCTGGATGGACGATTGCGGATATAAAAGGTATTAGCCCATCATTTTGCATGCATAAGATTCTAATAGAGGATGATGCAAGTCCATCGGTGGAGCATCAACGTCGACTTAACCCAATCATGGAGGAAGTGGTTAAGAAGGAAATTCTGAAATTATTGGATGCCGTTGTCATATATCCAATTTTCGACAGTAAATGGGTAAGTCCGATTCATTGTGTGCTGAAGAAAGGGGGAATGACGGTGATACAGAATGAGGACAACGAGTTAATTCCAACAAGGACAGTAACAGGTTGGAGGGTGTGCATCGACTATAGGAGATTAAATAAGGCAACCCAAAAAGACCATTTCCCGCTACCTTTTATCGATCAAATGTTAGGCAGGACATGAGTTCTACTGTTTATTGGATGGATACTCGGGATATAATCAAATCACCATCGCTCCTGAGGATCAAGAAAAGACAACATTTACATGCCCTTACGACACATTTGCGTTCAGGAGGATGTTATTCGGGCTATGCAACGCATCCGCAACTTTCCAACGGTGTATGATGGCTATTTTTTCAGATATGGTGGAGAAGAATGTTGAAGTCTTCATGGACGATTTCTCAGTCTATGGAGACAATTTTGATACTTGGCTAGAGAATTTGGTCATGGTATTGCAGCGGTGTAACGATACAAACCTCATACTAAATTGGGAAAAATGCCACTTCATGTTTAAAGAGGGCATAATATTGGGCCATAAGGTGTCAGCTCAAGGATTGGAGGTGGACAAGTCAAAGTTGGACACGATCGAGAAACTACCTCCACCGAGCTCAGTTAAGGGTATTAGAAGTTTTCTGGGGCATGCTGGGTTCTACAGGAGGTTCATAAAAGACTTCTCTAAAATTGCAAAACCTCTATGCAGTCTTTTAGAGAAGGATGCTACTTTTAGCTTTACTACGGAATGCAAGTCCGCGTTTGAATTGTTGAAGGAGAAATTAACTACAGCCCCCGTGATTGTCGCACCGGACTGGAAAATGCCATTCGAGCTTATGTGTGATGCGAGCGACTATGCGGTTGGGGCTGTTTTGGGCCAAAGACGAGACAAGGTGTTTAACGCCTTATACTATGCAACCAAAACACTCACAGAGACTCAAATGAACTACACTACTGCGGAAAAGGAATTGCTTGCAGTGGTGTACGCGTTTGACAAATTCCGGACTTACTTGATCGGGACTAAGGTAATAGTCTACATGGACCGTTCGGCGATTCGGTACTTATTAGTAAAAAAAGATGTTAAGCCAAGCCTTATCCAATGAATTCTCTTGCTTCAAGAGTTTGATTTAAAAATTAAAGATAGAAAGGGGACAGAGAATCAGGTTGCCGACCATTTATCAAGGCTGGAAAATCCGGAGAAAAAGGACAAAGATAGATGCGCGATCAACGAGTCATTCCCGGATGAGCAACTATTTGGGTTGAATACAGAATTTTCATGGTATGCAGACTTCGCAAATTATGTGGTGAGCAAAATGCTTCCCCCGGATCTTACACGACAACAGAAAAAGAAGTTTCTGCATGACGTCAAGTGGTACATGTGGGATGAGCCGTATCTATTCAAGCAGTGCATCGAGAAGATGATTCAACGATGTATCCCCTATAGTGAAGTGCACAACATACTGCAAGAATGCCACTCATCAGTATATGGTGAACATTATGGGAGTGAGCGCACCGCGGCAAAAGTGCTTCAATCCGGGTTTTATTGGCCTACATTGTTCAAAGACGCCCACCAATTTATGAAAACATGTGATAGATGCCAAAGGGTGGGAAACATATCAAAACGGAATGAGATTCCCCTATAAACAATTCTTGAAGTAGAAATCTTTGATGTATGGGGCATCGATTTCATGGGACCATTCCCATCGTCTTTGAGCAATCAGTATATTCTGCTCGCAGTAGATTACGTCTCGAAATGGGTCGAAGCTACAACATTACCATCAAACGATGCCAAGGTGGTCCTCAAATTCCTTCAGAAAAACATTTTCACAAGGTTTGGCATGCCAAGAGCAATAATTAGTGATGAAGGTAGTCACTTCTGCAATAAGTCGTTTACAACTCTTTTAACTAAGTATGGGGTAAACCACAAGGTGGCTACAGCGTATCACCCTCAAACTAATGGGCAAGCCGAGGTATCGAACAGAGAAGTTAAGAGGATATTGGAAAAAGTCGTAAATCCGAGTCGGAAAGATTGGTCACTTCAGTTGGATGACGCATTATGGGCGTACCGGACTGCATACAAAACACCAATCGGGATGTCACATTATCAACTCTTGTACGGAAAGGCATGTCACTTACCGGTGGAGCTACAGCACAAGGCATATTGGGCAATACAGAAATTGAATTTCGATCAAGCTGCGGTAGGAGAAAAGAGGCTACTCTAACTAAATGAGCTCGACGAATTCCGACTCCAAGCCTACGAGAACGCAAAGCTATACAAATAAAAGGTTAAAAGATGGCACAACCAGAAAATTGTGCAACAAACATTCGAGCCTGGCCAATCAGTAATCTTGTTCAACTCGCGGCTGCGATTGTTTCTAAGAAAGCTTAAGTCGAGATGGTCGGGACCATTCACAATAAAACAAGTATTTCCTTATGGCGCCGTTGAACTCTACAGTCGTAATCCGTTAGAAACGTTCAAGGTCAATGGTCAACGTATAAAGCATTACTGGGGTGGCGAGTCGAACTGGGACGCTGACGACATTACCCTCGCAGATACACAGTAAAACAAGAAGTAGTCAGGCTGAACAACTTAAAATCAAGCGCTAATTGGGAGGCAACCCAACTTTTCTTTATTTTTTATAGTTCAAGTTTAATTTGTTAGGATGTAGTTTATTAAGCAGTAGTTAGGTCTTATTAAGCATAAGTTTTGCTAAAAATCTCTGAAAAGTATTAAAAATCTCAATGAAACTCCAAGTCGTCATTAATCTAACATATTGCATGTTTATGGTTGCAGGAGGGGTCCAAAGTGAGTAAGAGCAGCAACGGGCAAGAAAACAAGCAAAATTGGAGAATTTTGATCTTCACTTTTTGAAGCACAAAAGTTGAAGTTAGTGGCACTTCACGGGGCAAACCTTTTTGGCCTAACACTTCATGGGGATCTGGGGTCCTGAAACTCAATGAGACATGCCTATTTTAAAGGCACGACTTTTCCTTCTTTCCCACACACACACGCCTACTATTTTGTTTGCTCTCAGTCTCCCTCAACATCACTACCTAGCGTCCTACCAACCCACTACTCCTCATTGCCTACATCACAAACCTCATCCCCACTACTAAGTCACACGATCTCCACTACCCAAACTCCTACATCACAAACCTCACACCACCTCTATATATATATCACTTTATCTCATCTCTTTTTCTTCCCACAATCAAATTCTGAATTAGGGTATTCTGAGAGGTTGTTTTTGAGAGCAAATTCTAGTACTACTTGGGGCTCCAATTCATACATTCTATACACCAATTTCCAAGTTCAAATTTCAAAATTGTGTAACCTACCCCAATCGCACACCAAGTGTTTGATAAAGTGTTTGAACCAAGTTTTGGAAAAGGTAGTGTTTGCTAGCAATCAACATCTGAAAGTCAATGGCGTCTCGACCGACATCCAAACGGTAACGGGGGGAGGGTTCAAGCGCCGCTCCACCACCACCAACCTATGACCGTCGAAAATTTATGAGTCCGCCGACCGTTATAAGTACATGCTAACCAAGGCACTTACGCCAGAGGGTGGATTGGCCCCCAAGGGGAATGACGGGGAGATGATGTCCCAAATTTACCAAAAGGGGTGGCTCAAATTCATCGAACATCTGACACCCTCCGTGGTTAATATTGTTAAGGAATTCTATGCAAATGTCGAAGATAAAGCTCCTTTCAAAGCGTTTGTGCGGGGTCGAATGGTTCCGTTCAGTGATGATGCCATTAATGCTTACTATCAGCTACGAGCACCACGACACTGTTAGTATGCCCAACTGAGGGATTTTGACCCGAACTATGAAGCGGTTATTACAAATTTGACAAAGGCAGGCACATCTTGGACCAAAGGTAGAAAGGGAGGAACGGTGTTCAATAGCAAGGACCTAAGCCGGTATGGAAAGATATGGTACGCATTTTTATGTGCGAAATTTCCTCCGTCCCAACACACTTCGGACGTCACCAAAGAGAAGGCGTTACTGTTATACGCCATTGTGCAAGATTTCATTATTGACGTCGGGGCCATCATCAATTTCTCCATCCGCCGGTGCTTACGGGGAAATTTTTTGGGCGGTTTGCCACACCCTTCACTTATATGTGCGTTGTGCCGCAACACCGGGGTGCGTTATTCTGATGATGAACCCACTCAACTGCCGCTTGCTTTTCTTGATTCGAGAATGATTGCGCGGTATTTAGTTTGGACTGGAGAAGAGTCACATCCACGGGGTTTGGGTTTTATTTTTCCATCGGCGTCGGACGACGAAGTCGATGCCGCAGAAACCTCGGGAGACGAGGATGAAACGATGGGAGATCAAGGAACCGAGCAGGTACCGTAGACTGAGGCAATTTCTAGTACTCAGTTCCTTGAGTTCCAAAATCAGATGAATGCGCATAATAGTGTAGCACGCCGGGAAATGCGGTGATTGGCTATGCGCCAAGATCAAATGTTTGATGCCATGAACGCATCTTTCGCCTCATTCAACACAACACTCCAAAGTTTCAACCCGGCGGCTCAATTTCCATATCAACAACCCGGTCCATTACCTCGATTTCCTCCTAGTGATTCTGATAAAGAAGAACACCAACCACTGCCCCAAACTTAGACGATTCCAGGGAAGTCCTATTGCGCTTTATTGTTATCCAATGAGGGCATTGTCTTATTTAAGTTTGGGGGAGTTATTTGTTTAGTTGCATGCATGTATTTTTAAAGTTTTGTTGTCATATCTAGTTTTGCATTATAGAATAGGTATTTGCATAGTAGTTAGGATTTCGCGTTGTTTTCATATATCTAAAAAAAAATATTTAGTTAAATAGTGTGTTTGCATATGTCCAACGGTGTCGCATTTTTCATGTGATTTGTGGGCCAATGATGAGACTGTGAACAAGTTAACCAATATAGTATCGATTATTAGAATTGTGATATAATTTCTGTTATGAATCGATTCTTGGACTTGTTTGAAATTGTTATAAAAAGGGTAGCACTAATAACATCTTTGTTGACTGGTCAGTTCAAATTGACACATAAAAAGTTTCTAAAGGATAATGCTAGGGTGAACCAGAAAATAACAAGGATATGCAGTGAAGGCTTAAATTAGGCAAGAACCTAAGTTTAGGAGAATATATGTGGGGTATATAAGCTTTGTTAAAAACAAAATTTTTTTAAAAAAAGAAAAAAATATAGGGTATGCATGGTAACTAGTCTTGTTTCGGGGCCTTTGTTACTTGAGCAAGTAAGCCCGAGGGGATTGTCTTTACACCTAGCGCCCTAAGGTCTTTTATGGTCTGGGAGTCGTTGGTGGAAAGCTCGCTAAGGGGTAACACTGTTAGCCTAATGGAATGAGACATTGCACAGTCATTTATGTATATTTAGGGAAAAAAAGAGATAAGAATAAAACGGGAAAAGTGCAAAAAACCCCCGTGTGAAAAAAAAGAAGAAGAAAAAAAGAAAGTATAAGTATCCTGCATGTACCCTTGAATTTGGTTGAGTTTAATTTTGGTTGAGTCGTGCCTATCTTTGGGATTTTTAAGTTTGCACTGTATGATTCCTTCTAAGAAGTTGTTTATGTATTGAATTTGGGTCCGTATCAGTTATCTTAGATGTTGATCACACACGCACTGTGACGCCCCCAAAATAGGTATACATCACCTATTCTGAGTTGTCAATACATGGTACAGAAACAACTACAACTTTATTATTACAACAGTAAAACTGTGAGTTTGAATACAAATATTATCTTCTAGACAATATCTATACTCAAATAAATCCTCATCACATTTATTGATACATTATTTTACAAAAATAGTAGTGAGGACTACTAAACAATTCTTTCTAAAACTTTCATTCCATACCCAGGCTACTCGTACTCGCTTATATTCTCGCCTCCCGAGAAGAAAAATGGAACAAAAAGGAAAAGGGTGAGCTCAACTAGCTCAATAAAGAATATTATGACTAAGATAATATACAACAAATTATCGTTAGTCTTCAACGAGGGAAAAATCTAATAGAATACAATAGACAACAAATTTTAAATCAATATTCGCAATGAAATAATAATTCATTAGAAGAGTTAAGTAGAGAATGCAAACTACTATCTTCTATATATGAATTTAAAAGTTCATCGCTCATCCTTTATCCTGTAACATCAATCAATATACATCGGAATCAAATATTCATCTTTGCACTACTGAGCCAAAGATATTCATCGATTAGTCATGTTCATCTAAAACACTGTTCATCTTTGCACAACGCCAAAGATATTCTTCAGAAATCATTCATCTTTGCACTACAAAGGCCAAAGATATTCCATAATATCATCATTTAAGACTGAAGATGATTAAATTTTTTTTTAAAGAAACGAATCTAGTGAAACAAAATGACAAGGATTAAGGATTAAGGATTCGTACTTTGTTTTATTCACGTCCAAAAATACCTCAAAAATAATCATAGTGGTGTAAAATTCAAGAATGATCAAAACATGGATACAATCAAAGCTAGTATCCAGAATAGATATTTTGGACAAAAAGAAGAAATTTTATTTTTGGTGAATAGTGGCGGATAACGTGAATAGTGCCGTATACGTGAATAGTAACTCCGACACCAAAAGATAGAAATTCCACAAAAACATCTTCACGCTTCATGAATAGTACTCGTGAATAGTAACTCGTGAATAATTAACTCATGAATAGTAACCCGACATGAAAAAGTTCCAAATTTGATAAAAAGTTCCAACCAATATTTCAACATAATGATATTGAAGAAATAATATCATTTGAGAAGAAAATAACATCCCTTACCTCGAAAGATCAAGATTTTAAATTTGAAACAGGGATATAGGCTATGACTTCGACTTGCAACCGTATAGCAATACTCAAAGTATACTCAAAATACTCACAAGAATACGCTCGATAATATAGAGAGAAAACTTGAGTTTCGGTGTGATTTTCAATTCTAACCTAAGCACCTATTTATAGGAAATTGCTAGAACACCAAAGCGAAAATTTAATATAATAATATTATATATATTACAAATTCTCTACGCACCTAGAACCATCTGAATTCAGCAACTTGCATGTGTTTAATGAGGCTAACCAAACACAAAAACGTTTTTGTAATTAAAATATTTTAAACTTCCAAAATCAATTATTTTGAACTTGAATTTCAATAATTCATAATAAATAGCCCTTTCATCAGAAAATTCAAATCTCGCGAGTTTTATAGGAAATTCAATTCTCTACAACTTTGCAGAAGAAAGTTTTTCTAAATTCCAAATAGAAATTGACCGAAATCCACAAACGGACGATTTACAAAGCTATAATCAAATTTCGGTCAATAAATGGGGTCCCGCCGACATGTTTAACATGTTTTAAACATTTATTGCAACAAAAATACTCTTCCTCCTCAGATACTCATATATCCCACATTCGTTGTAAAAATATCACCATTATTATATTATTAAAATATAATAATATATTTAAAAGAATTATTTTATCGAGAAAAAAGATAAAATTTTAATTTTCAACAATTGTCACATTAAAATTTTCTCCATCTATATCCACATAAAATCTATATTTTCCTCATCATATGAATCAATAATTAATTATTCACAAATAATATTACAGAATCACAATATTGACAACGAGGCAGTTCACAGGAAAGAGGGGGCTTTCCAATAAGAATTTCTTCTTCTTGGCGCAATTAGGTGACCAAACCTCTCCTTAGCAGTAACTTTTCGGACATTGCCAATAATGTTATCTAATAATATTATTCAGATAATATGAATTATTGCTTCGATAATGAAAAAATATTGTGTAATGACAATTATTGAAATAACAACAATATAAAATATCAACGCAACGCAATTATTAACTCAATAAAAAATCGAATGAAAGAATTATCGTAACCATTATTGAGTAGTGCCTTCACGTAAGAATCAACAATTGGTGCAATACTGGTATACTCACGTGTTTTTAACCAGGGTATTTTAATAGTATTAACTGTAATAACTACGCCTGTTATTTTTAAACAACTTATATTTGTGCGTTTTCTTCATCCAATCGCTTTCCGTTATGGGCCCACACATGGGTCGCTACATTGCATTTAATAATCCCCGATAAAGATTTAATATTCCACGACCAAACGAATATTCCCCGACAACAATGAATATTTTATAACCACTTGCTTATTTTGAAATATTTGCGTATTTTACCCCTAACTATCCACATTAATCAAATCAACCCTCACTATTTTAAAATAATAGAGAAAATTAAATTTCATTAAGAATAAGTTGGGGTCTTACAACCTCCCAAACTATGAAGTGAATCTTGGGTCACGATCCGAAACTATGGATACTGGCATGCCATGCAACCATACAATCTCATTCACGTACATACTAACAAGACGTTCAAGTGAATAAGTTTTCCGTATCGGCAAGAAATGAGCAGACTTGGTTAATCTATCAACAATAACCCAAATAGCATTGATGCCTTGAGAAACCGTGGAAGACCAGAATTAAATCCATGGTAATGTGTTCTCACTTCCATTTCGAGAATCTCATGTGGTTGCAACGGACCCTTAGGTACAAGATGCTCCGCCTTTACACGCCGACAAGTTAAACACATCGAGATAAACTTTGCAATTTCTCTCTTCATATTGTTCCACCAAAATGTATGTCAAGATCACGATACATTTTAGTACTTCCGAGGATGGATTGCAAATGGTGTATTGTGTGCCTCCATCATAATCTTGTACTTCAAATCGAGTCGTTAGGGACACAAAGTCTAGAGTGGACTCAAGTATTCCTTCTTCATCAATTCTCGCTTCCGGAATAGCTCCTTCTTGTACTTTCTTCTTCATACGCGATCGGCTCCGGCCCGGTGGCTTGAGCAACCTTAACTTTTCTATTAAAGTTGGCTCTATCGTATACTTGACATCATCACACTCGCTCTCGTTGATATGATCTTCTTCTACTCAACGCGTCGGCTACCTACATTCGCTTTTTCGGGATGGTATTGAATAGTGTGGTCGTAGTCTTTCAATAGCTCGAGCCAACGTCATTTGCGCAAGATGTTGAGTTCTTTTTGAGTGAAGAAATATTTAAGGCTTTTATGGTGCGAATATATCTCCACTTTCTCCCCATATAGATAGTGCCTCCATATCTTTTAGCAAAACGATCGGCCGCTAACTCTAGATCATGAGTAGGATAATTCCTCTCATACTCTTTAAGTTGTCATGAGGCATAGGCTATGACTTTCCCACGTTGCATGAGAACACACATCTAACCCTTTGCTCGAAGCATCGTTCAGATAACAAATCCATCCGAACCGGATGGTATTGTTAGAACAGTGCCGAAATAAGTCTCCTCTTAAGCTCTTGGAAACTCTTCTCGCATTCTTCGCGCTCCAAACGAATTTTGTATCCTTCCGAGTTAGTGAGTTAATGGAGTAGCGATTCGAGAAAATCCTTCCACGAATCTCCGATAATAACCAGCTAAGCCCAAAAGCTACGTACTTCATTCACCGACTTCGGTTGCTCCCAACTTTGTATTGCTTCAATCTTCGCCGGATCAACAGATACTCCATGTTTCGACACCACGTGCCCAAGGAATGCTACTTCCTCAAGCCGTAACTCACATTTCTTTAATTTGGCATATAGTTTGTTTTCACGAAGCCTTTGGAGTACCGACTTCAAATGGTGCTCATGATCTTCACGACTTTTGGAATATATGAGGATGTCATCAATAAAAACAACAACGAGGCCGATCCAAATATTCCTTGAATACTTTCGGTTCATCATATCCATGAAAGCCGCGAGGAGCATTAGTTAGTCCGAAAGACATGACTAAGAATTCATAATGCCCATACCGAGTTCAAGGCGTCTTTGGAATATCCTCGATTCTAATCTTCATTGATGATATCCGTAAGCGAAGATCGATTTTTGAAAAGAATTGTGCCCCTTGCAATCGGTCAAACAAGTCATCAATACGAGGTAGAGGATACCTATTCTTGATGGTGACATGGTTCAATCCCGATAGTCAATACAAAGTCATATACTCCCGTCTTTCTTCTTTACTGAATAAAACAGAGCACCCCAAGGAGATGTACTTGGGGACGAATGAAACCGATGTCCAACAATTCCGTAGTTGGACCTTTAACTCCGAAGTTCAATAGGAGCCATTCGATATGGGGTTTTAGAAATGGTCTTTGTACCCAGTTCAAGATCAATAAAGAATTCAACTTCACGTTCGGGGTAGACCAAGAAGTTCTTCAGAAATACGCCAGAAAGTCAATAACAATGGGAATATTATTCAAATTTGGCGTGTCTTTATTCAAATCCATAACATGGGCTAAGAAAGCTTGACATCCGTTTTTCAATAAACGAATAGCTTTATGATTAGATATGACGTTGATTGATTTTAATGGTTTAGTTGCTTGAATTGCATACAAACAGGTTGGTTAGGAATATGAAAACTAACAACCTTATGAAAACAATCAATTTTGGCATGATGAGTAGTTAACCAATCAATCCCTAAAATCACATCAAAAGCAAGTATCTTTAAAGAGATAAGGTCAATGTGTAAGGTAATGGTGCCAACTTGAATCAAACAAGATTTATAAACAAATGGATGTGATGAAAGTTTCTCCTAACGGAGTTTCCACAGATAGGTCAAAGTCTAATTTCTCCCGAGTCAAGTTTAAACCTTGAGCACATGCAGGAGAGATAAATGAATGGGTATGCAGGTATCAAGTAAGGTATAAACTTCGCAAGAATTTATAAATAGCTTACCCGTGATCACCTCGTTTGGGTTTTCGCATTTTGACCAATCACAACAAATGCTCTTCCCGAATCGTTGACTTTGACTTTTTGGGGACGATCTTTTGAGTCACCGTCCCCCATTGAACTAGGTTTTGATACTGCATAATCTCGGCGATATGTCCTTCCTTTCCACAATTATAGCATACCTTGAAGCTGTTGTGGGACGGTTTGACCGATATGTCCCTCTTTCCGCATTTCAGTAGCATATAATGGGTGGTCGTTCTCCTCCCTTAGAACCGATTCTTTGCCAAGACTGTCGTCTTCACATGGTCATTGTTAAATCTCCTCTTTTTAAAATCTCCTCTCGACTCGCTTCTTCTATTTTCATGGCCATGATTACCACCGAGTGGTTACCATTTTGTCATGTCTGTTTCTTTCTCCATTTGGTTATCATTATTACATTGATCGCTATCTCGATACGATCCTCGGTTATGGTCCTCGGTTGACCGTACTCGTTATCTCGCTTCTAATAATTGAGCCACATTTTACAACATCTGAATAGAGAGAAAGTTTATGAGAAATGAGATCTTCGACGTATGCCGGGTTTCAAACCTCTCGTAAACATCCGCCGTCATCGTTCCTCATTCTCCACCAAATGAGGTGCAAACTGGATAACTCGCAAACTTTGCCTCGTCATCGAGAGACACCGCCATGTTGTTTTGCTCTGTCTCGATGAACTCCACTTCCTTCATATGACGAACACTTTCGTGAAAGTATTTGTCATTAAATAGTTTCAAACGCTTCCCGGGACATGCCGAAGTGCGGGTGGATGGGTACGCTTCACGCACTCCCACCGAGAATAGTCCGCTTCGCCACGGAACATAAAGGTGGCGAATGGAACCTTCTGTTCTCCGTGCATCCCAAGACATCGAATATCTTGGTAATTTGCTTGACCCATGTTTCCGCCATGATCGGATCCGGCTTTCCTTAAATTCGGTGGTCCTAACTCTTTGAATCTGCTTGGGTCGTGACAACCCGTGAATTGCTATCATTTCCTCTTGTATTTTGAATCTGAGTCTCCCTCGTCTTATTTTGCTTGAATCGCAAAAAACTTCTAAACATCCCCTCGTTCATCATACGCTTTCATTGGTGTTGTTCACGGGAGGAACATTGCGACTGTTGCATCGCGTTCTCCTCGTTGGTGAGTACAAAAGGCTCCACACGGTCTCATTTCCATTGTTAATATTCTTAGTCGACATTCTCAAATCATTGTCATAAAACAAGGGTTAATTAAGGAAATCAATATATCACATAATATCCCTATATCTTGACCAACTAACAAATAAGCTTAGGTAGGACACACTAGCGAAGGATTTATTTCTCTCTCCTCCTAGTTCTATTCCCGATCTCCTTGGAGATCATATCCCTAAGCTCGATATTAACTGTGGCGCCCCCCAAAATAGGTATACATCACCTATTACGAGTTGTCAATACATGGTGCGAAACAACTACAACTTTATTATTACAACAAGAAAGCGTGAGTTTGAATACAAATATTATCTTCTAGACAATATCTATACTCAAATAAATCCTCATCACATTTATTGATACATTATTTTACAAAATGGTGAGGACTACTAAACAATTCTTTCTAAAACCTTCATTCCATACCCAGACTCAGATTTTCATTATATTCTCTCATCCCGAGAAGAAAAATGGAACAAAAAGGTAAAGGGTGAGCTCAACTAGCTCAATAAAGAATATTATGACTAAGATAATATACAACAAATTATCGTTAGTCTTCAACAGGAAAAATCTAATAGAATACAATAGACAACAAATTTTAAATCAATATTCGCAATGAAATAATAATTCATTAGAAGAGTTAAGTAGAGAATGCAAACTACTATCTTCTATGTATGAATTTAAAAGTTCATCGCTCATCCTTTATCCCCGTAACATCAATCAATATACATACGGAATCAAATATTCATCTTTGCACTACAGCCAAAGATATTCATCATTGGTCATGTTCATCTAAACACCTATTCATCTTTGCACAAACGGGCAAAGATATTCTTCAGAAATCATTTATCTTTGCACTACAAGGCCAAAGATATTCCATAATATCATCATTTAAGATGAAGATGATGAAATTTTTTTTAAAGAAACAAATCCAAATTGAAACAAAATGACAAGGATTAAGGATTAAGGATTAGTATTTTGTTTTATTCACGTCAAAAAATACCTCAAAAAAATAATCATAGTGGTGTAAAATTCAAGAATGATCAAAACATGGATACAATCAAAGCTAGTATCCGAATAGATATTTTGGACAAAAGAAGAAATTTTATTTTTATTGAATACGTGAATAGTGCAGTATATCGTGAATAGTAACTCAGACACCAAAAGATAGAAATTCCACAAAAACATCTTCACGCTTCATGAATAGTACTCGTGAATAGTAACTTCGTGAATAGTAACTCATGAATAGTAACCCAGACATGAAAAAGTTCCAAATTTGATAAAAAGTTCCAACCAATATTTCAGCATAATGATATTGAAGAAATAATATCATTTGAGAAGAAAATAACATCCCTTACCTCGAAAGATCAAGACTTCTAAATTAAAACACCGGATATATAAGCTATGACTTCGACTTGCACCAGTATAGCAATACTCAAAGTATACTCAAAATACTCACAAGAATACGCCGATAATATAGAGAGAGAAAACTTGATTTCGGTGTGATTTTCAATTCTAACCTAAGCACCCTATTTATAGGAAATTGCTAGAACACCAAAGCGAAAAAATTTAATATAATAATATTATATATATTACAAATTCTCTACGCACCTAGAACCATCTGAATTCAGCAACTTGCATGTGTTTAATGAGGCTAACCAAACACAAAAAATGTTTTTGTAATTAAAAATATTTTAAACTTCCAAAATCAATTATTTTGAGCTTCGAACTTCAATAATTCATAATAAATAGCCCTTTCATCAGAAAAATTCGAATCTCGTGAGTTTTTATAGGAAATTCAATTCTCTACAACTTTGCGTAAGAAAGTTTTCCAAATTCCAAATAGAAATTGACCGAAATCCACAAGCAGACGATTTTCTGTTTATAATCAAATTTCAAATAATAAATGGGGTCCACTGACATGTTTAACATGTTTTAAACATTTATTGCAACAAAAATACTCTTCCTCCTCGTATACTCATATATCCCACATTCGTTGTAAAAATATCACCATTATTATATTATTAAAATATAATAATATATTTAAAAGAATTATTTTATCAGAAAAAGATAAAATTTTAATTTTCAACAATTGTCACATTAAAATTTTTCTCCATCTATATCCACATAAAATCAATATTTTCCTCATCATATGAATCAATAATTAATTATTCACAAATAATATTACAGAATCACAATATTGACAACCAGGCAGTTCCCAGGAAAGAGGGGGCTTTCCAATAAGAATTTCTTCTTACTGGCGCGCAATTAGGTGACCAAACCTCTCCTTAGACAGAACTTTCTAGACATTGCCAATAATGTTATCTAATAATATTATTCAGATAATATGAATTATTGCTTCGATAATGAAAAATACTGTGTAATGACAATTATTGAAACAACAGCAATATAAAATATCAACGCAGCAATTATTAACTCAATAAAATACTGAACAGTAATTACTGTAACCATTATTGAGTAGTGCCTTCTTACGTAAGAATCAACAATTGGTGCAATACCGTGTGCTACTGTGTTTTAACCACCGGGTATTTTAACAGTATTAACGGTAACAACTACGCCGTTATTTTTAAACAACTTATATTTGTCGTTTTCTTCATCCAATCGCTTTCCGTTATGGGGCCCCACATGGGCTACTGGTCGCATTTAATATTATTCTGACAAAGACGAATATTCCACGACCAAACGAATATTCCCCGACAACAATGAATATTTTATAACCACTTGCTTATTTTGAAATATTTGCGTATTTTACCCCTAACTATCCACATTAATCAAATCAACCCTTACTATTTCAAAATAATAGAGAAAATTAAATTTCATTAAGAATAAGTTGGGGTCTTACACGCACGCTATACCAGTGATAGTTGTTCAAGAATTGAGAATTAATATGCAAGTGTGGATTGGTTTTGATAATTCGTATTATAGAGTTGCTTGTTTTCTCTGAGGCCGATGGGATAAGTTAGTTTATGCGATGTTGTTGGATTTTTAGATATTTAGAATGTTATTGCATTTCATTGCATTGCATAGCATGTAGTTTGTTTTGTGCTCGAGGACTAGCACGGTTTAAGTTTGGGGGATTTTGATAAGTGGATTTTATATACACGAATCGATATTTATTTCAAGTTTAAATTTGTAGTTATCTTCATGTTTTGTGTTCATTTTTACTCGTTTCATGTTATTTTATGTGTAGGGTGATCATAGATGTTATTGGTGAGGAAAGGCGGTCCTTTTGGAGTAAAAGTTGAAAAAGGTTGAGGAAAGAAAAACTTAAAGTCAGTAGCAACCCCCACCGGGGTGGGGGTCCTATTTCTGGAACTGTCCTGTTCTGCTTTGACTTTTGCTGGTGCTCGGTTTCTTGGACTTTAATGATGCGCATGGACTCTATAAAAGGGGATTTTCGGCTAGAAGAGAAGGAGAGCTTGCTATTCCGTAGAAAAACGACAATCATACAACACAAAGGCATTAATTCAAGAGCGATTTGAAGGATTCAAGAGCAAACGTTGGAGGAGTAATTTTTAGAGATTGTCACAACGGTTGCGAATCAAGGCTACGTGAAGGGGTTTTCATTATTCTTCTTTTCTTTAGTCTTATTTGTAACTGGAAGGATGTTTTCAACAAATTATTCAGTTTTTAATTCATTTGTTATGAACTAATTTACTTATTAGACTTGTGATGGATCTTTGGGCAAAACGATGACTCTATAACTTTGATTTCCAATTCAATAAGATATTTTCAGTTTATCTATGTTAATTTGAGCGAGAATTTATGAATTGCACGATCAAGCGCTTCTTTGTGGATTTGAAAGGAATCGAGAGAGGATATTCGAATCTAGACCTAGTTAATATAGCATGTGTCATGAATTTTGTCGATAGCAGATTTGTGATTATTGTTAAGATAAAGATATGCTTGACATCGTATGTAATCATATAGAGAGCTTAAACTTAAACCTTCTTTAATTGCAGTTCACATAGAGATATAGTGAGTTGGTTAATTTAGGTGTTTAACGGATTTCTATGTTAATTGTGGATTGATGTTAATACGGTATTAGTGCATCGAGAGGTGGCTCTTACTACGTTCGTGTTCTTTATTAATAAACTTGGATATTAAGTTGAGTTGGAATAAATGTTTGAAAATTAGAGGGAAGCTCAGGGTGAAATCATAAGTCTAATTCTCCATTAATTGTTTGAAATTTTGGATTTCGTTATTGGTGACTGTTTTGGGATAGTTTATTACTTTATTAATTTAGCTTATTTTTTATATATAATTTAAAACCATTAAATTGATTAGTTTAATAAAATTAGGGTTAATACAAAAATTGATAATTGTGAAGTTAAAATTCTTGATATTTTGTCCTCGTGGGAACGATATTCTATTCACTACTATATTACTTGTTGACCACATACACTTGCGTGTTTTTAAGCGTATTGATTTTACCCAACACATATCCCTAAGATTTGATACCAACTATGACGCCCCCAAAATAGGTATACATCACCTATTTTGAGTCGCCAAATACATGGTACAGAATACAAATACAATCTTTAATATACAACAAGGGAGCTGTGAGTTTCAATACAAATATTGTCTTCTAGACAATATTCACTCTCAGAATAAGTCTTCATTACATTTATTGTCACACTATTTAATAGAATAGTGAGGACTACTAATACTATCATCTGGTCCATCACTCGCTCCCAGGCTCGTCCCCGGCTATATTCTCATTTCCTGAAAAGAACAGTGAAAGAAAGGGTGAGCTCAACTAGCCCAGTAAGAAATATTATGACTAAGATAATGTAGAATAAATTATCATTAGCCTTAAATAGTGTTAAACTAATACAATATAACAAACATCAAGTTTAACTGCAGCGGAACAAGCAATCCATTAAAAGAGTCCAGTAGAGAATAAAATCTAATATCTTTTATGATTTAAAAGGTTTTTCATCCTTCGTTATCACGAGACTCGGCTTAATAAATAATCCACATCATCGAATCACCCCCACTACTTCGGCCAAGGATATTCTTTAGTATCACAACCACCAATTATCCATGCACTACACGGGCGAGGACATTCGTGTATTCATTAATGGTCATAATCATGCCAACAATCGTCCATCAATGCACTACGGGCCAATGAGGACTTTTTCCACATCATTTGTAATATTACGGTGCGTGATTATACTTAATAATCCTCAGTCATAATCAAACCAAGTCCATCTATGCACTACTGTGCCACATATGACTTTCAAAAATATAAACATGAGGATGATGACAATGATATAAGAATTCAATAAAACAAGTTCAAGAATTAATTTATTCAGGAACTAATAACGTCCAAACTGTCAGCATGATACTACTTTGTGCAGTAAAATTCAAGAATGCTCAGAAGAATATTTCCATGAAAAGATACTGGATGAAGCGCAAATATCAAGAATATTCCACTAATTTCATGGATTATAGAAGTCAAAACTTTAACCAACTGAGTATAATAAGGATTGGAATAACAAAAGAAATCACCAGGCATGCGATAGACCGCACTGGTAGGTTATTCCAGCGTAATAATAATTAATGGAACCGTGTTACAGCGTAAAAGCGCATTGCAGACGAGGATATTCAACGAGAATAATAAAGATGGAATCGGTCCAGTAAAACGCATTTGGATGGATATTCAACGAGAATAATAAAAAGACGGAATCAGGTCCGGCGTAAAATGCATAGACAGGATATTCCAATAGAATAATAAAGACGGAATCAGGTCCGACGTAAAACGCACAGACAGGATATTCCAACAGAATAATAAAGAATGAAATAACAGAAGAATTTCACCAAGTATAGGGTAGCCCGCATATACAGGTTATTCCAACAGAATAATAAATAATGAAATAATAGAAGTTCTCTTCATGAATACAAAAGAAATAATACCCCTTACCGTAAAAGAAACTGGATATAAGAGTAGGGAAGTAGCAGAATACTTTTCTATAGTTTCTCTATAATTTCTCTCTCTAGAGTTTTAGTGAATTCGTAAGAAATAATGAAGGAATGAGCTTCTATTTATAGAGGAATGGAAGGATACTATTTAGAAAAATTTATCACGGACGCACAGTAATTTCAGACGAATTAATTTGCAGACTCACGGGCGAATATGACAGCTTTAATGATCCAACGTATCAGTAATCTTTTTCAAAGAGTTGTCCAATGAAAGAAAATGAACACATGCCAATTAAAATTCCTTAACCAATTAAAATACACCCCAATTTACAAGTTGTCAATCAATGTAGCATAATTGAAAAAGGTTGGCCAATAATGTGCAAGTTTGAAAAATTCTCCCATAACCTGCCAAAATCATTTATCATCTACCCACATGTTTCAAATATATATATATATATATATATATATATATACATACCTTTAGTTTATATATAATAATCAATCCCTTACCAATACGTAAACCTTTCCCACCCTTATTTCCATTCTTCATCCCACATGTGGCCCCCACATGTGGCCCACCTTTCTTATATAAAATAATTTTCTACCGATTATTTTGAAAAATGGGTAAATGTGGTTCATAAAATAAGCAAAATTTACATCAAATATTGTGGCAATAATTAAACAAAACTGAGTGACTTCTCACGTAAGCATCAATAATCAATACCGTGTGCTACTATACAACCATGTGTATTACTGTACTTTTCTACCGAGTAATTCAACAGTATTAACGGTAAAACTTTCGCCGTTATTTTTAGTAAAATATTTTTGTCGTTTTCTCAATCCGACAATAATTCCGTTATGGGGTCCACCAATGATTATGCCGTTGTACGAATATTCCCTGTTAAAACGAATATTCCCCGACCAATCGAATATTATATAACAACTTGCGTACTTTGCAAAATTTATAAATATTACCCACAACTATAACATTATATCAAATTTACTCCATAATATTCAAAAATGATATTTATAGAAAATTCATCTTTATTTATAAAAGTTGGGGTCTTACAACCTCCCCTTCTTATGAAATTTTGCCCTCGAAATTAGGGTACATACCTGGTATGTCGAAGAGGTAAGGATACCTTGATTTCATTTCAGATTCTAACTCCCAAGTCATTTCCTCAACATCCTGGTTTCTCCACAAAACTTTGACTTGAGGTATAACTTTGGAACGTAGAATATGTTCATTCTTATCCAAGATTTGAATAGGAACCTCTTCATACGTCAAATCTTCCGCTATTTCATCTGGTTCTAACTCAATAATGTGGTTCAGGTCTTCCACATATTTACGTAACATGGATATGTGAAAAACGTTATGAACACGAGACATACTTGGCGGTAAAGCGAGTCTATAGGCCACAGTTCCTACTCGATCAAGGATTAAAAATGGGTCGATGAATCGAGGATTGAGCTTTCCTCTCTTTCCAAATCTCATAACTCCTTTCCACGTAGCAACTCGTAATAACACATGATCTCCTATATCAAATTCCACGTTCTTTCGATGAAGATCAACATAACTCTTTTGTCGATCTTGTGAGGTTTTTATACGTTGTCGAATCGTTTGAATCTTTTTCGTAGTCATACGTACCAACTCTAGTCCCAACAACGTTGCTTCACCCACCTCATCCCAGCATACTGGAGAACGACACTTTCTTCCATACAACGCCTCGAATGGAGCCATTCCAATGCTTGCTTGATTACTGTTGTTGTAGGAAAACTACACTAACGGTAAGAACTTGTCCCAACTTCCCTTGAAGTCAAGGACACAGAGTCTTAATAAATCTTCCAGAGTTTGAAAAGTTCGTCCGTCTGAGGATGATATGCCGAACTAAATCGTAAATACGTGCCCATAGCTTTTTGCAAACTAACCCAAAATTGTGAAGTGAATCTTGGGTCTCGATCAGAAACTATGGATACTGGCATACCATGCAGTCTTACAATCTAGTTTATGTACATATGAGCAAGACGTTCAAGTGTATAAGTTTCTCGTATTGGTAAGAAGTGAGCAGACATGGTCAATCTATCAACAATAACCCAAATCGCATCTATGCCTTGAGAAACTTTGGGAAGACCGGTAACGAAATCCATGGTAATGTGCTCCCACTTCCATTCTAGAATTTCAAGTGGTTGCAATGGACCTTTTGGTACTTGATGCTCTGCCTTGACTCGTTAACACGTTAGACACCTTGAGATAAACAACGCTATCTCTCTCTTCATATTGCCCCACCAAAATGTATGTCGAAAATCATGATACATTTTGGTACTCCCAAGATGGATTGCAAACGGTGTGTTGTGCGCCTCCATCATGATTTTATACTTTAAATCAGGGTCGTTAAGAACACAAAGTCTGGAGTTGACTCGAAGTATTCCTTCTTCATCGATTCTTGCTTCCGGCATAGCACCTTCTTGCACTTTCTTCCGATTGCATAACTGTTGCATTACATAGTGCCTTTCCATTCTCCTATAAATAGAAGCTCATTCGTTCATTATTTCTTACGAATTCACTAAAACTCTAGATAGAGAAATTATAGAGAATTTATAGAAAAGTATTCTGCTACTTCCCTACTCTTATATTCAGTTTCTTTTACGGTAAGGGGTATTATTTCTTTTGTATTCATGAAGAGAACTTCTGTTATTCCATTATTTATCATTCTGTTGGAATAACCTGTATACGCGGGCTACCCTATACTTGGTGAAATTCTTCTGTTATTCCATTCGTTATTATTCTATTGGAATATCCTGTCTGTGCATTTTACGCCGGACCTACTTCCATCTTTATTATTCTGTTGGAATATCCTGTCTGTGCGTTTTACGCCATACCTGATTCCGTCTTTATTATTTTGTTGGAATATCCTGTCTGTTCGTTTTACGTCGGACATGATTCCATCTTTATTATTCTGTTAGAATATCCTATCTGTGCGTTGTACGCCGGACCTGGTTCCATTAATTATTATTTTGTTAGAATAACCTACCTGTGCGGTCTATCGCATGCCTGGTGATTTCTTTTGTTATTTCATTCCTTATTATACTCAGTTGGTTTAAGTTTTGACTTCTATACTCCATGAAATTAGTAGAATATCCTTGATATTTGCGCTTCATCCAGTATCTTTTCATGGAAATATTCTTCAAAGCATTCTTGAATTTTACTTTACAAAGCAGCATCACGTTGACAATTTGGATGTTATTGGTTCCTGGATAAATTAATTCTTGAACTTGTTTTATTGAATTCTTTTATCATTGTCATCATCCTCATGTTTATATTTTGTTGAAAGTCATCTGTGGCTTATAATGCATGGATGGACTTGGTATGATTATGACCAGGGATTATTCTGTATAATCATGACCGTGATGTTACAAATGAAGTGATAAAAGTCTTCATTGGCCCGTAGTGCATTGATGGACAGTTGTTTGCATGATCATGACCATTAATGAATACACAAATATTCTTGGCCCGTAGTGCATGGATAATTGTGGTTGTGATACTAAAGAATATCCTTTCGTCAGAGTAGTGCGGGGTGATTCGATGATGTGGATTATTTATTTATTGTCGAGTCAGCCGATAAAAGTGATGAAAACCTTTTAAATCATAGAAGATATTAGATTTTATTCTCTACTTTATTCTTCTAATGGATTGCTTGTTCCGCTGCAGTTAAACTTGATGTTTGTTATATTTTATCAGTTTAACACTGTTGAAGGCTAATGATAATTTATTCTGCATTATCTTAGTCATAATATTTCTTACTGGGCTAGTTGAGCTCACCCTTTTTCTTTCATTGTTCTCTTCAGGAAATGAGAACGTAGCAGGGACTAGTCGGGGAACGGAGTGACGGTTCAGATGATAACATTAGTAGTCCTCACTATTCTATGAAATAGTGTAATAGTAATTGTAATGAGGACTCCTTTTGAGTTTGTATACTCTCTAGTAGACAATATTTGTATTCAAACTCACAGTTAATGTTTTGTCGTAGTGTACACGACAGTTGTATTATTAAGTTGTATTTGAATTTTGTACCATATATCTGGCGACTCAAGATGGGTGATGTATACCTATTTTGGGGGCGTCACAGTTGGTATCAAAGCTTAGGGATATGATCCCTAGCTTAGATGTGAGAATAGAACTAGGAGGGGAGAGATGGGGAATTCCTTCGTTAGTATGACCTACCTAAGTTTTTTTTTTTGTATTTAATTGGTCGGTCAGAATATATGGATAATATGTTACATGTCAATTAACTTTTTGTTTTGTGGCAGTATCTAAAAATGACATCCGGAAATGTTGAGAATAGCAATGGAGCACAGGTGACCGTTGATTCACCACATATCAATAATCAAGATAATGTGCATCAGGAAGGCGGCAATCCTCATGCAAACAACAACACTGACCAAATGATGAATGATGGAATGTTCAGAGGCTTTATGCAATTTGTTAGTTCCTAGAGGGCACAATAGATCTAGAAGGGGGGGGGTTGAATAGATCTTTTTTATTTCAAATACTTTTATGGTATATGTTGTATTGTTCATATTTAAGTATATGACAAACATAAGAATCTTTTCAAGCACAGTGAAATAAGTAAAAGATTCCCCTTCATTGACATATTCGTAATCATGCATACATTGTTCATTGGGTTAGTTTAATTGTAAGCAGTTAGAACATACATAGTAGTTATATCAGTTATAGACATAATGTAAATGACATAATGTAAAAGACACAAGGGGTTTTAAGTGGTTCAGAGACTCAAGCTCCTAATCCATTCTTCTGCTTTCAACTAGCAGGATTTCCACTAAGGAAGGGCAGCACCCTGAATCTCTACGATTCCTTTAAGGCCAGTAGCCTTGGGACTTCAGTTCACTAAGAACTCTTCAAGGCCAGCAGCCTTGGGTCTCCTGTAGTTCCCTATGAACTCTTCAAGCCCAGCAGGCTTAGAACTTCATTTAGTCCCTTTGGACAAGGACCCTTTGGCCCTGCTTTGTTTAGTCCCTCCGGACAAGGACCCTCTTGGCCCTGCTTCATTTAGTCCCTCTGGACAAGGACCCCTCAGGCCCTGGCTTCGTTGAGTTGTTTGTTTGTTGTTGTTGGAGTCGGTGCTGAGATGCTAAGATGTCTTCATGCTCTGAACATCTTTTATCCCTAGCAGCTTGGCTTGATCATCCTTGAAGAGCAATTGAGTATTACATGATGCATATCTTTTTAGGTTGCTCAACTACTCCGGATGAACCCTTGATGAACTGCCTTAAAGATCATTCTTCTTGGTACTTGATGGCTGTAGATGAGAGGCTTCTAAGATGACTATAAGCTCTTCTGTTAGGTAGTTAGAAACTTTCTCATGCTTGTCACCAAGATGGCTTTTGTGATCTCCCTTCTTACTCCTCGATGCCTTCCCATGATGGACTTACTAAGCTGACTGTAGGTTCTTCTCTATTGTACTTAGAGTCTTCCCATGATGGACATCCAGATGGCATGATGCTCTTCTTTCTCTCGGCAGTTCAGAACACTCTTCATGTAGTAGAACTCTCACTTCTACATAGTAGAACTCACACTTCTACTTCTTGCTTGATCAGACTTCTGAGTGTTCTTGGTGGATCGTAGAGTGAGCCTTTGGACTCACTATCACTTGATTAGATCAGTCCACCTTCTCTCCAAAACTCACAACTCTAGCAACCTTTGATCTTTGAAGCTCTTCTATATTTATACACCTTCCCAATCCTTCCATTGGAAAGTAGTCGTTGGAGGCTATTCAAATGTCTTCACAGATCTCAAGTTGCTTGAGGTAGACTACTTGATGTGACATGACATACTTTTTCTAACTCTGCAGTCTACTGTTTCACCTACCCTATCAGATGTATCACTTTACTATCTTGGGCAGGTTGAAGACTTTATTTCTTCTGATTTCTTGATCAGAGGTTTTCCTTTTGCATCGATGCTCTCAATAAGCACTTGTCCGAATATTACCCTTCAGATTGAACCGTTGCCAATGCTCCAGTCTTCAGGTATCCGAACTCTACAATTCTGATGCACGTCTTCAGGGACCTGATCGTAGTGTCTTGCTAAGTGTTGCTCGTTGACTTAGTAGAGTTAACACTATGATCTTGAAGAGTGTTGATTTGATCTTCAATGTTGAACACCTCTTCCTTGTATTGTGCAGTGCTTCAATACTTCTATTTGCTTCGACTGTTCTCAAATACTGATGGCGTAATTCCTTGCTCTGGTCCCCTTCTGAATATCAAGACACTTCAGATTTGTGGCGCGTCCAGCTTGCTTTCTCCTAGTGATCTTCCGCTCACTTATCATCAATGAACTGACCCTACGCTTAATCACTTTAGCCTTGCTCTTCAGAAGCTAACCAGTATCTCGATTCACCTTCCATCAGTTCTTTCTTTGTCTGACAAACACTACGATCCTGGTTGCTTCCAAGATCGTTGTCTTCTGTTCTCTTGACAACAACTGCATTAACTGACCTTTCCTTAGTCAGCTGCTGAAGTCTTCTTTGAATCATCTTGTGGAGGACTTCATCACGAATGGCCTTTCAACTCAATCTTGATGCTGATTGGATTGGTGCTTACTTCTTCTGCTAGCCTGCATGCCATTCATTGAGTGCTCTCTGGTTCCCTTACTATGGATTGCATCTTTGCAGTGCCAACCAGAGGCTTCGTACCCTTGGATATTCTTGGAGTGCTCATTCGTTGAGAATCGTATCTACTCTATGATTCTAACTTAGCATTGTGAGCACTTCTGTTGGAGTCGTAGTCCTGCACTCTACGATTCAGCTTTGGCTTTACAGATACTACGATCCCGAGATCAGATCTTTACACTCTACGATTTCTTCCTTGTGCTTGTTGTCTTCATCTGATCTTGCCCGACTACGATCTCTGCATTCATTCAGTGGACTCTACAATCTCAGAGTGTAGCCTACGATCCTTGTCTTGGCTTTGGCATCGATAGACTCTACAACTCTGAGTGTAGTCTACATTTCATACTTGGCTTCGGCAGATGGTCGTTCGGCTTATAGACAGGCTATCTCTACGATTCTGAACACGACTTCCTCAGCACACTACGATCCCGAGGAAGCTCTTCTCTACACACTACGATCCTTCTTCATTTCCCCTGGAAGTCTACGAACTCCGAGATCTCACTATCTTGCATACTCCTATTCTGCCTCGATAGCTCCTGAGTTAACTCTGACTCTCCTGGCAGGGATAACGACTTCGGGTGCATTGCTCGACGATCGACAAGCCTATCTATTACATCATAAGATCAACCTAACAAGCTTGATCTTGTTATATTTATAGTCCTTGTACATCATTTCTTTTTAAGGACTTTACAAAGCTGTTTTGCTTATGTAGGATCAACCTAACATATTTGTTCAATTCATTCTAAGTCCTTGTATATATATTTCTATTATCTATCAAAGGACTTTACACCTTTTCTTCATGCAAGCATACTTGCATATTCATTTATTTATATATATCATAATCAAATCATATATTAAATAGGAATATCATTCACATGTTTATTCCTGATAATCTCCCCCTATTTGATTATGACAAAAACAATAAGTGAATATGCATGTTATGAATGAATCTTAGATACAGTGAGCAGCTGTATTTCTAAACAGTTAATTATGAATGTCATTTATATTAATATGGCAATTATATATTCAGACATTCTATATCCTAGATCCCGAACATACCTAACAGGTTAGAGTTGTACCTCCTTGGCTCCTTGTATGTTTCTAGGATTCTTGTTGATCAGCTACTCATCCGATTTCTCTTCTTGCTCTTGCTCTTGTTCCCCCTCAAATGATGACCTTTTGTCTCTGCTTGGTTTCCCTTCATCATCTTTCTTATCTGGCTTCCCCTCAGATGATGATACTCTTTCAGCAGCTACTATCTTCTTTGACGTCTTCTCTCCTCTTGACCCTCTGCTCTTCTTCTAATGCCCCTTGCTCCTCTTCTTTCTATGCCTCTTTTTCTCCCCCTTTTTGTCATTAATCATTTGAGACAGCTGCTCCATATTGGAATTAAGCTGCTCCATCAAGTAGGAGGTGTTGGCAACTTCAAACTTTAGTTCTTGCTGACCTAGCTCAAGTTGTACTGAGAATGTTTGCTTCATATCGTCAATCTTGTCAGAGAGGGCTACGATCTGCTTTGCATTTGCCTCCTGAACTTGTAGAGCTTCAGCCTTCTGATCTTGTATTGCCTTCTGATAGATGTTATCCCTCTCTTGTAGTTTGAGAGATACATCAGCCAAGATAGCTTAAAGTTTATGCTTGAAAGAATCATCTCCTACTTCTATCTACTTCTGTGATTCTTTAGTGAGCATAGGGATCTTTTTGCTTAAATCATCAGAACTTTTCTGTAATGCCTGCTCCAAAGCAGTTTGATCCTCTTGATTGGAAGTTTTAGCTTAGGCAATGGATTGGACTCTACGATTGTCATCTTTAGACAGATTTTCAAAGGTGTGGATAATCTGAACAATGGTGGAGTACCAATTGTTTGTGGAGGATGATGGAGTGTCTGATAGCTGTGCTTGATCATAAGAAGGCTTCTTGGATTGGGCTTGAACATGATTAGCCGTAGAGTTAACAGACTCTACGATCAGCTCCTTGGTTATGACCCTTCTTCCTTCAGAATCCACTCTACAATCGTAGGGGAAATAGAGATTCTTAGCTTGTCGATAGATCTTGAAGTGAGGCTGGTTGGTTATCATCTTGGTAGCATAATTTTACATCCTTAGAAAGTTTTGAGCTACCAGTTCCATGCTTGGAAAAGTCTTGTAACACCAGCTGAAGTAACTTCTATCTCCTTCAGTAAAGGCCTTCAGCCAAGGCATTGATTGGAAGAACCATCTCATCAGCAAATCATCAGGGTTGTAGAGAATGGTTGTGTAGTCCATTTCCATGTTGTTCCAGTTCTTGACTAAGTCAAAGGAGGTCATTCTTACTATTCTGATCTGTTCACCTCCATGGTTTACCCATCTGTCAGGAGGAGTTTCTGATGGTTCATTGGGAACTTCTACCACAATTCTCTTGGTAAATCTTGCAGGTGAGAGAACAGGGTGGAGTTCTGAGTCTTTTGATTCCTTATCTTCAGAGTTGGAATCATTTTCTGCTTCTTCCTTCTCAAGACTAGAACCACTTATATCAGCTTTAGCAGATAGTCTTTCCTACTGTAGCATTTCATTATCAGAATCTTCTTGATCATCTTCAACAAAGAGACCTTCTTGCTGAATTTCATTGTCAGAACTTTCTTCAGCAAGTCTTTCCTTAGATTCTTCTTCTTCACTGTTGGTTTCTTCTTCAGCATCTTCTCCTGGGGATACAGATTCATCATCACTTAATTCAATGATGGCATTTGATTGGCTACTGTTCCTCTTGGAGGCAAACTGGGCTTGCAGCCTGTAGCTCTTCCTTCTTCGTGGAGGTTCAACTATTGGAGAGACAAACCCCTCTTCTTCTTCTTCTTCTTCTTCTTCTTAAGTCTCTGACTTCTCTTTCTCATCAGATAAACTTCTTTGGAGATCAACACTGACAGGAGGAGATTCTTCTTTCTTGGCCTCATCACTTTCTGAGCCATCATGAGAGCTTTCTTGGTTTGAGGGGACATGTTCATCTTCTTCTTCTTGAATAGCATTTTTTGACCCATTCTCTGGGCTGGTTGGGGCAGTTGCATTTGGGGATGCACTTTGATCATCATGAATTTCTTTTTTTTCATCAGAGTTGCTTCTCTGAGAATTTGCCATGGGGCTAGAGCACTTTTCTTCATCAGCAGTTTTAGCTTTCTTTTCTTCACGATTTCACGCCCCTTTCTTTAGCCAGATGTATTGATTTGAGAAGCTAATTTGGTTTGTCATCCACCTTAGCTTTCTTCTTCGATTGGCCCTTGAAGCAACCTCGCCGCTTCTTCTTTTGTGGTTTCAGATAGTTTGGGCCTTTTCTTCTTTATCCTTGTTCAAGGAGGAGACTCTCCTTGGTGGGGCCTGGGCTTTCTTCACATCACCAGCTCTTTTCACCACTTTTGATTTCTTCCTGGTTGGTGTGATTTCAATTTCTTCTGAGTCATCGACTCGAGCTCTCTGTCTCTACTATCTTCCTTTTCTTAGCAGAGGCTCTCATCGTCGCTCTCCAAATTGTCGACCTTTTGTTCTCCTTTGGGTTCTTTTTCCAGTTTTCAAATAATTGTGGAGACATTACTTTATGCACATTCAGGGCTTCTCCCTCATCATCCTTGATCTTTCCCCCTAGCTTTTTCTTCAGTATGATACTCAGCAGCCTCCCATGAAATACCTTGGTCAAGGGCTTTCTTCTCAGCCTTCTCTACCCCCTGGAGATCCGATCAAACAAGATAGCTCCAAAGTCGATTTGTTTCTTCGTAACTATTGTCGACATGATTTTCAACTGCTGGTCGATCACTATGTCATGTGCAGTGTTCTTACACAGTATGCACTTTCCAACTATTTCAGCAAGGAACTCATATTGCTCAGGAAACTCCTTCTTCTTCATGTCCTTGAAACTAGGGTTTCTTTGATACCCCATAACTTCCTTTGCAAGTTCAGTGTTGACATTATCAAGGTTCTTTAGCCCTTGGTTAGGAAAACCTAGGCATTGATTGAGGTCAGAAGATTTTAACTTGAGAGACTGACCTTTAACCTTGGTAGTAAGGGTTTCTGAATTTATAGAGACGTTTGAGCAGAATTCTTTAACCAGGTTGCAGTAGACTCGAGTATTTGCCTCAAGGCATTCTAAAAATTCAGCCTTCTTTACAAGCTCGAGAATATCCCTGAACTTCTTTTTAGATTTCTCAAACGATTTGGTTCCAAGCTGAATACAAGTGATCACTTGCCAGTTTTTCATTTTGAGTAGTTTGAAGAATATGGGTATTAGATATAGAGAAGTTTATGCGAGATGGCTGTCTGGTTGGTAAGGCTCTGGAGGTTAACTGATTTTGCTCTTGAAAAGCTTTTTAGGGTTTTGAAAATGGGAGGGAGAAAGGTTCGATATCTTTTGGTAACTGTCTGCAGATTTGAACTTGTCTTTATGCCAGTTCCTTCTAACTCTGCATACTCAGTGATGTGTCAACTGTCCATTGGTTACACATTGCCCAGTAATGAGCTGTAACTCCCCACAACTTTTCAGTTATTAGAGGAGTGGACGTTTAATTGACGTGGCTTTGACCGTTGACCTTTTGATTCGTAGAGTAACATGATGAGATAGCTATAGACTCTACGATTTCATTTGTTTACTCAACGATCAAGTTCTGAGAGATGCTGCAGTGGATGGCTTCGTCTTTCCTCCTTACTTCGATGCAGCATAACTCAATCATTGATGTATTCAAACTTATCTCCTTAACTTGAATGGCTTAGCAGATGTTTCATTCTTTATGCTCCTTGTGAGCTAGAGTACCCTTTGGTAGAACTACGATCGTTGAGTTGTCTTCTACTATCGCTGTAGTTGCACTACGATCGTTTAGTCCTTTTCAAACTCAACTCTACGATCGTTGGCTGACTTGATTCTTCTGAGATGAACTTGATCAAGTATTCCCTCTGGGATAAGGTAGCTCAGGAAGTACCAACCTCTTAGAGTGAGCTAAGGGTCAGGTTTATCCCTGAGGCACTTTCCAAATGAAATACTATGGCAGTGGTTTGTAATGACATCTTATTAGACCTTTTCTGATGGGAAGATCTTCAATTAGCTTTAAGTATCTGCATTGCTAATATCGTGGTGTCCTCCTGCTCTTACTCTACGATCATATGTTTGATCGTAGGCACTTCATGATTATGAATTAGGTGGCTGAAGGGTTATCAGTAGTACATTTTGAGACGTTCCTACTGACTATGGATCTTCATTTGGTTCATCAGCCACAAAGTTTTGGGACATTGTAGCTGGTACATCTCTTCCAGGTTTAATAGTGTTATTTTTCCTTAACATATCACTGCTCCCCCATTGTTGATGTTGTCTTCTCAGATAGATGTGATTCCTTCTTCATGTTCATTTGAAGGTCACCAAACATTTCTCCTTCCGACCGGGATCATCATCATTGCTTAGTCTTTCCTCAGATCGTAAAGATGAGTATTTTCGTGGATCGATCACTCTACGATCATTTGACAAAGACTACTGAACGTAGTCTTCTTTCGATATCCTTTGTTTTGAGAAGTTCTCGCTTCATAAAGAACTCCTTTTGTCTTAAACTCAATGATCTTCATTGTAGAGCTTCCCTCGAGGATCCTTTCCATAAAGCATGTCTTTCCGATATGGGCACATAGAATCCTCTTTATCTTCTGTTTCATGGCATGCTCCTATATACAGATTTGCAGCCATGAGAGCTCCATTCTCGTTAGCTCAGAGGGTCTTCAAGGATAGGCTTGGACATATAGGAACCTTATCAGAATCATCTCTGAACAGTCCTTAGCCTTCTGCACTGGTTGAGTCCTAATGAATGAAGTTTTTCGCTTCAAAGATTCCTTAGTGTGGTTGGGACCGACCAAGTACTGCGCAGTTTAAGTATATTTCTACTTTTGGTCCCCATTGTTGAATGGGTCCTTCTAGGTTAGTTTTCTAAACCCCTATTCCTCTTAATCGGATAATCATCATGTTTATCACCAATGTATATATTCATGCAAGCAACTATCTTGAGATAATACATTTTTGAGATGCATGATGGTGAGTGTGTGTAGGATTTGACAATTAATGACACACTCTCTATCTATGATGGTTTCATCATTTGGTGGGTTATGTTCTCAATGTTTAAGTGTTCATAGATTGTGAGTCAACTCTACGATTTATGAGTATCTTGTTGATTCATGGATGTGATCAGTTTCTACAAATCAACAAGATCCTCTTGTAAAACTGATCATTCTGTGTGTTGTCAAACACCTAGAACATAGGCTTGTACATACATACTAGCACACCAGTAATGATTACTTAACATAAAGTTCATCTGGTCTGTGATACTCTTATGATCTATTTCAGATTTTCTTCAAGATGTCATCTTCAGCCTTAAAACTTGGTTAAAGAGAAAGTTTGTAGACATTTGAATTTTCCATCTTCAGACTACTTTCTCTCTTTGCCTTTTTAGGTAGATTATGACTTCTTGACAGAATACTGTCATAGTTCATAAGATGGTGCAACTATGATGTATACATTAATAATGGTGAGGAACCGTAACTTTTTACTGTTTGTTTCTTAACAGTCATTTACCTTAGATATACTGAGTTCAGGTATTGATGTGCACAGCTTTTACTTTTGCTCCTTTCAGCTTAATGCTCTTGTTGGCCTTCATCAATCAGTCGTGGTCTTGAAGATGTAGATCAAGAGAATCGTGGCATTAATATCTTTGACATCTTTGAGTTTACAGAGATAGCACCCAGTTGTTGGTTGGTCACTCATAAGTTTGAGAAGATCTTCTTTCTCCTCTCGATCAGCATTTCTTAGTACGCGTGGCCTCTTCATCTTTCATACTGATGAATGCTTTACTCTTTGACACTGATGTCTCTTGCTCTCTTTCTCTCGTCTGGTCTTTAGACTACAAGATTGACTGCAGGATAGGATTGGTCTTGTTGATATAGCAATCGAGGATACGGACTAATCTGAACAGCTTTAGGTGTATACACATTTTTACCTATACACAATATTTCCAACGTGTGAGCTCTTCTGCGTATAACAAGTTACTTCCTACTAAACTAAGTTTAGAACAATTCTAGTGCCTGGGATTAGACTCAAAGTGATTAGCTTTTGAATATAGCATGAGAACCTGCTCTGATACAAATTGTTAGTTCCCAGAGGGCACAATAGATCTAGTAGGGGGGTTGAATAGATCCTTTTATTTCAAATACTTTTACGGTTTATGTTGTATTGTTCATATTTAAGTATATGACAAACATAAGAATATTTTCTGCCACAAATGAATAAGTAAAAGATTCCCCTTCATTGATATATTCGTAATCATGCATATATTGTTCGTTGGGTTAGTTTAGTTGTAAGCAGTTAGAACATACATAGCAGTTATAGCGGTTATAGACATAATGTAAATGACATAATGTAAAAGACACAAGGGGTTTTAAGAGGTTCAGAGACTCAAGCTCCTAATCCACTCTTCTACTTTCAACTAGCAGGATTTCCACTAAGGAAAGGCAGCACCCTGAATCTCTACGATTCCTTCAAGGCCAGCAGCCTTGGGACTTCAGTTTACTAAGCACTCTTCAAGGCCAGTAGCCTTGGGACTCATCTAGTTCCCTAGGAACTCTTTAAGCCCAGCAGTCTTAGAACTTCATTTAGTCCCTTTGGACAAGGACCCTTTGGCCCTGCTTTGTTTAGTCCCTCCGGACAAGGACCCTCTTGGCCCTGCTTCATTTAGTCCCTCTAGACAAGGACCCCTCAGGCCCTGGCTTCGTTGAGTTATTTGTTTGTTGTTGTTGGAGTCGGTGCTGAGCTGCTAAGATGTCTTCCTGCTCTGAACATCTTCTATCCTTAGCAGCTTGGCTTGATCATCCTTGAAGATCAGTTGAGTATTGCATGATGCTCAGCTTTTTAGGTTGCTCAACTACTCCGAATGACCCCTTGATGAACTGCCTTAAAGATCATTCTTCTTGGTACTTGATGGCTGCACATGAGAGGCTTCTAAGATGACTATAAGCTCTTCTGTTAGGTACTTAGAAACTTTCTCATGCTTGTCACCAAGATGGCTTTTGTGATCTCCCTTCTTGTTCCTCGATGCCTTCCCATGATGGACTTGTTAAGCTAACTGTAGGCTCTTCTCTATTGTACTTAGAGTCTTCCCATGATGGACATCTAGATGGCATAATGCTCTTCTTTCTCTCGGAAGTTCAGAACACTCTTCATGTAGTAGAACTCTCACTTCTACATAGTAGAACTCACACTTCTACTTCTTGCTTGATCTGACTTCTGAGTGTTCTTGGTGGATCGTAGAGTGAGCCTTTGGACTCACTATCACTTGATTAGATCAGTCCACCTTCTCTCCAAAACTCACAACTCCAGCAACCTTTGATCTTTGAAGCTCTTCTACATTTATACAACTTTCCAATCCTTCCGTTGGAAAGTAGCCGTTGGAGGCTATTCAAATGTCTTCACAGATCTCAAGTTGCTTGAGGTAGACTGCTTGATGTTACATGATATACTTTTTCTGACTCTGCAGTCTACTGTTTCACCTACCATGTCAGATGTATCACTTTATTATCTTGGGCAGGTTAAAGACTTTATTTCTTCTGATTTCTTAATCAGAGGTTGTCCTTTTGCATCTATGCTCTCAATAAGCACTTGTTCGAATATTACCCTTCAGATTGAACCGTTGCCAATGCTTAAGCCTTCAGGTATCCGAACTCTACGATTCTGATGCACGTCTTCAGGGACCTGATCATAGTGTCTTGTTGAGTGTTGCTCGTTGACTTAGTAGAGTTAACACTACGATCCTAAAGAGTGTTGATTGGATCTTCAATGTAGAACACCTCTTCCTTGTATTGTGTAGTGCTTCAATACTTCTGTTTGCTTCAACTGTTCTCAGATACTGATGGCCTAATACCTTGCTCTGGTCCCCTTCTGAATATCAAGACACTTCAGATTTATGGCGCGTCCAGCTTGCTTTCTCGTAGTGATCTTCCGCTCACTTATCATCAATGAACTGACCCTGCACTTAATCACTTTAGCCTTCCTCTTCAAAAGCTGACCAGTATCTCGGTTCACCTTCCATCAGTTCTTTCTTTGTCTAACAAACACTACGATCTAGGTTGCTTCAAAGATCGTTGTCTTCTGTTCTCTTGACAGTAATTGCATTAGCTGACTTTTCCTTAGTCAGCTGCTGAAGTCTTCTTTAAATCATCTTGTGGAAGACTTCATCACAAATGGCCTTTCAACTCAATCTTGATTCTGATTGGATTGGTGCTTACTTCTTCTACTAGCCTGCATGCCATTCGTTGAGTGCTCTCTGGTTCCCTTACTGTGGATTGCATCTTTGCAGTGCCAACCAGAGGCTTCGTACATTTGGATATTCTGGGAGTGCTCATTCGTTGAGAATCGTATCTACTCTATGATTCTGACTTAGCATTGTGAGCACTTCTGTTGGAGTCGTAGTCCTGCACTCTATGATTCAGCTTTAGCTTTGTAGACACTACGATCCCGAGATAAGATCTTGACACTCTATGATTTCTGCCTTGTGCTTGTTGTCTTCATCTGATCTTGCCCGACTACGATCTCTGCATTCATTTAGTGGACTCTACGATCTCAGAGTGTAGCCTACGATCCTTGTCTTGGCTTTGGCATCGATAGACTCTACAACTCTGAGTGTAGTCTACATTTCATACTTGGCTTCGGCAGATGGTCGTTCGGCTTATAGACAGGCTATCTCTACGATTTTGAACATGACTTCCTTAGCACACTACGATCCCGAGGAAGCTCTTCTCGACACACTACGATCCTTCTTCATTTCCCCTGGAAGTCTACGAACTCCGAGATCTCACTATCTTGCATACTCCTATTCTGCCTCGATAGCTCCCGAGTTAACTCTGACTCTCCTGGCAGACTATGACTTCTAGTGCAGTGCTCGACGATTAGATAAGCCTATCTATTACATCATAAGATCAACCTAACAAGCTTGATCTTTTTATATTTATAGTCCTTGTACATCATTTCTTTTTAAAGACTTTACAAAGCTGTTTTGCTTATGTAGGATCAACCTAACATATTTGATCAATTCATTCTAAGTCCTTGTACATATATTTCTATTATCTATCAAAGGACTTTACAGCTTTTCTTCATTCAAGCATACTTGCATATTCATTCATTTATATATATCATAATCAAATCATATATTAAATAGGAATATCATTCACATGTTTATTCCTGACACAATTCATGCAACAACAGGCGAGAGCGGCTTCTATCCAAAATATAGGTAAAACACGATGGAAACTCTCGAATTGGGTCACCCCTAAATGCAGTTCAAGGACTCTTGACTGGGACCACTAGAGTTTATTGGAGAGCAAAAACCACTTAGGCGGAAGCATGGATAAAACATATCACCAAGATATTTGATGTCTTGGGATGCTCGAGGAGTAAAGGTTCCTTTGCCGCCTTTATGTTGCATGTAGCGAGAGAGGCAGATTATTGGTGGGAATCGAGAAGCAGCACTCAACTTGCCATGACCGAAAATGTCTTAGGAGAAGTTCCAAGAACTATTCAATGACAAGTACTTTCTCGAAAGTATTCGTCACATGAAGGAGGTGGAGTTCATCATGTTTGAGCAGAATAATACGACCGTGGTCGCAAAGATTTAAGCAAAGTTTCTTTGAGTTGTCGGCCATAGGCCCCACTTGGTGGATAACGAAGAGAGAATGACGCGGATGTTTTTAAGAGGTTTTAAGCGGGAGATACATCAACATCTTATTTCTCATAAACCGTGTTTGTATTCGGATGTTGTAAATAGGGCTCGATTAGTGGGAGCGATAACGAGTCAACGCAACCAAAAGAAAGCGGTAAGCAAAATGATAATACCGGTGAGAAGCGACCATCGTGAGCGGTGACAACAAGCGTGGAGGGAATCAATAGGCCAGAAATGGTAACCACTTCGGTGGTAATCAGGGCCAAAATAGTAAGAATGGACATTTCAAGAATAGGAGATTCAACAATGATGGAAAGACGTCAGCACCAACACCTGTTGTTAAGGAAGGAGAACGACCACCTATCATATGCTTCAAATGCGGAGGGGAGGGACATATCAGTCTAAACTGCGCGATGTTGTCCAAAACATGTTATAACTGTTGAAGAGAAGGTCACTTAGCTCGATTTTGTTGTTCACTGAAGATAAGTTCAGCTAGGATGGAGGCACCAAAGGCCGTCCCAGAAAAGTCAAAGCCGGTAGTGCAAGGGAGAGCGTTTGTTGTGACCTCCCAGAAAGCAAGGAACCCGAATAAGGTCATCACGGGTAAGCTTATCATAAACTCTAGCGAAGTCTATACTTTATTTGATACCGGTTCTACCCATTCTTTTATTTCTCCTACTTGCACTCAACAATTAAATTTGACTCCAGAGAAATTAGACTTTGACTTAACTATGGAAACTCCATTGGGAGAAACCTTCATTACATCCACTTCAAATCGGTACCCTCACATTACCTGTCGATCTTATTTCATTGAAAATAGTTGCATTTGACGTAATTCAAGGGATTGATTGGTTTACTACTCATCATGTAAAAATTGATTGTTTTTGTAAGGTTGTTAACTTTCATATTCCTAATCAACCAATTATACGAATTCAAGTGACCAAACCATAAAAATCAATCACGGTCATCTCAAGCCATAAAGCTATTCGTTTATTGAAAAACGGATGTCAAGCTTTCTTAGCTCATGCCACGAATCTAAAAAAAATACGTCAATTTTGAATGATATTTCTATAGTTAATAAATTCCCTGACGTATTCCCTGAAGAACCTCCTGGACTACCCCCAGAGCGTGAAATTGAATTTTGTATCGACCTTGAACCCGGTACAAAACCCATTTCCAAAGCCCCATATCGAATGGCTCCTATTGAACTTCAGTAGTTAAAGACCCAACTGCAGGAATTGTTAGACATTGGCTTTATTCGTCCTAGTACTTCTCCTTGGGTTGCTCCTATTCTATTCGTGAAGAAGAAAGATGGGAGTATGCGACTTTGTATTGATTATCGGAGTTGAATCATGTCACCATCAAAATAGGTACCCATTGCCACGTATTGATGATGACTGTTTGACCAAATTGTAATGAGCCAAATTCTTTTCAAAGATTGATCTTCGTTCAGGATATCACCATTTGAAGATTAGAATGGATGACATTCGAAAGACGGCTTTCAGAACTCGATACGGGCATTATGAATTCCTAGTCATGTTCTTTGGAATGACTAATGCTCCTGCTGCCTTCATGGACATGATGAACCGAGTATTCAAGGACTATTTGGATCACTTTGTGGTCGTCTTTATTGATGACATCCTTATTTATTCCAAAACCCGTGAAGATCATGAGCAAAACTTGAGGCTGATACTCCAAAAGCTTCGTGAATACAAGCTTTATGCCAAGTTGAAGAAATGCGAGTTCTAGCTTAAGGAAGTAGCATTCCTTGGGCACGTAGTATCAAGTCATGGAATGTCTGTTGACCCGACAAAGATTGAAGCTATTCAAAGCTGGGAGCAACCTAAATCAATTACCGAAGTACGTAGCTTTCTCGATTTAGGTGATTATTATCGGAAATTCGTGGAAGGATTTTCTTGAATCGCTACTCCATTAACTTAGCTGACTCTGAAAGATACAAAGTTCGGTTGGAGCGAAGAATGTGAGAAGAGTTTTCAAGAACTCAAGAGGAGACTCATTTCAAAGACTGCTCGGACAATACCATCCGTTCTTGAGTGATTTGTCATCATCTAAAGTGATGCTTCAGCAAAGGGTTGGGATGTGTTCTCATGCAACATGGGAAATTCATAGCCTATGCCTCGCGACAACTCAAAGAATATGATAGGAATGATCCTACTCATGATCTAGAGTTGGAAAATTTATTGTTTTGCACTTAAAATTTGGAGGCATTACTTGTATGGGAGAAAGTGGAGATCTTTACGGATCATAAAAGACTCAAATATTTCTTCACTCAAAAGGAACTCAACATGCGACAATGACGTTGGCTTGACTGTTGAAAGATTATGATCATACCATCCAATACCATCTGGAAAGCGAACATGGTAGCCGACGATTGAGTAGAAGATCATACGCAGCAGTACTGAGTGCGATATTGTCAACACAAAGGCCCATTTTGTGTGACTTGCAAAGGATGGAGATAGAGTTAAAGACTCAAGGACTCATGTGATGATGGCGAATATACTGAGTAGAACCGATTTTAATTGATAAATTTAAAGTCGCTCAAGCTCTGAGACCTAGAATGATGAGTATGAGGAAGAAAGTGCAAGAAGGTGCTATCATAGGAAGCAAGAATTGATGAAGAAGGAATACTTTGAGTCAACTCCGGACTTTGTGTTCCTAACGACCCCGATTTAAAGTATAAAATCATGATGGAGGCTACAACAACACACCGCTTGTAATCCATCTCGGGAGTACCAAATGTATCATGATATTCGGTCATACATTTTGGTGGAGCAATATGAAGAGAGAGGTAGCGTTGTTTATCTCAAGGTGTCTAACTTGTCAACGAGTTAAAGCGGAGTATCAAGTACCAAAAGGTCTATTGCAACCACTTAAAATTCCAAAATGGAAGTGGGAGCACATTACCATGGATTTCGTTACCGGTCTTCCTAAGGTTTCTTAAGGTATAAATGCGATTTGGGTCATTGTTGATAGATTGACCAAGTCTGCTCATTTCTTACCAATACGAGAAACTTATACACTTGAACGTCTTGCTCGTATGTACATAAACGAGATTGTAAGACTGCATGGTATGCCAGTATCCATAGTTTCTGATCGAGACCCAAGATTCACTTCGCGATTTTGGGTTAGTTTGCAGAAGGCTATGGGCACAAATTTACGATTTAGCTCGGCATATCATCCTCAGACGGATGGGCAGTCAGAGAGGACTATTCAAACTCTTAATGATTTATTAAGACTCTGTGTCCTTGACTTCAAGGGTAGTTGGGATAAGTTCTTACCATTGGTGGAGTTTTCTTACAACAATAGTTATCAAGCAAGTATTTGCATGGCTCTATTTGAGGCGTCGTATGGAAGAAAGTGTCATTCTCCAGTATGCTGGGATGAGGTGGGAGAGGCAATGTTGTTGGGACCGAAGTTAGTACGCATGACTACAGAGAAGATTCAAACGATCCGGCAATGTATAAAAACCTCACAAGATCGACAAAAGAGTTATGTTGATCTTCATCGAAAGGACGTGGAATTCGATATAGGAGATCATGTGTTGTTACGTGTTGCTCCATGGAAAAGAGTTACGAGATTTTGAAAGAGAGGAAAGCTCAATCCTCGATTCATCGGCCCATTTTTAATCCTCGATCGAGTAGGAACTGTGGCCTATACACTCGCTTTACTGCCAAGTATGTCTCGTGTTCATAACGTTTTTCACATATCCATGTTACGTAAATATTTGAAAGACCCGAACCACATTATTGAGTTAGAACCGAACGAAATAGTGGAAGATTTGACGTATGAGAGGTTCCTATTCAAATCTTGGATAAGAAGGAACATATTATACGCTCCAAGGTTATACCTCAAGTCAAAGTTTTGTGGATAAACCACGATGTTGAGGAAATGACCTGAGAGTTAGAATCTGAAATGAAGTCAAGGTATCCTTACCTCTTCAATATACCAGGTACGTACCCTAATTTTAAGGGCGAAATTTCATAAGAAGGGGAGGTTGTAAGACCCCAACTTTTTGAATAAAAATGAATTTTCTATAAATAACATAAGAAGGGAAGTTTTTCTTATTTTATGGACCCCCATTAATCCATTTTTCAAAATAATCTATAGAAAATTATTTACAGGTGGGGGCCACATGTGCAACCAATATGTGTTGAAAAACTAATTTTGGAAATAGGGGTGGGAGAGAGTTACGTATAGGGGAAGAAGTTTGTATATATAAGATGTAATGTGTGTGTATATATATATAATATTATATGTGTGAGTGGAGAGTGGTGGGAGAAAAGAAAGAGTGAAAGTGATGTGTGTGAGTGGAAAATGGTGGGGGAAATGATGTTGCTTTATTCTTATTGGTTGGTTGATTGACAAATTGTGTGTGTGGGTTATATATATATGTATTATAATGTTGCTTTATTCTTATTGGTTGGTTGATTGACAAATTGGGTGTGTGTGAGTTATAAGAAATTTTCATTCGATTGCATTACATAGTGCATTTCCATTCTCCTATAAATAGAAGCTCATTCCTTCATTATTTCTTACAAATTCACAGAAACTCTAGAGAGAGAAATTATAGAGAAACTATAGAAAAGTATTCTGCTACTTCCCTACTCTTATATTAAGTTTCTTTTACGGTAAGGGGTATTATTTCTTTTGTATTCATGAAGAGAACTTCTGTTATTCCATTATTTATTATTCTATTGGAATAACTCAGATATCTGTGAGTTACCCTATACTTGGTGAAATTCTTACGTTATTCCATTCGTTATTATTACATTGGAATATCACATTCATACATTTTACGCCGGACCGATTCCGTCTTTATTATTCTCGTTGGAATATCCTCGTTTACATCGCTTTTCTGTGGGACTGATTCCGCCTCTTTATTATTACATTGGAATATCATATGCATGTATTTACTATTTGGACTCGATTTACATCTTTATTATTACGTTGGAATATCCTATCTACGTGTGTTTGACGTGGGACTGGTTCCGTTAATTATTATTCTATTGGAATAACCACTTTTGCAATGGTCTATCGCATGCCTGGTGATTTCTTTTGTTATTCCATTCCTTATTATACTCAGTTGGGTTAAGTTTTGACTTCTATACTCTATGAAATTAGTAGAATATCCTTGATATTTGCGCTTCATTCAGTATCTTTTCATGGAAATATTCTTCTGAGCATTCTTGAATTTTACTCTACAAAGTAGTATCACGTTGACAATTTGGACGTTATTGGTTCCTGGATAAATTAATTCTTGAACTTGTTTTATTGAATTCCTATATCATTGTCATCATCCTCATGTTTATATTTTATTGAAAGTCATCTATGACCTATAGTGCATGGATGGACTTGGTATGATTATGACCAGGGATTATTCGGTATAATCATGACCATAATGTTACAAATAATGTGGTAAAAGTCTTCATTGGCCCGTAGTGCATTGATGGACAGTTATTGGCATGATCATAACCATTAATGAATACACAAATATTCTTGGCCCGTAGTGAATGGATAATTGTGGTCGTGATACTAAAGAATATCCTTGGTCGTAGTGCAGGGGTGATTCGATGATGTGGATTATTTATTAAGCTGAGTTCCAGCGATAAAAGTGATGAAAAACCTTTTAAATCATAGAAGATAGTATATTTTATTCTCTACTTGACTCTTCTAATGGATTGCTTGTTCCGCTGCAGTTAAACTTAATGATTGTTATATTTTATCAGTTTAACACTGTTGAAGGCTAATGATAATTTATTCTGCATTATCTTAGTCATAATATTTCATACTGGGCTAGTTGAGCTCACCCTTTTGCTTTCGTTGTTCTCTTCAGGAAATGAGAACGTAGTAGGGACTAGTCGGGAACGGAGTGATGGTCCAGATGATAGCATTAGTAGTCCTCATTATTCTATGAAATAGTGTAATAATAATTGTAATGAGGACTCCTTTTGAGTTTATATACTCTCTAGTAGATAATATTTGTATTCAAACTCACAGTTTATGTTTTGTCGTAATGTACACGACCGTTGTATTATTAAGTTGTATTTGAATTTTGTACCATGTATCTGACGACTCAAGATGGGTGATGTATACCTATTTTGGGGGCGTCACATGTTTCCCTCCCTTTCCTATTCACCTCTGTTTTATTACCTGACAGGGTATTCTCGCTCTATTTCCTCTTATTCGGATTACTACCACCACTGCTTCCACCATCATTTGTCTTTTTCTTCTTATCCTGATGAAATCGAGTCGCAACTTCACTCCCTCCTTCAGCAATTAACTCTTTCTCCATCAAAGCCACGAACGTATTGATCTGCAATACCGCTACCTTGTTAAATATCCCCGGCTTTAGTTCGTTCTCGAATCTTCTTGCCTTTCTCGCCTCTATGTGCACCTGATGAGGTGCAAATCTAGCCAACTCATTGAATTTGGCAGCATATTCTGATACCGACATGTTCTCCTACTTCAATTCTACAAATTTAACTTCCATCCTTGATTTCATACTCGGGGAAAAGTAGTTCTCAAAGAACAACTCTTTGAATCTGGTCCAAGTCACCACAGCTGTACCAGCCCTCGCTTGATTAGTCTCCCACCAGTAATTGACATCTCCTTTTATCAGATATGTTGCAAAAGCTGTCTTTTGCTCTTCAGCCACACACGCAATAATGAATGCTTTCTCCATCTCCTTCACCCAAGTTTGGGCTTCAATCGGATCTGTGGTCCCCTTGAATTCAGGCGGTCCTACCGCTTTAAAGTCTTTGAAGTTAGCCAATCTGTCAGCTGGCTGTTCTCTCGCTCTTCCTCTTCCTGCTGGAGCTCTATTCGCCATAGCTTCGGCTATCATATTTGCAAAATTTTGCATCGGGTCAGTTTGACCACCTTCATTATTCACCGATTACTCTTCCCTTTGATTTCCATTCTGTCGTCTAGGCGGCATGATCTGATTTAAATAAAAATCTTACATTAATTCTCTTTCTCAACATAAATTCTTAACACAATAAGAATTCAACACATAATTCTCATATATAAACGAATATTTATTCAAATAGTTTATAACACATTTAGTACTTACCACATATTACTATCCCTTTTTAAATCATATCAGGATTAACAACACAACTTTACACAAAATGTTGCAATTCTCCTTTTACACATAGTTATTCCCAGTTCGTCAAACTTACCACACTTATGAGTTCAGGAACTTGCCACAATTATAGGAGTGTATGAACTTATCCTAGTCAGACCTTTGGCGTCCATTCGCTGAGGGGTTCAAAGCATTTCATATAATTATGAGTCATTAACTTACCATAAGTATGAGTTTTAAGAAGACACAAATTACTCTTAATCTTATATTCATATTGAAGATAAAGATTTCATTCATACAAACATGTTTATATTTACATATGTTCACACATCGTTCTCGATATTACAATACTTAATATCATAACCTTCTACCAAAAGATAACAAACTTAAGCTATCTTCTGTCCACTCCCTTCCCCAGTCTTATTCTTGTTGGGACACTTGTTAAATCTGTGACCCGTTCTCCCATATGAGAAACACTTCCTCATATTTGTCTTAGGACAATGTAGAGAAATATGTCCTTCCTGCTTACAGTTGAAGCACACGTTCTTCCACATCATGCATTCTCCCGCGTGAGTCTTTCCACACTGGCTACAGGCTTGCTTCTTCTTTGGGTTTGACTTTTCAGAATTAGGGCTGTCGTTGTCCCTCTTTCTCTTTTTCTTATATTTCTGCTGCTTGATTGTCCCTTCAGACGATCCACCACCTTTAGTCTTCATCATTTCCACCTGCGCCTTGAGCTCGTTCCATTCTTCAGTCATTTCGCGTAACGCTCGCTCCGTCTTCCACAACTCCTCCAAGAGAATTACCTTACTCCGGAGTTCTTAAACTTCTGCAGATAGTTGAACTTGTTCTCTAACTTTAGTCTTATTCTTTAACTCTACCTTAGCTTCTTCAGACTTCGCCTCCTCATCACCATTCAGATACATCTCGGGATAATTGTCATGATCGTTCCCCATATTGACCATAGGTTCCTCCTCTCCCACCTTCTCAACTGATTCTCTTTGTGCTGATACCTCGGCTTCGAGCACTGGTGCAACAGCCGCTATCATCTCCGCACTCGTTTCATCTTCTCTAGACATCCTACAATCAGTTTAAACAACTTGATTAGTACTTCACCAGTACAAACTTCTCACAATATGTGTCTACATATCTCTCTATCGATACACTTCGGCAATATCTCCCTTATTACTCTAAAAGAGTATTCTCTATTTTGCTTATGGTTATAATCCTAGGGTTTTCCCCCACCCCACTTAAAATTTATAACCTACAGCTTTGATACCAACCTGTGACGACCCCAAATTCGGGTTACCTGACCCCCGAGTTTGGTGTTCACGATCACCAATATAATAACATCTAACTACCCATTCATATAGAAATAGTCATACATAAGTCATTAACAGAGATTGTTAATACATTAGTCCCAGGTCCTCTAACCTTAACATTACAAACTTACCCTTTAGATAAACAAAAAGGGTTTACAAACATAACATAATAATAATGTTTATAAAAACTAATCCAGCATTTTGCCTTTGCCTTTGTTCTTCTTTGACCCGCTGGCCTCTTCGTTCCTAGCTGAAATGTTTTATTTAGCAAGGGTGAGCAACAAGTTTGCCCCGCAAGTTAAGACATACAGTAATTGTATATGAATAAATAACAAATCTTCTCGCATTCTATACAACAATAATCTGAATATGAAAGAGTACAAAACTTTCAAGGTTTTCTACGATATTCAAATGAATAATCAAGATTTAATTCTACGAAATAGCAAAGTGGAATGTTTTTCCAGATTTATGCTGAGCGATCCGTTGGATCTTGAACTTCTCTTCTCGAGTAACTATCAAAGATTTTACTTTGATATACCCAGGTGTATCAGATAACCATAAAGATTAAATCATACCCTCTCGCAAGTACTTAGAACAAATTCAACTCCTTGTACCTATATTATGCATAATACTTAAGTAAATGCAATGATGGTGAATATACGACTAAAAATGTTCCCTTTATATAAAAGGTTGTTCTTTTCAGTCTCAGAATCAAGATTTGATTTAACAACAAAATTCAATGATTTCAATATCTAATCACTTCTCTTGTCTTCTCTTCTCTTCTCTTCTCAAACCTATCAAGTTTTCTTTTTCGATCTAGCCGATACAACTGGCATTGATCTATCAAGTTCTAACAAATGTTCGTCTGGCCAGAATAATTAGCTAAGACATTTCTCAACATGATTCGATAATAAACTGAAATTATCTGTACTGTCAATATTAGCTTCTACAGATATGAATATCTAAAAATAGTAATTCTACGAATATATATTTTTTGAATTAGTAATTAAATTTTGAATTATTAAAATGCACTAACTGCGAATAATCAACAATAAATTCTTGGGCGTGGTATAATTAACAATAATTAACCACTATAATAATTGAATGAATATAACTCAAGATTGAGTTAGGAAACTTGCCTCTTCCATTGATTACAAATTTACACAATATACTTATCTGCGTTTGAAAAACCTATAACCAATAATATTGGTCTCACAATTAACCACAATATTTCATAACACAACACTTTAATTCATAGTCAATCTTCTCTGGGCAGCATTACCACATAGTCACATCGATTGTTTATAGTCTATATAAACACTTATCAAGTCTAACTAGTTGATGCGGTTGGACTTCTGGTCTCATCTCGATGTTCGGTCACCCTATCAGATAATTAACACATTAATTTTCAATTTAATTTGGTTTCTAAGCTTCAATATTATTATAGATAAGTCAAATCTAGTTTATAATCTTTTTCGTAAGCTTTTAATAATTTATAAATAATTATTATAATTTATAATAATTTTCAAATACTTAAATCACTTTTAAATGATTTAATTATTAAATAATCTTATCATCATTAATATTTAATAATATAAAAATAATTTTTAAAATAATTATAATCATTTTTAAATTATCACCATTAATATTTAAATATTAATGAAATTATTAACAAAATATTTTTAAATCATTTTTCTTATTTTTAAATCAATAAAATCATTTTTAATTCTTTTATTTAATATAATAATTAAATAAATCTAATATCATTAATATTAATTTATTAATGAAAATTCTCAAAAATATTGAAAATTATATTTTATAATTCAAAATAATTTTTAACACTTTATTCTCATTTAAAATGATTTTTAAATTAATAAAATCATTTTTAACTTATTTATTTAATTTAATAATTAAATAAATTTAATATCATTAATATTAAATTATTAATGAAAATTCTCTAAAAATATTAAAAGTTATATTTTATACCTCAAAATATTTTTAAATACATTATTCTTATTTAAAATATTTTTCATAATATTAAATCATTTTCTCTAATTTATTTAATATACTAATAAAATAAATTAAATACCCTTAATATTTAAATAATTATAAATATTAAAGAAAAATATTCTAATTGGTCAAAAATTATTTTCATAATTAAAAATAATTTTTGAAACCATTTTTAATCATTTTTATAATTTATTTCTATTTTTAAATAATTTTCACAAAATCACAAAATAAAATAAATATAAACCATCGCTAAAGCTTATAGCGACACTTGTCTATCGTCTTAGGTGTTCTTGGCTCAAGAACACCGACATACTTTCGTGTTCAAGGTGCTCGGTTTGACCAACCGTATTTATCAATCCATGTATGTTCTAGACTTTCTAAGACACTGCTTTGGTAGTGTGTTTGTAACACTATAAATATCAACTAACATCTTGGTCATACAACAATCAAACAAATGGATCCAGCGTCTCAAAGTCCTTGTCAAATCACATCTGGGTTTTCTGGGTAACCCAGAAACCCAGACATAGTCGACTAGACACTTTCAAGTCCACTTTTCACAAGGTTCTGGTCTTGATTCAAGTCATCTTAAGGTTCCAATATATAGTCCTTACGTCAAGGAACATCATTACAACAACAGACCAGTTCAATAACAACAGAATCATAAGTTATAAGACAGTCAAAGGCTGTCAGAAATTTTGTTCAAACTGTCTCTAGAAATTCCCAGAAAATGCATCCGTGATCAAATGGTCTATTTTGACCATTCATTACAACCATCTTATGTGTTGTTTAAGAGATCTACCAACATGAATATAGAGTCCACATAACCAGCTACAAATATGTTTCAACAACAACATCAAACATCACAAAATCGGACAGATCTAGAAGCTTGAAATCATTGTCAGACACTGAAATCTATTTCTGGGTTACCTAGATTTATACTTTCGATTATGGCTCATTAATTGACTTTGGCGAATTAATAACTTACGATCTAGACATCCAATGACCCACGATTTCCACCTACTGATTAAAGTCCACACGACAAGCTACTGATTCAACTTTAAAATAACAAATATCATAAGCGAACAAGAACTGTGGCCCTGACATTGGCTTGTTAGACCACAAAATTTGTTCTTGGGACGGTTTGGAAAAACTCGATTTTAAAGCACTTTGATGCTATGGATCTATGACGGATCAACATAGATCAACATAAAACATCATCTAACACCGATTTAAACACTTAAACACGTAATTTTTCTTAGCATGCAAGATCAAATGGTGAGTTAGGGTTTATACCTCTTAGCCAAATCTTTGATCCTTAGCTTTCCAATCGACCTAAGGTGTTACAGAGAGTTAAAGTGGTGATACACTAGTCTAACTCGTGACTTTAGATAGAGAAGGAGTTGGTGAGAGCTTGAGAGCAATTAGTTTAGTTTTATGAACTTCCTCTCTCCAAAATCAATTTATAATCACTAATTAGATGCACGATGTATAATTTGATAGTTTTGTCCATTTAGAGGTTGATTTCTTTGGATTTATAGGTCATGCAAAGTCAATATAGTAGTTCACCAACTCTAAATTTGGAAGGATTTACAAGTTATCTAATAAAAATATACTAAAGGGTAATTTGAACATTCTCCTTATATTTTTAATGGCATATATGACACTTTCCAAACCCTTAGGGTTTAAACCTAAGGTTTTAACCCTTAGGTTTTACAACACTAGTTTCTAAAATTTCTAATTTTAATTAAAAAAAATAAAATTTCTAAATTACAATTAGGGTTTGTAAAATAGAAATTAAAATAAAAAAAAAATATAATTAGGTTTTCTAATCATATTTAAGTTTAATAAACACCTTAGTCTTGCCAATTAGGATTAGGGTTTCTAATTTAGGGTTTAGGATTCCGAATTTTAAATTAGGGTTTCTCGGCATACGATTAGGATTTCTAACTCCGCGTTAGGGTTTCTAATCCTGAGATTAGGGTTTCTAATCTCGGATTGGGATTTATAAATTTTAAACCTTATCTGATCAATCATTACTCAAAATCTCTATACAATACACACACGTATTCATCGATACAATTATTTTAATTATATTTTATATCGAATCTCTATCCAGAAATTAGGGTTAGGGTTTCTAAAACTGTTAAGCACAACTCTACTCTAAATTTATTAGTCAATACACAAATTGACCTTCTCGAGACTCGTATCATAGATACTTGTCACAAAATTGATAATCCATATTAATATTAAAAAAAAAATTATTCTTAAAATTTTGATTATTCGAAATCCCGGGTTATCACATCGGCAATACCTTACGCATGTCCAATGCCGCAAATGTAGGGTCGTCACCCTTATCATCTCAGTATCCCCGGCGGGGGCATCACGCGTCTTCATCTATCCAAATACAGAGACCCCAGCGGGGGCATCACTCATTCTTAATCAAATCCCCGGCAGGGATATCAAAATGTTGCAATTCTCCTTTTACACATAGTTATTCCCAGTTCATCAAACTTACCACACTTATGAGTTCAGGAACTTGCCACAATTATAGGAGTGTATGAACTTATCCTAGTCAGGACCAAGGCGTCCATTCATTTGAGGGTTCAAAGCATTTCATATAATTATGAGTCATTAACTTACCATAAGTATGAGTTTTAAGAAGACACAAATTACTCTTAATCTTATATTCATATTGAAGATAAAGATTTCATTCATACAAACATGTTTATATTTACATATGTTCACACATCGTTCTCGATATTACAATACTTAATATCATAACCTTCTACCAAAAGATAACAAACTTAAGCTATCTATCTCACTCCCTCCCTTTTGATCTTATTCTTGTTGGGACACTTGTTAAATCTGTGACCCGTTCTCCCATATGAGAAACACTTCCTCATATTTGTCTTAGGACAATGTAGAAATATGTCCTTCCCCGCCATGGTTAAGCACACGTTCTTCCACATCATGCATTCTCCCGCGTGAGTCTTTCCCACACAGCTCTGAGCTTGCTTCTTCTTTGGGTTTAACTTTTTGAATTAGGGTCATCGTTGTCCTCTCTCTCTTTTTCTTATATTTGCCTTTGCTGATTGTCCCTTTAGGCGATCCACCACCTTCGATCTTCATCATTTCCACTGCGCCTTGAGCTCGTTCCATTCTTGATCATTTTTCGTGTAACGCCGCTCGTCTTCCACAACTCCTCCAAGAGAATTACCTTACTCCGGAGTTCTTAAACTTCTGCAGATAGTTGAACTTGTTCTCCAACTTTAGTCTTATTCTTTAACTCTACCTTAGCTTCTTCAGACTTCGCCTCCTCATCACCACTCAGATACATCTCGGGATAATTGTCATGATCGTTCCCCGTATTGACCATAGGTTCCTCCTCTCCCACCTTCTCAACTGATTCTCTTTGTGCTGATACCTCGGCTTCGAGCACTGGTGCAACAGCCGCTATCATCTCCGCACTCGTTTCATCTTCTCCAGACATCCTACAATCAGTTTAAACAACTTGATTAGTACTTCACCAGTACAAACTTCTCACACTATGTGTCTACATATCTCTCTATCGATACACTTCGACAATCTCTCCCTTATTACTCTAAAAGAGTATTCTCTATTTTGCTTATGGTTATAATCCTAGGGTTTTCCCCCACCCCACTTAAGATTTATAACCTACAGCTTTGATACCAACCTGTGACGCCCCCAAATCCGGGTTACCTGACCCCCGAGTTTGGTGTTCACGATCACCGATATAATAACATCTAACTACCCATTCATATAGAAATAGTCATACATAAGTCATTAACAGAGATTGTTAATACATTAGTCCCAGGTCCTCTAACCTTAACATTACAAACTTACCCTTTAGATAAACAAAAAGGGTTTACAAACATAACATAATAATAATGTTTATAAAAACTAATCCAGCATTTTGCCTTTGCCTTTGTTCTTCTTTGACCCGCTGGCCTCTTCGTTCCTAGCTGAAATGTTTTATTTAGCAAGGGTGAGCAACAAGTTTGCCCCGCAAGTTAAGACATACAGTAATTGTATATGAATAAATAACAAATCTTCTCGCATTCTATACAACAATAATCTGAATATGAAAGAGTACAAAACTTTCAAGGTTTTCTACGATATTCAAATGAATAATCAAGATTTAATTCTACGAAATAGCAAAGTGGAATGTTTTTCCAGATTTATGCTGAGCGATCCGTTGGATCTTGAACTTCTCTTCTCGAGTAACTATCAAAGATTTTACTTTGATATACCCAGGTGTATCAGATAACCATAAAGATTAAATCATACCCCTCTGCAAGTACTTAGAACCGGTCAACTCCTTGTACCCTATATTATGCATAATACTTAAGTAAATGCATGATAATTGAATATACGACTAAAAATGTTCCCTTTATATAAAAGGTTGTTCTTTTCAGTCTCAGAATCAAGATTTGATTTAACAACAAAATTCAATGATTTCAATATCTAATCACTTCTCTTGTCTTCTCTTCTCTTCTCTTCTCAAACCTATCAAGTTTTCTTTTTCGATCTAGCCGATACAACTGGCATTGATCTATCAAGTTCTAACAAATGTTCGTCTGGCCAGAATAATTAGCTAAGACATTTCTCAACATGATTCGATAATAAACAGAAATTATCTGTACTGTCAATATTAGCTTCTACAGATATGAATATCTAAAAATAGTAATTCTACGAATATATATTTTTTGAATTAGTAATTAAATTTTGAATTATTAAAAATGCACTAACTACGAATAATCAACAATAAATTCTTGGACGTGGTATAATTAACAATAATTAACCACTATAATAATTGAATGAATATAACTCAAGATTGAGTTAGGAAACTTGCCTCTTCCGCTGATTACAGCTACACAATATACTTATCTGCGTTTGAAAAACCTATAACCAATAATATTGGTCTCACAATTAGCACAATATTTCATAACACAACACTTTAATTCACAGTCAATCTTCTCCTAGACGCATTACCACATAGTCACATTAGTGTTTATAGTCTATATAAACACTTATCAAGTCTAACTAGTTCGGTCTGGTTGGACTTCGGTCTCATCTCGGTGTTCTGGTCACCCTATCCGATAATTAACACATTAATTTTCAATTTAATTTGGTTTCTAAGCTTCAATATTATTATAGATAAGTCAAATACCGTTTATAATCTTTTTCAGAAGCTTTTAATAATTTATAAATAATTATTATAATTTATAATAATTTTTCAAATACTTAAATCACTTTTAAATGATTTAATTATTAAATAATCTTATCATCATTAATATTTAATAATATAAAATAATTTTTAAAATAATTATAATCATTTTAAATTATCACCATTAATATTTAAATATTAATGAAATTATTAACAAAATATTTTAAATCATTTTTCTTATTTTAAATCAATAAAATCATTTTAATTCTTTTATTTAATATAATAATTAAATAAATCTAATATCATTAATATTAATTTATTAATGAAAATTCTCCAAAAATATTGAAAATTATATTTTATAATTCAAAATAATTTTAACACTTTATTCTCATTTAAAATGATTTTTAAATTAATAAAATCATTTTTAACTTATTTATTTAATTTAATAATTAAATAAATCTAATATCATTAATATTAAATTATTAATGAAAATTCTCTAAAAATATTAAAAGTTATATTTTATACCTCAAAATATTTTTAAATACATTATTCTTATTTAAATATTTTTTCATAATATTAAATCATTTTCTCTAATTTATTTAATATACTAATAAAATAAATTAAATACCCTTAATATTTAAATAATTATAAATATTAAAGAAAAATATTCTAATTGGTCAAAAATTATTTTTCATAATTAAAAATAATTTTTGAAACCATTTTTAATCATTTTTATAATTTATTTCTATTTTTAAATAATTTTCACAAAATCACAAAATAAAATAAATATAAACCATCGCTAAAGCTTATAGCGACACTTGTCTATCGTCTTAGGTGTTCTTGGCTCAAGAACACTGACAACTTCGTGTTCAAGGTGCTCGGTTTGACCAACCGTATTTATCAATCCATGTATGTTCTGGACTTTCTAAGACACTGCTTTGGTAGTGTGTTTGTAACACTATAAATATCAACTAACATCTTGGTCATACAACAATCAAACAAATGGATCCAGCGTCTCAAAGTCCTTGTCAAATCACATCTGGGTTTTCTGGGTAACCCAGAAACCCAGACAGTGTCGACTAGACACTTTCAAGTCCACTTTTCACAAGGTTCTGGTCTTGATTCAAGTCATCTTAAGGTTCAAATATATAGTCCTTAAGTCAAGGAACATCATTACAACAACAGATCAGTTCAATAACAACAGAATCATAAGTTATAAGACGGTCAAAGGCTGACAGAAATTTTGTTCAAACTGTTTCTGGAAATTCCCAGAAAATGCATCCGTGATCAAATGGTCTATTTTGACCATTCATTACAACCATCTTATGTGTTGTTTAAGAGATCTACCAACATGAATATAGAGTCCACATAACCAGCTACAAATATGTTTCAACAACAACATCAAACATCACAAAATCGGACAGATCTAGAAGCTTGAAATCATTGTCAGACACTGAAATCTATTTCTGGGTTACCTAGATTTATACTCGGTCATGGTCGGTCAATTGACTTTGACCGTTAATAACTTACGATCTAGACATCCAATGACCCTGATTCCACCTACAGATTAAAGTCCACACGACAAGCTACAGATTCCAACTTTAAAATAACAAATATCATAAACGAACAAGAATCTGTGGCCCCTGACATTGGCTTGTTAGACCACAAAATTTGTTCTTGGACAGTTTTGGAAAAACTCGATTTTAAAGCACTTTGATGCTATGGATCTATGACGGATCAACATAGATCAACATAAAACATCATCTAACACTGATTTAAACACTTAAACACAGAATTTTTCTTAGCATGCAAGATCAAATGGTGAGTTAGGGTTTATACCTCTTAGCCAAATCTTTGATCCTTAGCTTTCCAATCTGACCTAAGGTGTTCTAGAGAGTTAAAGTGTGACTGATACACTAGTCTAACTCGTGACTTTAGATAGAGAAGGAGTTGGTGAGAGCTTGAGAGCAATTAGTTTAGTTTTTATGAACTTCCTCTCTCCAAAATCAATTTATAATCACTAATTAGATGCAATGTATAATTTGATAGCTGTCCATTAGAGGTTGATTTGCTGGATTTATAGGTCATGCAAAGTCAATATAGTAGTTCACCAACTCTAAATTTGGAAGGATTTACAAGTTATCTAATAAAAATATACTAAAGGGTAATTTGAACATTCTCCTTATATTTTTAATGGCATACATGACACTTTCCAAACCCTTAGGGTTTAACCCTAAGGTTTTAACCCTTAGGTTTTACAACACTAGTTTCTAAAATTTCTAATTTTAATTAAAAAAAATAAAATTTCTAAATTACAATTAGGGTTTGTAAAATAGAAATTAAAATAAAAAAAATATAATTAGGGTTTTCTAATCATATTTAAGTTTAATAAACACCTTAGTCTTGCCAATTAGGATTAGGGTTTCCTAATTTAGGGTTTAGGATTCCCGAATTTTAAATTAGGGTTTCTCGGCATACGATTAGGATTTCTAACTCCGCGTTAGGGTTTCTAATCCTGAGATTAGGGTTTCTAATCTCGGATTGGGATTTATAAATTTTAAACCTTATCTGATCAATCATTACTCAAAATCTCTATACAATACACACACGTATTCATCGATACAATTATTTTAATTATATTTTATATCGAATCTCTATCCAGAAATTAGGGTTAGGGTTTCTAAAACTATTAAGCACAACTCTACTCTAAATTTATTAGTCAATACACAAATTGACCTTCTCGAGACTCGTATCATAGATACTTGTCACAAAATTGATAATCCATATTAATATTAAAAAAAAATTATTCTTAAAATTTTGATTATTCGAAATCCCGGGTTATCACATCGGCAATACCTTACGCATGTCCAATGCCGTAAATGTAGGGTCGTCACCCTTATCATCTCAGTATCCCCGGTGAGGGGATCACGCGTCTTCATCTATCCAAATACAGAGACCCCGGCGGGGGCATCACTCATTCTTAATCAAATCCCCGGCAGGGATATCACGCGTTTTCATATGTCAAAGTACATATCCCCGGCGGGGGTATCACGCATTTTCCATTGATTCACACGTCAATGAAGATCAAGCAAATCCCCGGCGGGGGTGTCATACATTTTTCATTGATGCACAAGTCAATGAAGGTCAAGCAACCTTGACAGTTTACCCAATGGGGGTGTTATCCGATGACGTACATGTCACCGAGGTCAGGCAGCCCTGACAACACAAACTGTTGGCAGGAACTCCAATAGAACATTGATATGTCCTGCCGATACAAACCAGCAAGGATCAACCTCATCGGGCAGGATCGATGGTGGAATATTTCATACACATTCTCAAACAGACAAGGCTACACCCACACAGAGTTTCTTGGATAAGAGAGATACATCTTCAATGTAAAGTGTTAGAGTTTATGCCCTATAGGCCAATTATTTGATATAATTGCTTAACATTTTGATATTATATTTGATTGAATAAGTGAATGATTTTATTATGGTTTTATTTACTGCGTTATATAAATGTTAACATAATAAAATTCCTTAGAATAGTGATACAATTTATATAGTTTCAAGTATGTGACTTGAACATGAGATTATATAATTACATTAGTATCATGGCTCTTAAATGTCCCTAGTCGAGTACCATTGTTGATAGGAAAACAATGATGCATTGAGACTAGTATGTTGATTGACTGGTGACCAAATCTCATTGGTCATAAATATATGAGATATTAAGTCAATGCATAGGTATGTGTTAGAGAACGATGTACTGGACATACCCACCATGAGAATTCTATGCGGAGCATTATGCGAAGTGTCATTAGCAATTCTCATAGTGACAATGATGTAATGGTCCTCCGACCTGAAATCACTATATTACTACACGAGAATTTATGTACTTTGATATCATCAAATGTCACCTTTAAGAGGGTGGACTATAAAGATGATTATTGGGTACATCATGAATCGTGTGAGGAATATGAGTGATCTAGATGGAATTTAACCCTCCTATATATTAGGGGTGATATCCATAGGCCTCTTGATTGAGTAGGACTGTGAAATGCATGGCCATGCTCAAATATTGATTTGTTTTATATAGTCTACTCATTGATCAAGAAAACTCAGATTAAATTATGAAGAGTATGACACATTCCATGACTCGAGTTTAATCTAGGATATTAAGGTTAAAAGCATTAAATTACATTGAAACATTGGTCACTAAAAGGTTGCATCGAATCATCGATCTTATTATTACTTGGGTAGCAGTAATGCATTACTAGATGCCGCTCATTGTTTATAATTTTATAATATGATTTTAAAATTATTGCCAACGTAATAATAACCTATAGGGTCACACACATAGAACGTAATTTAAAGGGAATTAATTTAAATTTTAAGGATTTAAATATATTAATATGATTAATAGTATTTAAATCACGAATTTAAATTAAAAGGATAATTTGTATATATGTATATTAATTAAGTAAGACTTAATTAAGAGATATATATATAAATTCGGATTTTATGAAATTAGGTTTTGATTTGATTAATTCCTTTTAACTACTATATATACGATATATATAGCAGCTACTTAGGGAAACATCATAATTGAAAAACCATAGCCGCTCTTAGAGAGAAACTACAGAGAAAACAGTTTCAGAAAATCCATTCGTTTTGGTGGCTAGTACCGCAAGTCCTTCTTATTGCAGAATCGTTCGATGGTTCGTGCGACGTTCATGTGGATACCGTAGAGGCGCAGTCGGTTTGTATTGCGTTGGAGATTAAAGCGCGATCGGTTTGATTCTCGTTTTCATATTCAAAGATAATCTAAACCCTGAATTAATTGATTTTTCACATGGATCTGTTTTTAGGGTTTCGGAAATTGCTTTAAAATTTTAATTTCCGTTGTGCGTTTCTGTGCCGAAACCAAACAGTGGTATCAGAGCTACTTGCGAATCGATTAATTTAGATAACGTGTTTAATTGTTTTCGATATATATGATATGTGATGATACAATTTTACCGGTCTGAAATTGATTATATTGTTTTCGATATATATGATATATGATGATATAATTTTATTGAACTATTAATTGAGTATATGATATTCTGTAATCGATATATTCTGGTATTATGAATATCAGTAATAGATTTGCATGTATATGATGTTCTGTTAATTGTTTCTTATATGGCGTAATAACAGTATACAACTTATGTTCTAATTGGAATAGAAGTATATATGCAGATTCAGTTTAATATGATTAATTGAAATTGGACATATATGATATGTACCAGGTGTATTGTCATTATGACTATTTTGGTGGATTAAATATATGATTCTGAAACTGTTTCAGAGATTCGTATGGAAAAATTCTGCAATATAGATTGTAGTTCAAAAAAAAATTTTCGGTATACCACGAGGACCGCTGTGGGGAGACCCCCTTGGACCCCCCGTCAAAAGCATGCGATGGTCGTCGTGTCCCCTATATGTTATATATAGTTTTCTTTAATTATATATAAATTGTTATGTGTTTATTGTGATATGCATGGTGCACAGTTATGGCCTTTTTACCCATAGGTTAGTTGTTTTTGGTTTTGAAATATGGCTTGCATGTCGTGCCTTTCTATAAATTATAATGTAATATTCTCTTCTCATCTAAATCCCCTCAAATGTAACTCGAGGTTTCTTTATGTCATGTAATAATCTATAATCGATGAAGATGACAAGAAGGAGAATACGATGGAAAGATGATGATGGAGAGGAGGCACATGCATGATGAAGATCCAAGGAAGCTATTTATTTTAAGATCTTTTACCACCTTAGATTGACCTTCAATCTTTCATTAGCTTGAAAAGATTGACAGTGGATTGGGCCATAACTGTGACACATTTAATTTCACACTTTATTTATGCTTGTATGTGATATGATATGATAAATAATGTGCATGCTTAATAAGATTAAAATTGGTGAGATCTAAATTATTTAATAAAATCCCTCATTAAATTAATAAGTCTAAATCAGATGCCTTCCAATGAATAATACTCATCAGGACCTTGATCAATAGATGTAGGTTTGCCAAAGTAACGTACCCTGTTTATCTAAGTAAGATGCGATAGGATAATTGTGATATCCAAACTATTAAAATCATTGGGCCCGACTTAACTAAGTTATCTCAATAGGATTGTGGACTTAGAGGCATAGAGTTTGGTAGGTACCATTAGATGGATTAGAAACAAATGTTGTTTACCAAACTATCCAGGAGTTATATATGATATAATTGACAAAGGGTTGTCTACCTAAATAATTGTGTTTTAAGAGATTAGCCAAAGCTAACTTAAGGCATATTGAAATATGGATCTTGGCTCACTAGAAAGATTTAATAGAAAATGCTTTAGAATTAATGGTGAGGGCTATTAATTTGAATAAAATAGTGGGAGGTATATTTTGAATGTCTTTGTTATCAATTACATAATATCAACTCTGCAATTTGACTTATTATTTTTTGCACTTATAAATTGTAGATATCAATGGCAAACAACAACAACACAAATAGTCTTTCATTACGATCAGTCCTTGAAAAGGACTAGCTGAGTGGAATTAATTTCCTTGACTGGCATAGGAACTTGAGGATTGTCCTCAAACAAGAGCGCAAGCTTTATGTCCTTGATGGGCCCATTCCTGCAGCACCAGCTGTCATTGCACCACGTGCGGAGCATAATGCTTACAAGAAGCATCAAGATGATGCTCTAAACGTGAGTTGTGTCATGCTACCAACCATAAACGCAGAGCTTCAGAAGCAACATGAGTTGATGGATGCTTATGAGATGATCGAGCAACTCAAGAAATTGTTCGAAGGGCATGCTCGACAGGAGAGGTATGATACAAGCAAGGCGTTGTATCAACAGAAGATGGGTGAACGTGATCCGGTTGGTCCACATGTCTTTGAAAATGATTGGGTATATTGAGTACCTTGATAGGTTGGGTTTTCCAATCACTCTGGAAGCCCAAACTAATCTTGTTTTGCAATCTTTAAACAGCAGCTACTCTCAATTTGTTATGAACTATCTTATGAATGAAATTGAGAAACCCCTTACGGAATTGTTGAGCATGTTAAGAACTGCTGAGAACAACATGAAAAAGGCAGGACCCGTTCCCATAATGATGGTACAAAAGGGGAATGCTAAGGGAAATTGGAAAGGCAAGAAGAAGATAGGATCTAAATCTTTTGCCAAACCCAATTCCAAAACCAAACCGGGCTTTAAAACCTAAAGGTGGGGTGGCTAAAGAAGGTGAATGTCACTTACATGGAAAAACCTGGACCTTTGGAAGAGGAACTGTCATGCTTATTTGGAAGAAGTGTAGAAAAGAAAGGAAGTACGACTTACGATTCGGTATATATGTTATAGAAGTTAACTTGTCTACTTCTACATCATGGGTATTGGATCTTGGATGTGGTTCTCACATTTGTGTTAATGTGCGGGGACTCAGAAGGAGTAGGACTTTAAGCGAAAGGAGAGGTTGACCTACGAGTTGGGAATGGAGCAAAAGTTGTTGCACTTGGTAGTAGGAACTTATCATTTATCTTTGCCTTTTGGGCTCGTTTAAGAATTAGAAGATTGTTATTTTATGCTCGCTATTATTAGCAAAACATTATTTTTACATTTCTTGTTTGGACAAGAAAGGTTTTCATTTATAATAAAGAACAATCGTTGTTTGTTTTACTTAAATGATATTTGTTATGGTGTTGCACAATTGTTTAATGGTCTCTATATTCTTGATTTAGAAATGCCTATCTATAACATAAATACAAAATGATTTAAATCAAATGATTCAAATCGACATATCTCTCGCACTTTGTCGTTTAGGCCATATAAATGAGAAACATATCCAAACTCCATAAAGATGGGTTCTTGGATTCATTTGATTTTGAATCATATGAGAAAATGCGAGTCTTGTTTATTAGGCAAGATGACTAAAGCCCCTTTCACTGGACACAGTGAACGGGCTAGCGATGTATTGGGATTTATACATAGTGATGCATGTCGACCCATGAGTTCGTTAGAAAGAGGTAGGTTTTATTACTTCATTACATTTACTGACGACTTTAGTAGATATGGATATGTGTATCTTATGAGACACAAATCCGAATCCTTTGAAAAGTTCAAGAAATTCAAGAATGAAGTTCAAAACCAATTTGGCAAAAGCATAAAATCCCTTCGATCCGATCGAGGAGGTGAATACTTAAGCCAAGACTTTGATGACCTTCTAAAGGAGTTTGGTATTATATCATAGCTCACTCCACCTGGAACACCACAATGGAATGATGTATCTGAGAGGAGGAATCGAACCTTGTTGGACATGGTACGATCAATGATGAGTCATGCAGATCTTCAATAAGCTTCGGGGTCATGCCCAGAGGCAATTTTGCATTCATACTTAACCGTGTTCCTACAAAGACGGTTCAGAGACACCATATGAAATATGGACTAGGAAACGTCCTAGTATGTCGTTCATGAAGATTTGGGGTTGCGAGGCGTTCGTAAAACGTCTGGATTCTGACAAGCTCGGACTCAAATCTGACAAATGTAATTTTGTGGAATACCCTAAGGAAACAAAAGGGTATTATTTCTACAAACCATTTGAGAACAAAGTGGTTGTTGCTCGAACTGGTATTTTTCTAGAAAGAGAATTTGTCTCTAAAGGAAACAGTGGGAGGAAAGTAGAACTCGAAAAATTCGAGAACCACAAAATATCATTGAACCTAAGTTGGAACGTGAGCAGGAACCACAAGATATTGTGGAAAGTGAACCTACTCAAATTACACAAGGCATTCGTAGATCTAGTAGGACACGCCAAGAGCCTGAGAGATATTATGGACATCTTGTGACTCAAAACGGCGATGTGATGCTCATAGATCAAGATGAGCCTGCTTCCTACCAAGAAGCTATGAATGGACCAGATTCTAAGAAATGGCTTGAAGCCATGAAATCTGAGATGAACTCCATGTATACTAACCAAGTATGGACTCTGGTTGATCCACCCGAAGGGGTAAAACCAATCGGGTGCAAGTGGGTTTTCAAGAAGAAAACTAACATGGATGGTAATGTACAAACCTATAAAGGTCGACTGGTAGAAAAAGGTTTCAAACAAATTCAAGGTGTTGACTATGATGAAACCTTCTCTCTAGTGGTAATGGTTAAATCCATCAGGATCTTACTTGTTATTGCAACTTTTTATGATTACGAAATCTGGCAGATGGATGTCAAAACTGCTTTCTTGACGGAAATCTCCTTGAGGATGTGTATATGACACAACCTGAGGGTTTTGTCAATCCAAAGGATGCTAGAAAGGTATGTAAGTTGCAGCGATCCATTTATGGATTGAAGTAAGCCTCTCGGAGTTGGAATCTTCGATTTGATGAAGTAGTCAAAGAATTTGGCTTTATTAAAAATGAAGATGAACCTTGTATATATAAGAAGGTTAGTGGGAGTCACATTGTATTCCTAGTATTATATGTTGATGACATATTAATTATTGGGAATGACATTCCTTCCTTACAAGCTGTAAAAATATGGTTAGGAAAATGTTTCTCCATGAAAGATTTGGGCGATGCTACCTACATTTTAGGTATTCGGATCTATAGAGATAGATCGAGAAAAATGGTCGGCCTAAGTAAAAGTAAATATATTGATAAAGTGTTGAAATGGTTCGGCATGCAAGAGGCGAAAAGAGGAAAATTACCCGTGACTCATGGTGTAAAGATCTCTAAGGCCCAATGTCCTAAATCATAAGATGATGAGGAGCGTATGAGAAAGATCCCTTATGCTTTGGCAATTGGATCTATCATGTATGCAATGATATGTACTTCGTGGGATGTCTCGTATTCTTTGAGCATGATGACGAAGATACCGATCAATCGGTGAAGGTCACTAGAGGCAATGATCAAGAATATCCTCAAGTACCAAAAAAGGACTAAGGATTCATTCTTGGTATATAGAGGTGAAGACGAACTTGCAATAAAGGGTTACACAGATGCTAGTTTCCAGACTGACAATGATGACTATAAGTCTCGATCGGAGTTTTGTGTTTTGCCTTAATGGTGGTGTGTTGTTAGAATTGAAAAGTTGAAGCAAGAGGCGATGAGTTGATTCTACAATAGAGGCTGAGTATATTGTTGCTTCTAGTGCAACCAAGGAGGCTGTATGGATTAAAAAGTTCATCACTGAACTTGGTGTTGTTCCAACCATTGTTGATCCAGTTGCTCTATACTGTGATAATAATGGAGCCATTGCACAGGCTAAGGAACCCAGATCTCACCAACGATCCAAGCATATACTTAGGCGGTACCATCTCATCCGTGAAATCATTGATAGAGGAGATGTACATATAGGAAGAGTGCCAACAGATGATAATGTTGCAGATCCATCGACAAGAGGCTTTGTCGCGGCAGGCTACCGCACGGTCACACTAGTTCCATGGGTATTAGATACATGATTGATTGGCTCTAGTGCAAGTTGGAGACTGTTAGAGTTTATGCCCTAGAGGCCAATTATTTGATATAATTGCTTAACATTTTGATATTATATTTGATTGAATAAATGAATGATTTTATTATGATTTTATTTACTGCGTTATATAAATGTTAGCATAATAAAATTCCTTATAATAGTGATACAATTTATATAGTTTCAAGTATGTGACTTGAACATGAGATTATATAATTACATTACTATCATTGCTCTTAAATGTCCCTAGTGGAGTACCATTGTTGATAGGACAACAATGATGCATTGAGACTAGTATGTTGATTGACTGATGACCAAATCTCATTGGTCATAAATATATGAGATATTAAGTCAATGCATAGATATGTGTTAGAGAACGATGTACTAGACAGACCCACCATGAGAATTCTATGTGGAGCATTATGCGAAGTGTCATTAGCAATTCTCATAGTGACAATGATGTAATGGTCCTCCTACCTGAAATCACTATATTACTACACGAGAATTTATGTACTTTGATATCATCAAATGTCACCTTTAATAGGGTGGACTATAAAGATGATTATTGGGTACATCATGAATCGTGTGAGGAATATGAGTGATCTAGATGGAATTTAACCCTCCTATATATTAGGGGTGATATCCATAGACCTCTTGATTGAGTAGGACTATGAAATGCATGGCCATGCTCAAATATTGATTTGTTTCATATAGTCTACTCATTGATCAAGAAAACTCATATTAAATTATGAAGAGTATGACAAATTTCATGACTCGAGTTTAATCTAGGATATTAAGGTTAAAAGAATTAAATTACATTGAAACATTGGTCACTAAAAGGTTGCATCGAATCATCGATCTTATTTTTACTTGGGTAGCAGTGATGCATTACTAGATGCCGCTCCTTTTATTTATAATTTTATAATATGATTTTAAAATTATTGCCAACGTAATAATAACCTATAGGGTCACACACATAGAACATAATTTAAAAGGGAATTAATTTAAATTTTAAGGATTTAAATATATTAATATGATTAATAGTATTTAAATCACAGATTTAAATTAAAAGGATAATTTATATATATGTATATTAATTAAGTAAGACTTAATTAAGATATATATATATATATATATATATATATATATATTCGGATTTTATGAAATTAGGTTTTGATTTAATTAATTCCTTTTAACTACTATATATATGATATATAGCAGCTACATAGGGAAACATCATAATTGAAAAACCCTAGCCGCTCTTAGAAAGAGACTAGAGAGAAAACAGTTTCAGAAAATCCATTCCTTTTGGTGGCTAGTACCGCAAGTCCTTCTTATTGCAGAATCGTTCGACGGTTCATTCGGCGTTAAATGTGGATGGATTTATGTGACGCGCGCCCAAAATAGGTATACATCACCCATTACGAGTTGTCAATACATGGTACGTAAACAACTACAACTTTATTATTACAACAGTAAAATTATGAGTTTGAATACAAATATTATCTTCTAGACAATATCTATACTCAAATAAATCCTCATCATATTTATTGATACATTATTTTACAAAAATGGTGAGGACTACTAAACAACTCTCTCTAGAACCTTCATTCCATACCCCGAGCTACGTACTCGCTTATATTCTCACCTCTCCGAGAAGAAAAATGGAACAAAAAGGAAAAGGGTGAGCTCAACTAGCCCAAGTAAAGAATATTATGACTAAAATAATATACAACAAATTATCATTAGTCTTCAACAGGAAAAATCTAATAGAATACAATAGACAACAAGTTTTAAATCAATATTCGCATTGTAGAAATAATAATTCATTAGAAGAGTTAAGTAGAGAATGCAAACTACTATCTTCTATGTATGAATTTAAAAGTTCATCGTCTATCTTTTATCCCCGTAACATCAATCATATATATACGGAATCAAATATTCATCTTGCACTTTCAAAGCCAAAGATATTCATCGATTGGTCATGTTCATCTAAACACACATTCATCTTTGCACTACTGGCCAAAGATATTCATCGAAATCATTCATCTTTGCACTACTGAGCCAAAGATATTCAATAATATCATCATTTAAGACTGAGGATGATGAAAAATATTTTTAAAGAAACGAATCCAGTGAAACAAAATGACAAGGATTAAAGATTAAGGATTCGTACTTTGTTTTATCCATGTCCAAAAATACCTCAAAAATAATCATAGTGGTGTAAAATTCAAGAATGATCAAAACATGGATACGATCAAAGCTAGTATCCATAATAGATATTTTAGACGAAAAGGGAAAATTTTCATTTTTCGATGAATAGTGACATATTCGTGAATAGTGTCGTATACGTGAATAGTAACTCCTACCCCAAAAGTTCCAAATTTGATAAAAACTTCAGATCAATATTTCAGCATAATGATATTGAAGAAATAATAGCATTACGAAAAAAAATAATATCCCTTACCTCGTAAAGACTGAAAGATTTAAGCTGAAACAGGATATAGGCTATGACTTGAACTTGCACCGTATAGCAATACTCAAAATATACTCAAAATACTTACAAGAATACGCTCAATAATATAGAGAGAGCAAACTTCAGTTTTTGGTGTGATTTTCAATTCTAACCTAAGCACCCTATTTATAGGAAAATGCTTAGAACACCAGAGTAGAAAATTTAATAAAATATTAATATATATATATATATATATATAATCTTCACGCACACCTTTGAATCTGAAATTCAGCAATTGAACACATGCCTCACACATGCAAAAAACGTTTTTTGTAAAAATAAAAATATTTAAAACTTCAAAAATTAATTATTTTGGAGCTTCAGAACTTCAATAATTCATAATAAATAGCTCTTTTGTCAGAAAATTCGAATCTCGCGAATTTTTATAGGAAATTCAATTCTCTACTACTTTACAGAAGAAAGTTTTTCCAAATTCCAAATAGAAATTGACCGAAATCCACAAACGGACGATTTTACAAGCTATAATCAAATTTCAGTCAAGAAATGGGGTCCACCAACACATAAAACATGCTTTCAATATTTTTGGTAATAAAAATACTCCTCCTCCACATATACTCATATATCCCACATTCATCATAAAAATATCATCATTATTATATTATTAAAATATAATAATATATTTAAATGAATTATTTTATCAGAAAAAGATAAAATTTCAATTTTCAACAATTGTCACATTAAAAATTTTCTCCATCTATATCCACATAAAATCAATATTTTCCTCATCATATGAATCAATAATTAATTATTCACAAATAATATTACAGAATCACAATATTGACAACCAGGCAGTTCCTAGGAAAGAGGGGGCTTTCTAATAAGAATTTCTCCTTACTGGCGCGCAATTAGGTGACCAAACCTCTCCTTAGACAGAACTTTCTAGACATTGCCAATAATGTTATCTAATAATATTATTCAGATAATATGAATTATTGCTTTGATAATGGAAAATACTGTGTAGTGACAATTATTGAAACAACAGTAATATAAAATATCAACACAGCAATTATTGAATCAATAAAATAAAATACTGAACAGTAACTACTGTAACAATTATTGAGTAGTGCCTTCTTACGTAAGAATCAATAATTGGTGCAATACCGTGTGCTACTGTGTTTTAACCACCGAGTATTTTAACAGTATTAACGGTAACAACTACGTCGTTATTTTTAAACAACTTATATTTGTCATTTTCTTCATCCAATTGCTTTACGTTATGGGGCCCACAAAAGCTGCTATTGTCATGCGAATATTCCCCAACAATGAAGAATATTCCACGACCAAACGAATATTCCCCGACAACAATGAATATTTTATAACCACTTGCTTATTTTGAAATATTTGCGTATTTTACCCATAACTATCCTTACTATTTCAAAATAGAGAAAATTAAATTTCATTAATAATAAGTTGGGGTCTTACAACATCCCCTCCTTATGGAATTTCATCCTCGAAATTGACGTACGTACCTGGTGTTTCGAAAAGGTGAGGATACCTCGCTTTTATTTCCGTTTCTAACTCCCAGGTCATTTCCTCTATAGCATGGTTCCTCCACAAAACTTTAACTTATGGTATGACCTTCGTTGCGTAGGGACATGCTCCTTCCTATCCAAGATCTTAACGGACCCCCCCATACGTTAAGTCTTCGGCTATCTCTAGTCGGTTTAAATCAAAAAAATGGGTTGGGTCTTTCACATATTTACAAAGTATAGATATGTGAAACACATTATGAACATGAGACATACTCGGAGGTAACGCAAGTCTATAGGCTACATTTCCTACTCGGTCAAGAATTTGAAATGGACCAATAAATTGTGGATTGAGCTTTCCTCTCTTCCCAAATCTTGTAACTCCCTTCCATGGAGCAACTTGCAACAATACATGATCCCCTATACTAAATTCCACGTCCTTTCGATGAAGATCCGCATAACTCTTTTGTCGATCTTATGCCGCTTTTATATCGTTGTCGAATCATTTGGATCTTCTCGGTGAGTCATACGTACATTAACTCTAGGTCCCAACAATGTTGCTTCACCCACCTCATCCCAACATATTGGAAGCGACACTTTCGTCCATATAATGCTTCAAATGGAGCCACACCTATACTTGCACGATAAGCTGTTGTTGTAGGAGAATTCCACCAATGGTAAATACTTATCCCAACGCCCTTGAAGTCTAGGACACGAGTCTTAATAAATCTTCAAGAATTTAAATAGTCCTCTCTCGATTGTCGAGTCCATTTTGAGGATGGTATGCGAACTAAATCGTAAATCCGTGCCCATAGTTTTTTGCAAGCTAACCCAAAATCTTGGCGTGAATCTTGGGTCACGATCCAAAACTATGGATCTTGGCATGCCATGCAACCTCACAATCTCATTTACATATATACTAGCAAGACGTTCAAGGAATAAGTCTCCGTGTCGGTAAGAAATGAGCGAGACTTGGTTAATCTATCAACAATAACCCAAATAGCAAAGTGATGCCTTGAAACCGTAGGAAGACCCGTGAATTGAAATCCATGGTAATGTGTTCCCACTTCCATTTCGGAATCTCAAGTGGTTGCAATGAGACCCTTAGGTACTAGATGCTCGCTTTACACACGCGGCAAGTTAAACACATCGAGATAAACTTTATAATCTCTCTCTTCATATTGTTCCACCAAAATGTATGTCGAAGATCACGATACATTTTAGTACTTCCAGGATGGATTGCAAATGGTGTATTGTGTGCCTCCATCATAATCTTGTACTTCAAATCAGAGTAGTTAGGAACACAAAGTCTATAGTGGACTTGAAGTATTCCTTCTTCATCAATTCTCGCTTCCGGAATAGCTCCTTCTTGTACTTTCTTCTTCATACGCATCAGCTCCGGGTCGGTGGCTTGAGCAACCATAACTTTTTCTATTAAAGTTGGCTCTATGCGTATACTTGACATCATCGCACTCATTCCTGCATATGATCTTCTACTCAATGCGTCAGCTACCACGTTCGCTTTTCCAGGATGGTATTGAATAGTGTGGTCGTAGTCTTTCAATAGCTCGAGCCAACGTCACTGCCGCATGTTGAGTTCTTTTTGAGTGAAGAAATATTTAAGGCTTTTATGGTGCGAATATATCTCCACTTTCTCCCATATAGATAGTGCCTCCATATCTTTTCTTCTTGAAAATGGCTAACGCTAACTCTAGATCATGAGTAGGATAATTCCTCTCATATTCTTTAAGTTATCGCGAGGCATAGGCTATGACTTTCCCACGTTGCATGAGAACACATCCTAACCCCTTGCCTGAAGCATCGCTGTAGATAACAAATCCATCCGAACCAAATGGTATTGTTAGAATAGGTGCCGAAATAAGTCTCCTCTTAAGCTCTTGGAAACTCTTTTCGCATTCTTCGCTCCAAACAAATTTTTTATCCTTCCGAGTTAGCTGAGTTAATGGAGTAGCAATTCGAGAAAACCCTTCCACGAATCTCCGATAATAACCAGCTAGACCCAGAAAGCTACGTACTTCGGTCACCGACTTCGGTTGCTCCCAACTTTGTATTGCTTCAATCTTCGCCGGGTCCACGGATACTCCATGTTTTGACACCACGTGCCCAAGAAATGCTACTTCCTCTAGCCAAAACTCGCATTTCTTCAATTTGGCATATAGTTTGTTTTCACGAAGCCTTTGGAGTACCAACTTCAAATGGTGCTCATGATCTTCACGACTTTTGGAATATATGAGGATGTCATCAATAAAGACAACAACAAACTGATCCAAATATTCCTTGAATACTCGGTTCATCATATCCATGAAAGCGTTAGAAGCATTAGTCATCAAGAAAGACATGACTAAGAATTTATAATGCCCATACCGAGTTTTGAAGGCGGTCTTTGGAATATCCTCGGTTCTAATCTTTGGTGATGATATCTAGAACGAAGATCGATTTTGAAAAGAATTGTGCCCCTTGCAATGGTCAAACAAGTCATCAATACGAGGTAGAGGATACCTATTCTTGATGGTGACATGGTTCAATTCCCGATAGTTAATACAAAGTTGCATACTCCGTCTTTCTTCTTCTGAATAAAAGCAGGAGCACCCAAGGAGATGTACTTGGGACGAATGAAACCCGATGTCCAACAATTCCTGCGAGTTGGACCTTTAACTCGAAGTTCAATAGGAGCCATTCGATATGGGGTTTTAGAAATGGGCTTTGTGCAGTTCAAGATCAATAAAGAATTCAACTTCACGTTACGGGGTAGGCGGGAAGTTCTTGAAATACGTCGGGAAAGTCAATAACAACAGGAATATTATTCAAATTTGACGTGTCTTTATTCAAATCCATAACATGGGCTAAGAAAGCTTGACATCCGTTTTTCAATAAACAAATAGCTTTATGATTAGATATGACAGCGATTGATTTTAATGGTTTAGTTCCTTGAATTCGTAAAATAGGTTGGTTAGGAATATGAAAACTAACAACCTTACGAAAATAATCAATTTTGGCATGATGAGTATTTAACCAATCAATCCCTAAAATCACATCAAAAGCAAGTATCTTTAAAGAGATAAGGTCAACAGGTAAGGTGATGGTGCCAACTTGAATCAAACAAGATTTATAAACAGTGGATGTGATGAAAGTTTCTCCTAACGGAGTTTCCACAGATAGGTCAAAGTCTAATTTCTCCGGAATCAAGTTTAAACGTTGAGCACAAGTAGGAGAGATAAATGAATGGGTAGCACCGTTATCAAGTAAGGTATAAATTTCACAAGAATTTTTAAATAGCTTACCCGTGATCACCTCGTTTGGGTTCCTCGCATTTTGACCGATCCACAACAAACGCTCTTCCGGAATCGTTGACTTTGACTTTTCGGGGGATGATGTTTTTGAGTCACCGCCCCTCATTGAACTAGGTTTTGCTACCGCATACAATCTCGAAGCGATATGTCCTTCCTTTCATAATTATAGCATACCTTGAACTGTTGTGGGCCGGTTTGGGTGGTATGTCCCTCTTTCCGCATTTATAGCATATAATGGGGTGGTCGTTCTCCTCCCTTAGAACCGATTCTTTCTAAAGACGCTGTCGTCTTCACATGGTCGTTGTTAAATCTCCTCTTTTAAAATCTCCTCCCGACTCCCCTTCTTCTATTTTCATGGCCATGATTACCACCGGAGTGGTTACCATTTTGTCTCTTTTTTCTTTCTCATTTGGTTATCGTTATTCATTGATCGCTATCTCGGTATGATCCACGGTTATGGTCCCTCGGTTGAACATACTCGTTATCTCGCTCTAACAATTGATCCTGTTAACAACACATCTCGAATAGAGAGAAAATTTATGAGAAATGAGATATTGTCGTATGTCGGGTTTCAAACCTCTCGTAAATATCCGCGTCACACGTTCCTCATTCTCCACCAAATGAGGTGCAAACACGGATAACTCTGCAAACATTGCCTCGCATCTTTGAGACACCGTCATGTTGTTTTGTTCTAATCGATGAACTTCACTTCCTTCATTATACGCCGAACACTTTCGGGAAAGTATTTGTTATAAAATAGTTTTCGAAATGTCTCCCGAGCTTATCTTGAGCCGAAAAGTTTGGATGGGTATGCGCTTCGAGACTCCACCCAAGAGTGCGCTTCGCCACGGAACATAAAGGTGGCGAATGGAACCTTCTATTCCTCTATGCATCCCAAGACATCGAATATCTTGGTAATTTGCTTGACCTGTGTTTCCGCCATGATCGGGATCGACTTTCCCTTAAATTCGGTGGTCCCAACTCTTTGAATCGCTTGCCATTTGTGACAACCCGTGAATTGCTATCATTTCCTCCTCCGTATTTTGAACACTAGTCTCCTAAATGCGATTTTGCATGAAGCGCAAAAAGCTTCTAAACATCCCCTCGTTCATCATCGCTCGGTGGTGTTGTTCACAGGAGGAACATTGCCGGTGTTGCACATTCTCCTCGTTGGTGAGTCTGAGCGTTTCCACCTGGTCTCATTTCCACTTATTAATATTCTCGATCGACATTCTCAAAATCTTGTCATAAAATAAGGGTTAATTAGGAAATCAATATATCACATAATATCCTTATATCTTGACCAACCGACAAATAAGCTTAGGTAGGACACACTAGCGAAGGATTTACTCGCTCTCCCTCCTAGTTCTATTCCCCAATCTCGCCGGAGATCATATCCCTAAGCTCGATACCTAGCTGTGGCGCCAAAAAATAGGTATACATCACCCATTTTGAGTTGTCAATACATGGTACAGAAACAACTACAACTTTATTATTACAACAGTAAAATTATGAGTTTGATTACAAATATTATCTTCTAGACAATATCTATACTCAAATAAATCCTCATCACATTTATTGATACATTATTTTACAAAAAAGGTGAGGACTACTAAACAACTCTCTCTAGAACCTTCATTCCATACCCCGGCTCGTACTCGCTATATTCTCGCCTCCTGAGAAGAAAAATGGAACAAAAACGAAGAGGGTGAGCTCAACTAGCCTAGTAAAGAATATTATGACTAAGATAATATACAACAAATTATCATTAGTCTTCAACAGGGAAAAATCTAATAGAATACAATAAACAACATGTTTTAAATCAATATTCGCAGCGGAAATAATAATTCATTAGACGAGTTAAGTAGAGAATGCAAACTACTATCTTCTATGTATGAATTTAAAAGTTCATCGTCTATCTTTTATCCCTGTAACATCAATCAATATATATCTGGAATCAAATATTCATCTTTGCACTACAGGCCAAAGATATTCATCAGTTGGTTATGTTCATCTAAACACCAGTTCATCTTTGCACTACGGGCCAAAGATATTCATCAGAAATCATTCATCTTTCCACTACAGGCCAAAGATATTCAATAATATCATCATTTAAGACTGAGGATGATGAAAAATATTTTTAAAGAAACGAATCCAGTGAAACAAAATGACAAGAATTAAGGATTAAGGATTAAGGATTCGTACTTTGTTTTATCCATGTCCAAAAATACCTCAAAAATAATCATAGTGGTGTAAAATTCAAGAATGATCAAAACATGGATACAATCAAAGCTAGTATCCACAATAGATATTTTAGATTAAAAGGAAAATTTTCATTTTTCGATGAATAGTGCCAGATTCGTGAATAAGTGTCGTATCACGTGAATAGTGCCAGTATACGTGAATAGTAACTCAGACCCCAAAAGTTCCAAATTTGATAAAACTTCAGATCAATATTTGACATAATGATATTGAAGAAATAATAGCATTACTTGAAAAAAATAATATCCCTTACCTCGTAAAGCGAGACTCTAGCTCTAAAACACCAGGATATAGGCTATGACTTGAACTTGCACCGTATAGCAATACTCAAAATATACTCAAAATACTCACAAGAATATGCTCGATAATATAGAGAGAGAGAAAACTTCAGTTTCTGGTGTGATTTTCAATTCTAACCTAAGCACCCTATTTTATAGGAGAATGCTTAGAACACCAAAGTAAAAATTTATTAAAATATTAATATATATATATATAATCTTCACGCACACCTTTGAATCTGAAATTCAACAATTGAACACATGTCTCACACATGCAAAAAACGTTTTTTGTAAAAAAAAATATTTAAAACTTCAAAAATTAATTATTTTGGAGCTTCAAAACTTCAATAATTCATAATAAATAGCCCTTTTGTCAGAAAATTCGAATCTTGCAAATTTCTATAGGAAATTCAATTCTCTACAACTTTGCAGAAGAAAGTTTTTCCATATTCCAAATAGAAATTGACCGAAATCCACAAACGGGCGATTTTACAAGCTATAATCAAATTTCAGTCAAGAAATGGGGTCCACGAAACACATAAAACATGCTTTCAATATTTTTGGTAATAAAAATACTCCTCCTCCACATATACTCATATATCCCACATTCATCGTAAAAATATCATCATTATTATATTATTAAAATATAATAATATATTTAAATGAATTATTTTATCAAAAAAAGATAAAATTTTAATTTTCAACAATTGTCACATTAAAAATTTTCTCCATCTATATCCACATAAAATCAATATTTTTCTCATCATATGAATCAATAATTAATTATTCACAAATAATATTACAGAATCACAATATTGACAATCAGGCAGTTCCCAAGAAAGAGGAGGCTTTCCAATAAGAATTTCTCCTTACTGGCGCGCAATTAGGTGACCAAACCTCTCCTTAGACAAAACTTTCTAGACATTGCCAATAATGTTATCTAATAATATTATTTAGATAATATGAATTATTGCTTTGATAATGAAAAATACTGTGTAGTGACAATTATTGAAACAACAGTAATATAAAATATCAACACAGCAATTATTGAATCAATAAAATAAAATCTTGAATAAGTAACTCATGTAACAATTATCGAAAGTAGTGCCTTCTTACGTAAGAATCAATAATTGGTGCAATACCGCAGTAATCTTCTTGTGTTTTAACCAATTTAGTATTTTAACAATATTAAGCAGTAATAACTACGCCTGATTATTTTTAAACAACTTATATTTGTCATTTTTTCATCCAATCGCTTTCATTATGGGGCCCACAAAAGATTGCAGTAAATGCGAATATTCCCCAACAAAGAAGAATATTCCACGACCAAACGAATATTCCCAAACAACAATGAATATTTTATAACCACTTGCTTATTTTGAAATATTTGCGTATTTTACCCATAACTATCCACATTAATCAAATCAACCCTTACTATTTCAAAATAGAGAAAATTAAATTTCATTAATAATAAGTTGGGGTCTTACACTGTAGAGGCGCAGTCGGTTTGTATTGCATTGGAGATTCGGGGCGCAGTCGGTTTCAGATTCTCGTTTTTCATATTCGGTATAATCTCTAAACCTCTAAATTAATTGATTTTTCGCATGGATCCTGTTTTAGAGTTTCGGAAATTGCTTTAAAATTTTAATTTCCGCTGTGCGTTTCTGTGCCGAAACACAACATAAAGTCTGTATCAAGGATTCAAGACTTTGGTGATAACCCCAATATCAAGAATCCCAAAGATTCTCGGTATTTGTGGATCGCACGTCCATGCCAGTTCATCAGGATGCTTGTCTATTGCCGTCCCTGGTCGAAGCCACAGAGAGCCGTCAATCTTCACACCATGTTGGAGAACAATCCAACAATCTATATGCATCATACATTTGCATCATGTTGCTGCACATGGCATCATATTTATCTTATTGTATTTCAAGTGTCTAGGATTCTTTATCCTATCATTACATGAATATGATAAAGAGGGGCATCTGTAGACACTCAAAATTTTCTGCACACCTGTCACTGACATTACAAGAGGGCAGATTCATCTTTCAGAGATAACCCCGAGATGCTCAGTTTCATTGAGAGATGATGCAGTTCAAATACCGGAAATCCCATCGGAGAGGATAGTTCTGTCTCAGAGATAACCCCGAGATGCTCAGTTTCAGTCCCGGAAACAACACCGGGAATAACAGTGCTAACCTTGGAGATAACTCTAAGGAATGAAGGTGCATTTCCGGAGATAACCTCGGAAATGCTTGTTTTAAATGCATGCAGTCAGCTTCAACCTCGGCACTTACACCGAGGCACTCAGTAAAAGACTTGGAGATAACACCAGGAAGACATGCACACCTTAGAGATGACACTGAGGACCTATAACACTTGCAGCAGTCCAATCTCAAAGATAACCATGAGCAACGTCTACTTTATCAGCCCAAACTGGAGATGACCCCGATAAGGGGCAAAGTCGTCATCATGCCACCTTGACCCCACATTGCGCCGTCTCAACATCTCATACATACATTTCTACACAACAATTTCCTACAAGAACCAAGGAGGTCCAATCTCGAGTGACTATTACGCAGGGCAACAGATAGAATTTGAAGCTTGAAGACCGGAGGGCATGGTCCCATCTTCCTGACTTCGTACAACCTCTAATCCTATGTCATTGTGTAACTCTCGACAACGGAGATCCGAAATAGGTCTTATATACCTCAGTCGGATGCCCGGATTGTAATTCTAAAACTTTAAGCGGACATCACAGTGTATGCGTGCACGTATTTCAAGATAACAAGACCCGCAGAGCCCGGGGCACCCCGGGCAGCCGCAAGTACACCTGCGGCTCCCCCCTCTATAAATAGAGGGCTTGGGGTGGCCATTTGTATAATAAAAAAGGGGAGGAAGCCCTGTCAAATTTGCTCTGTACACACCCTAAACTGAGTGCTTTCTCATTTTAAACACTTGTGAGCTCACATATAGCTACTATTTTTACCGGCGGGAGCCGAGTTTTCATCCACTTAAAGTTATAGAAGTCTTCTTTGGTAGTCCACTGTAAGCCTTCTCACACACTTTAAAGCCTTTTTCTTCATCTTTGCGCACACCTTTCTTCACGTTGAGAGTCGTGTTGCGTGTGTATGCCCAGACTTTGGTCCGTGGTTTCATTTTAGTTTGTATATATATATATATATATATATATGGACTGACATTATCAAGTTATGCCTCAATTGAGCCTAGACTTATGTCTGGAGCCAATAAACGCTCCAAACATAAGTCTAGGCTCAATTGAACTTTGTTCGATGAGCCTAGACTTACGTCTGGAGCGTTTATTTGCTTTAATATATATATATACTTATATATATATATATATCAACTGTTATCGAACTTTGTTTGATGAGCCTGGATTTTACATCTGGCGCGTTTACTACTTATATATATATATATATATATATATATATATATATATATACTAACCATCCCGCCTGGAGTTTACTTCGTGGCGGTTGATTGCTTTTACAGCTTTATTTACAATTATGATCCCCCGTGGAGGTGCTTCGTGGTGGCTGATCATGTTAGTATATATATATATATATTTACAACTTATATATATATAACTGCTTACCGGTTTCATATCAATTGTGGCATCATGTGAGCCTAAGAATCATGTGATCACAGATTCAGTCTATTGGATCTAGATTCGGTTCCCGTAATGGACATTTTCAACTATAAGCAGCTTGTAAATTTATTCACGGTGTTTGGATTTCCTCAGATGGTTTTCATGCCCACGAGGAGTTTGGCACTGCTTTCTACATTATTTTCTTAAAGATGCTTCGAATCTCAAAAATAAAAGTAATTCAGCCGAACACTTAATAAAAATGGAAGTCTAAAAGGTCTCAATTACTATTGAGCATATGGGTTTGAAAACCTTTTTTTACAAAACATCACTGTCATATCTTGTTTAAAACTGAATTTTTACACAAATTCAAACCCTGTGTATATAAGTGCGAACGAGGCCTCGCACTACTTCTATATAAACAGCACATTGACCCACACACACACATATTCATATAATAGTTTCTTGAAAAGTGGCGGTCACCTTGGTAACACGGATGTCGGGGGGTGCCTAACACCTTCCCTCGGCATAATCAAGCCCCCGGACCCTAATGAATCTCAGTTTCACAGACCCGTTTAGAAGTGTCACATCACTGGGTTAATTTGCAAACCTTTTCTAGGTTGTGTTGGTACAACCATTTAAAAAACCAACTAGCGACTCTTACAGTCCATTCGTCGACATGTATATGTCGGACCTTTTCACAACTTGTTTTTTCAAACAAATCTCACCTAACATGAGAACACCAAAGACAATGAACAGAAAAGGGACAAATACAAATCCCGACGTCGACATGTATTAAAGCAAAGTAATCATGGTAATTAAGCTACCCTTATGGATTGTGACTTTCACATGTTCATGCATTATAGGATGTTTATGACTATGGGTAGGTGTGCTACTGAATGGCCACCTTGTCATGCTTATGTGCATGTGGATAGTCTTATTTATAAAGGAGACTCTGACACAATTTTCCAAAAGTCTAGGCATTGGGTAGACATGCATTTTTAACTCTACTATAGGCTTATGTTAAAGTAATGCATGCATATTGTCATAAAATACATAAAAATGCTCCAGGTTAGAATTTACCACACCCTTTCTGAGGTGATTTGGAGACTTGTGTCTAGATATTATGGTTCCAGATCAGCCGAGTAGTTCCCGTAGGACCACTTCAGGTGTGCAAAGGAGGGCTTCTGAAGTGCCTCGACCCGTTCAGTTAGACAGCCTCATCTTTTGGCAGAGGCGGTGATTCGTCCTATCTGGGTTGATGTACCAGATGTAGAGGATGAGGAGCAGGATGTATCTGTAGCGGTTCCAGCTCCTGCTGTTAATGTTCCCCGTAGGGATCTTCCAGGCATTCAGGTGGCTATTTCAGATCTTTTGGGTGATTTGAGTCGCCACCCCTTAGTTTACTTGCAGGCAAATGAGGTAAAAGCTGAATTTAATCTTCCTTTTTCCTATTAAGGAGGAGCAAGGATTTTGACATTGATTTGCATGTGATGTAGGTTCCCGGCTTTACCCTGCCTCGAGGGAACTGGTTCAACATACACTCCCTGTATCAGGCTCTGCATCTAGATTACCGAGGTATTGTGCATGGTTGGGGCTTTGGGGCGTTCTTTTCCATTCTTCCCCACCGTTGTCCCTGGGGTTACCTCACAGAATTGTCTGAGCGCTGGTTTCACCAGACCCAGTCTCTCCATTTGTTGGATTATGAGGTGATGATGACGCCGATGGATTGGCGATTTATCACCGGTATGGAATTTGGAGGGGCGCCAGTGCCATGTACAGTGAACATTACCCCGACAACCATTAGATCCTTGTTAGGAGTTTCGGCTGAGGCGCTCAAAGGTAGGACTATTCGTAAGCGTAGATGCTATGAGTGGGCTGTTGAGTGAACCCATGCCCACTGATGTGAGAGTCATGGATCACATTCTTCAGTGATTGTTCCTGGTTATTATCAGGGGTTGTTTCATAGCTGACAACTCTTCCACGGTGACATTCGCTTTGATCAGCGCCACTCGGGAGGTGGACCATATTGGAGAGTATGATTGGGGCTCCTATACCTTTGCCTATTTTCTTAGGGGAATTCGCATGCGTTCGGAGTGCTTGACAAAGGCTTGGCTAGGATTTTACCCGTTTCTGCTGGTAAGTATTTCTCTTTTGATTTTCCATGTATAGGTTAAGAGTGTTCACTGATAGCAGATGATTTGCCTTTGTGTTGGCAGTTTTGGGCCTATGAGAGGCTTCCATATTTGCATCATGTTAGTGTGTTAGGTTTAGATACCTATCCACAAGGACGACAATGGCATCACTCCATTTTGGCAACGGTTCTTGTAGCTGAGGGTTTCACACATTGTCACTTACAGCTGGAGTTGTTGACAGCTGATGTAATCACTTGGGTTCCCTACTCTGGGGAACATTTGACCATTGGATTTGAGGATGGATTCCCGACTGGTGTCGAGAATGTGATAACCACCCGTAGGATTCCTCTCTTCACAGATGGAGGATGGGAGCTCTATTTAGGAGAGAATGCTATTAGGAGCACCATAAGAGAGATTCGTGTACCAATCTTGCCTCCTGCTAGGCTTTATTGGCCTGTATTGCAATCGCCCGTCGATGACATCCCATTGATGGGTATTGACGGCTACACTTTGTCAGAGGGTTCAAATACTCAGGATACATTCTATCACTGGTGGTCCCCTTATACAATCGGAGCCCAGACCCGCGCCACTCAATTAATGGGGGATATGGTTCCTGGATCCGTGATGATGACGGATTGGCTGACCTGTGTCCGAGATCCGACTCATTTGACATAGATTGACAGTTTGACCCGACAGTTGGACCGGGCACATTTTTTCATCCGACACTTGGGCAGAGATCCTTTAGAGGCAGATACTTTTGATCCTTCCAGCTCAGGCGCTGGCCCCTCAAGTGACACATATGGCATTGTAGGTACAGATCCTCCATTATATAGGCTTGACATCCCTATTGATAGAGATCTAGTGACTCAGGAGGAGTTACATTAGGTGGACATGATTGATGATGTAGATATTGACACCATTGTCTTCTTCTGATGTGTATTCTCGCTATCTCTTTTGATAGGCCTCTGTTAGATATTGGGTGGTTGTGCCCAATTCTCACTATATCTTTTGATTGGCCTCTGTTAATAGTAGGGCGTCTGTGCCCCCATTTTCCTGTATTTTTAGTTGTACAAATATGATGTATGTAGATGATGATGTACTTAGGAATGTATGTACTATTTTCCATTCCCTACATCATATTGTTATCTATTATTTGTCATGCATTTACCATGTTATGCATATGTATGTATGTCCAGAGATATTCAGCATTGACCCCTGGATGGTCGTATGGTAGGGCTTACACAGATGTCTTCATCGACAGTTAGACTCATTGAGCATACCCCACCAGTGTTGGTAGCCTCCCGTCTAAGGTCGTGGTATGATAGTATGTCACCTCCATATAGGGTGACCGTCAATCAGTTATTACAACATTCTATGACCCTCTAGATGTTTCAAGTTACCGCAGGCTTTGTGGAAGGTATGCTGGAGCATTGGGTACCGAAGAGGCAGGTTTTCCAGTTTGGGACCCATGAGTTGACTCCTACCTTGGAGGAGTATGAGTGGTTGATGGCTTTTCCCTTAGACATGACTTGCGCTTGGATGGCTATCTGTGATATGAGCCGACAGTTCATGACCCCCACCGGGTTGTGGTGTAGAGTAGTACAGGATGAGATTACATCCAGTCATGCGGTGTCTCAGCATTTTTTGATAGACAGATTTTGCTCAGATGACAGTTATACACGTCACTCCGAGGATTTCACCACGCCAGAGGATCATTGGCATTTGACCATAGTAGATGTTTTCGTGATGTGCATAGTGGCATATATGTACATGCCACAATATATGGATGAGCTGGACATTGGTGTTATCATGGCAGTGAGAGCTCTCAGGGAGGGTCATACCATTATTCTGATGATTGTGGCGGAGACGTTAAGGTTGGCCACATTTTGCAGCACCTACCCTACAGGGGTATTCACAGGTAGTTTGGTCATGTTGTACGTGTCGTTTATGTCACACTTGAGACCGATTGGCACTTTCCACCGACACGAGTATTTCTTTACCCATGATATAGCTATGTCTTACTCATTTCAGCCATCGGAGTGTACAGTTGCTATGTCATGGTAGATATTTTTGGCGGAGATCAAAGATCCATTTGTCATTCTGTCGTGTTAAGGTCAGCCACATTTTGGAGCACCTACCCTGTAGGGGTATTTACAAGCAGTTCGGTCATATTATATGTGTGGTTTATGTCACACTTCCAACCGATTGACACTTTTCGATGACACGGGTACTGCTTTACCCATGATATAGCTATGTCTTACTCCTTTCAGCCATCAGAGTGTACAGACGCGATGTCTTGGTCGGTATTCTTGGCAGGGATCGGAGATCTGTTTGGCATCCTGCCATGTATAGGGCTCAGTTTACCCTATAGCTTCATTACTCATGCTCCGAGCATAAATTATCTCCCTCTGGTTGGTTTGAGGGGCATGACTACCTACCACCCACTGGCTATGATGCCACAGTTTGACCAGTTCCAGGACTTCCATCCTTTTGAGGGGGTGTTAGGTCAGCATGTGGCTTCTCGCTATTTATTAGTAGAGGACTGATCCCGGGTGTATGCTTGTTGGGATCAGTGTGAGAGAGCTGCTTTTTCTGTTAGCCATCCAAGCTGTTTGTCAGAGTATTCTGCGTGGATGGAGACATAGACTACATCGGTTGCAGTAGTATCCACAGTGCCATTTATTAATTCAGATAGTGGAGAGCCCATGGAGGACATTGATTCTCCCACCTAGGAGGAATAGCTGTTTACTAGTTCGACAGCAGCACTTGTTGACTCTCCCAGTACTTCTGCAGCTGTGACTCCCCCTTCCGAGTATTTAGTGCAAAGTTTGCATTTGATGACCTTCGAGAGAGATCAGGCTAGGGCATCAATGTTGATAGCTCTTGATGGGAGAGATGTCGCTCTATTAGAGAGGGATGATGCCTTAGCTCGTATAAGTACCGTTATGGTTGAGCGGGATGAGGCCAAATTAGCCAGAGATGTAGTGATAGTTGAGCGGGATAGCGTCATATCTGCCCGGGATGTAGCCGTTATAGACAGTACCACAGTGATGTCCCTTACTACTGGCATTATTGTAGAGATGAGCACGCATATTGATGAGCACAGTGCCACTATGCAGATGGATGTAAATCTGTTAGCTCATATAGATACCCTTGTACAAGAGACCACATCGTTACCCCTTCTTCTGAGAGAGATGCTATGTTAGACTTGATAGCTCGCATATACACTGACTTATAGATGGGCTTATGTTTTCCTGCACAGACTAGATTAGCCATTTTGTCATGTACAGTTTACATTGTATATATCAAACAACATTATATATAGAAGGATAACATATTTGATCACTTCCCATTTAGCTATGCATTGCTACTTGCTTGATATTTACGTGTTTCTTCAGGGGTTATGATCTCGATGTATTCTAAACTCCTCCTTGATGGATGGACATTGAAATGTCTCAGGATCTTTCGGAATGGATCGATGATCAGTGTGTCTCCCCTACCGTCTTTGGTGTCTTGGGACTAGTTTTTTGTATGTAGATGTGGAGAGGAATGTGGCTTTCCTCTCTGAGGTTGACCGCACCACAGATGGTCGCCAATACTTCTATTTAAGAAGAGCCTAGTGAGTTCCATCTCTTACGGATCGATGTTTCTCTTTGAGGAATCAACCGCAGCTTAGATGATCGCCGAATCTCCCATTTACGTGGGGAGGTCAGGTAGTTCCATCCCTTTGGTCTGAAGCCGATGAAATGTGGTGGATTGAAGGATGATCCCAGTACCGTTTGACAAGTTTTTATGTTTTGATAGGGGGTTAGACCGAACTAGAAATGGTTTCCTATGTACTCCTGTTGAAGAGGAGATCAAGTCTGCGTAGTTCGAACCTGGCGTGGAGGTTCAAAGCTGTATATGAAAGGTGTGTAGAGATGTTTTTGTTGTTTTTGTTTTTATAATGAGAAAGATGTAGAAATGTTTTTGTTATTTTTGTTTTATTACGACAGAACCATATGAAATGGCTGCCTACGTACTCTTGTGTATTAAAGAGATCAGGTCGGTGAAGTTCACCCCATGTTCAGGACGGTTTGCAGCCAATGAAAAGTTTGATCCCATGTTCAGGATAAACTACGAGGGAGAAAGTTTAATCCCATGTACAGGACCAACTGCAGGTGTAAAAAGTCTTATCCCTAATGGGGTAAAACTGTGGGTGTGAAATGTTCAATCCCTGGTGGGATAACCGGGGTTCAATAAGGGTTCAAAACCATGTTGAGAAAAGGATCTGGCGATCCGAAACCAGGCTGCTGGTAAGAAAAGTGTGTTTGTCCCTGATGGGGCATATTAATGTGATGAGAAGTTGTATGAAGTGAATCGTTATACAACCTGAAATGACTAGGGATCTGATGATCCAAAACCAGGATGTTTGCTTGATGGTGACCTCAGGCATAGTACCATTTCATGGTGTCCGAGTTGATAACCTCTGGAAATTCATCGTTGTCCATTTCCTATAATCTGAGAGCAACTCCTGTCAATACCTCCTTGACAATAAATAGGCCTTCCCAGTTCGGGGAAAATTTTCCCTTAGACTGATCTTGGTTGTTAATGATCTTCTTCAAAACCAAGTCGTGTTGTTTGAACTGTCGTAGCCGGAATTTTCTGTTGTAGGATCTGGCGATCCTCTGTTGTTATAACTGACCATGGAAAATAGCATCACTTCGCCTTTCGTCTATTATAGACAATTGGTGATACCTGTCTTGTAACCATTGGTCTTCATCCAGCTGAGCATCTATCAACACTCTGAGGGATTCCATTTCCACTTTTATGGGGAATACTGCTTCCATCCCATATGCTAATGAGTACAGGGTTGCCCCAGTGGAAGTGCGCATTGATTTTCTGTATGCTAACAGAGTCAGAGGCAACAAGTCAGGCCATCCTTTGTGGTTGACGGACATCTTTTGCATAATCTTCTTGATATTTTTATTAGCCACTTCAACAACAGCATTCATCTTTGGATGGTAGATGACGGAGTTGAGATATTTGATGTGGAATTTACTGCACAACTCCTCCATCATTTTGCTGTTGAGGTTCTTAGCACTGTCTGATATAATTACCTCTGGTTGTCTATATCGACAAATGACATTGTTTCTAATGAAAGCAATGATGAGTTCTTTGGTAACCCTGGGGAAGGAGGCTGCTTCTACCCACTTGGTGAAGTAGTCGATCATGGTGAAGATAAACCGATGTCCATTACTGGCTTTGGGCTCGATGGGCCCAATCACGTCCATTCCCCACATTGAGAAGGGCCAGAGAGAACTCATATGGTGGAGTTCCCTTGGAAGGGTGTGGATAGCATTTCTATGAAATTGGCATTGATAACATCTCTTGACGTGATAATCACAGTCCGCTTTGAGAGAGAGCTAAGTAATGCCCTGTTCGGAGGATCTTCTTTATAAGTAGAGGGTCTCTCATGTGTGGGCCACATACTCCACCATGGATTTCATCCATGAGCCTATGAGCTTGGTCGTTGTCCAGACATCTGAGGATACCTATTCCTACATCTCTTTTATAGAGTGTATCTCCGGTCAGGTAGAATTTCATAACCAATCGATGGATCCGCCTTCTTTCAGTAGGGCTCGCCTCAGTGGGTGTAGATCCATCTTGTTAGTATTCCTTGACATGCTGATACCAAGGGTGTTGGATGGGAGGTAGCTCATCCGATACTTCTCCAATGTAATTCCAATAGGCTGGTGCCTTTTATTGGGTAAATGTTATGGTTGACATGTTTTCTTTGTCAAGTATGTTGATCAAGGAGGCCAAGGATATAGCGCATCCGCAAAATCATTCTTATTCTGAGGAATGTGGAGGAAAAAGATATTTCATCAAACTCCGAAGTCATCTATAGAACCTGCCGATGGTAAGGCAGCAAGTGTAGACCTTTGGTGTGATAGATTCCTGTGGTTTGTCTGATTACCAACTCGGAATCTCAAAAGACAGTTAACCGTCTGATGTCCATTGAATGAGCAAGTTTTAGCCCCATGATACATCCTTCATACTCAGTTGTATTGTTGAGTAATTCTGATATACCATTTTTGAAAGACTACTTGATTCATAAGCATTAGATATTGTTCAGAAGATTCTAATTTATCAGAAGATTCAGTCTTAGAGGATTCTATATTATTATCTTGTTTATGAAATAACATTAGTATTCTGTAATTACTTTATTTCGGATTTCAGAATATTAATATCACTCTTAAGGTCCTGGATAGTTGTAGGCTTTTCAGTAGTAGAAACATTTTGAACACGTTTCATGACTTCTCTCATGCTATATTGTTCTATGGGAAGAATTTCTTCTGTTTTTTGGTTTTTATAACAGGTTTCCAAAAACTTTAATTATTTCTTCCCAAGGGATCATTCTGGGAATAGCCACTTGACTGCTAAAAAGATTAGTGTCAATCATGACAGTATGTCCTTGTTGGCTTTGTTTCCTGATATAGGGATTTAAAGTAGTTAATACTTTAAGATGAATACGGAATAATATGGCAAAAGGAGGAGATCCTTCTCCTATCTCATGTCTTTTAGTGAGATTCTGTTGTTTCATTAATTGTTGGAGTTTCATATCATTACATAACGATAATCCTTCTTCAATAATTACTGAAATAAGATGGCCATAAGAATACTGGTCATAAGGGATACTCATGCGATCATGTTTATCTCTTAATTTTTTACGGACCTTTTCAGCAAAGAAAGTAGGGAGGCCATCTTTAAATTTGGCCTTCCAATGTTCACTGTTAGCATCTGACCTTTGCATGACTTTCATGAGAAAGACATCCTTATACCACCTAAAATGGGTCAAGGAGGGGCATCGAAGGTTCTGTAAAAGTTCTCTACTCCTATCAGTATTCATAAGTCCTGGTCCAACAAAATGGTGGAGGATTGCTTGAACTAAAGTGTAACAAACGTCTTCCTTCCTAGTTAGAAGTCTAGTAACAGGATCAATTTCTTCTTAGTAGGCTTAAAGAACTTCTGTTCTCTGTTTATCATTTAGCATATTATCCCACCATCCTTTAAGGATGGGTGAAGCCATTAACTAAGAAGCAGCAGATCCGGTGATCGATTATTATCATTACATTACTGGAGACAATGCGCATACATCATGATATGATGGATGGTTTGAATATTTGATATTCGGTCTTGCCATCAATATTCCATTCATAAATGGTTTTCCATGGTAAGACTTTTGAGAATGAAGAAAGTCTTCTTCATACAGAATATCCTGAGGAGTAGGTCTAGGGTAATAATACCTACTAGGTCCAGATAAAGCCATACGATTTATGGGTTTTTTTACTGTAAGTAGTTTTATTAATATTTTGAATTTCTGAAAATTATTTTGGATTTCCAAAATATTAATGGGAGAAAAGGAATCAGAATCTTCTTCATTATCAATTATTAGCATTCTTTGGTTTGTGAAGAGGGTACATCGAACATCATATTGATCTGGGACGTGGAAGCAGGAGTAAGGTTTAAATCTTTCATTTTATTTAAAAGATTATCAATGAACTCATTATCGGATTTAGAAGATTTCATTTTAAAATTACTAACTTCTTAGGGTGGTTTAACGGTTACGGGTTGAAGATCAAGCTTCTGAGGAGTAACTTGACAATTATCATTAATATGATGAATTTGTTCTTCTATCCTGGTTAATTATTTTCCTACAGTTTGAAGGAATAAATTTGTATAATTATTCTATTTAGATAAGGGTAAAATGTCTTTTATTTTAACATCATCATGTTGACGGGGTATTTTAGTAATATCAACATACGGATTAATAACCAAAGGTTTCAGGTTTTCATTACCTGAGCTAAGTTCAAGGGACTTAGGAGGTGGATGAATAGATTGGATAACACTACCATTAGTGGTAATCCAGTCCTTTTGGATTCCCGTCAACACATTTAGTTGACTTTCATTGTAAAGGTCTGATTTAGAAGCAAAATCATAATACCATTTAACAAATGATAAAATACATTGGTTCTTGTTCGAGATAAGTATAAAATCGATTTTATTTACGCTAATTTATCATTATTATGATTCTTGAAATACCAATTTCTAAAATTACGGTATTTATCTTGCATGAACTCCTGGTTTAAATATTGACAAATTTTACTTTTTGGAGAAAAATCCATTAACATTCAAAATTCATATCACTAGCAGTTGGACTATAAGGTCTTCTGTTTGGAGTATTTGTTTCATATATACCATGAGGTATTTGATTTTCATAAATATGAATTCTCTCGATTAAGTCTTCATTTTGTGATGGACTCATTCTTTGGGATTTTAGACTCTTGAAAAATAGATTCTAAGGGGTCAGACACAGACTGTCTAGAAGATTCAGGGAGATCAATATTATAAGGAACATTATTATTAATAGACCGGCTTCGGGTAAAAGGTCTTTGAAATTTTAAATAAACATTTCCATTACTGGTTTGGACAACATCTTCAATAGATTGTCTAATTATAGGTCTAGTTGGAACGGCGTTAGTAATCACCGCCATTGCTTTGGGAAAGTTATTTCTTCCCGAGGATCATTCGGGAATAAGCCACTTGACCGCTAAAAAGATTAGTGTCAATCAGGACAGTATGTCCTTGTTGGCTTTGTTTCCTGATATAGGGATTTAAAGTAGTTAATACTTTAAGATGAATACAGAATAATATGGCAAAAGGAGGAGATTCTGGTAGATACTCATAGCCATGAGATATAATTCTCATTTCTAAAACTTTGGACAAATTATTATCAGTTAAAGCAACGCTTAAGTTCGGATAAATATTAAAATAAACTGGTTCATGAGCAAGACTAGTTTCAATAGCACCCATAAGGGAGGCTTTCCAGTTGAGACACCTACCATCTCTAAGTGTGCATTGAATACTGGTATTTTGACCAAGTAAAGTCAAAGGTTTAAAAGCTAATTGGACAAGTCCTATATGAACATATTTATATTTTTGCAAAAAGGGATATAAATCTTCAATATGCAATAAATATAATATTTCATCATTATTCTGTAAAGGAACAGAATGTTCAAAGGTTTTAATAATTCTTTTGCTGATAAAATCAAAGGTTCCAATTTTATAAATAGTTTCTGGTTTGATTTTAGGAAGGGTCCATTTGTCAAGGGCTTCCTTAACATCCTGGTAGGCAATAAGTTCAGTTGCTTCCAAAGTATAAGCTGAAGTATTAGCTACTGTTGTTACAGATTAGGTGGAAAAATCAGTCATTTTTCAAAGTGATCATATATGCATAATTTATGAGTAATATATTCATTAATATGTCAATAAATTTAAATGGCTCTGATACCAAAGGAGGGAGGATCAAAGATGGATGTAAATTAAGCACGTCTGTCAATGATTTACATAGGATAAAAGCCACAACGCCATAACACGGCTAAAGGCAAAGTCCTAAAACACGACTTGGGTGACGTTCCACTTAATCAGAAATCAATTTTAATCTATCTCATCTAGTAAGATGGCATGAATGTTTAAAGGCATATTAAATATATCTTTAAAGATAAATTACCACATATATGATCTTATGAAATTACTGTAGATTAGGGGGTAGGGGTTCTACCCAAAACTATGAGCCGACAGGTTTCTTCCTGTATGGCAGTTTTTGTTAAGACAATATAATGTTCGAGATATATAAAGCGTTCTAAGAAGTAAGAACGATTATGATTATCGATTCTTGATTGATATCTTTGTTTTGTATCGATTACTATTCTCGGTATGATAATCTAAAAGTTCAAGTAAGGAAACATAATAATTAATGATTTAATAATTAGGACTTACGGAAGAGTCTTGGATATCTTCAAACTTGATTTATATATTTATCAAGTATTTTACGTGAAAGAGGTACAAAGAGAATACAAAGGAAAATTCTAAAAAAGTTCTGCCTCAACAAGGGTGAGGTCTCCCTTATTTATACAAAAGAGAAGGAGAGAAAGGATCAGACGTGTCCTAGATGGTGGAGTCGGACAGTAATCCTTATCTTTTCTTCTTTATCCCTTAGCCGTAGGAAGTGGAGGATAAGAGACAAGCTGTCGGCAAAGTGGGAATACTGTAGTGGACAGGTGGCTGTCAGCTTCTGATAATAGAGAGGTAACTGGATATGCATCGTTGCTGGTGGGAACACTGTACTTGTTTTCTTCTGATTATTGATGCTGTAGTGGAATGACTTTATGACTTTCCTTTTCCTTTTTTGTCCTGTGCCATTTTCTCAGAAATCATTGAAGTGAGAGAATCCCAAAAGTCTCCCATGGTAGGCTCCGGTTCTTGACTTTCTCCGGCTAAGACGTTGAATTGGTTGTCATCCTGTTCAGATTCATCATCGCTAACTGTTTTCATAGAAACATCATCATGGACTAGAGACTGTAGGAATTGTGTTTTCATATAATCCATGGTTTTAACTATGAGTTCAGTTTCAGTTAGATTTGGAAACTTCTGTTTTAAGTCTGCTTGGATTTTGACAAAAGGATTGACTGGTGCTGGAAGGCTTTGAGGTATAACATCTAAACAAGCCTGAGTATGATTTTCTATGGATTTGAGAAGTTCTGGTAAAGTGGGATTAAGTCCTTTATCCCACCATTTGGTAAAAAATACCCTTTAAGGCGGGAATTTTATTACGATAGTCACATTGGAAATCCCATTTCCATATCCAAGGAATCTTGAAGCGAATTATGAAATGGGCGATGAATTTAAGCATTGACAAATCTTTATTCTTGGTATATGGGCATAAGCTACTTGCCATTCTTTGAATGTTGTTTGAGCAGGATTGGTAGGGTTTCAAGAGTGATTCCAAATTTATCCCACCAAACGAAAAAACCGGTTAGAATTTCGTTTTTAGAACATCGAGACGAATACGGATAAACCAACTATGATTATGAATTGGATTCTGATAATAAAATACTTGTGTGAAGGAATCAATATAATCCCAATAGCTGTATCTGGTTTCTGCTGTGTGACTAGATTCAATGGTTCGGGTAGTATGGGGATTAATACCCCAATTAGCAAGAGGCATGATGCTCTTGATGGTTGTTTTACTGTATTGGATTGGACTAGCTGATTTTGATGGATCATGAAGCGTGTGCTTAATGTCCATGGATGCTGTTTCAAGGATAATTTTCTCATAAATATCGCTATACTGATTAAAACGGGGAGGAGACTGTTGAGTCGTTAAATAACGTCTCTTTATCTCCCATGGATCTTTCATCCATTTCTCATCATTCTGTTCAATGATCAATATTGTTTCTTCCGTATTTGTGTTTGGAATATACTGTTCGGGTAATAGGAGAACATCCTTTACCGTTGGTTGGCTAGAAGAAGCCGAAGAAATGCTGAATTGAGTATTTAAGGACGGGAATTCTGTATAGTACAAATTAGCTACGCCTCTACCTCATCATGCATTGACCACGCTTCTCTTGGTCATTCCCGCAAATATTCTCGGGTTAGAAAATCGGTAAAGAATTTTTTTCCTTTGATATACTCAATATCAAAGTCAAATACTGGATAAAGTACTCTGTCAAAGTTGCAAATATCATTTAGATGCTAAATTCGAACATCTTTTTAAATATCATTTTAAAATTTGAGCAATCAACTCGGATTAAAAAGTGTTGATTCAAAAGATCATCCTGAAATTTTAAAACACATTTAACAATTGAAAGGCATTCCTTCTTTATAGTAGGATAATTTAAAGAGGGTCTGTCCAAGTTCCTGAAGTAAAGCGGACAAGATCTTCTCTTTTACTGTTAGGATTAAATTGCTTTAAAATCCCACCATATCTTGTGTCAGAAGCATCAGTTTGAACAATCTTTTTCCAATCATGATTTGGTAGGGAAAGACAAGGTATCTGTTTAACCCTGGTTTTGATTTTTATTACTGCTTCAGTATGTTCATTAGTCCAAGGTAAAGGATTTTTTCGTAATCGAGTCTGAGAATAAGAAGATCTTGGGAAAGATTTGGGTAAAAATCTTGAATATAATTAAGACTTCCCAAAAATCTTTGCAGTTGCTAAATACCTTTAATTTCGTCTGGAAATTTAGATGTAAATTCGATACATCTGTTAATTGGAATTATAGTTCCATTGAAAATATTATGTCCAAGGAATCTGATTTCAGTTTTGCAAAGAAGTAAATATTCCTTTTTCATTTGACTAGGTCGAGACTTAGTAGGAATATTTTTCTCATTGTAATTAGGGACATATGGAAGAGAAATGATATGCTTCTTCCTGTTCCAAAAAGCATTTGGGACATCACTACAGATTTCAGTTTGGAGAGTTTTGTAGATAAATTTTAATTTTTATGAACAATTAAATTTGACAAAGGACATGATTATTTGATTATGTGAAATTTAATGAATTTAATTGATTAAATTTTTATTTGATTATGTGAATTAAATGAATTTAAGCTATGTGAATGTCGTTTTATGACCTAGAATGTGCTAAACGTGGTTAGTAATGCAGCTACGTGTTAGAAATAATTGTTTGGAATTTCAAGACGAAAATAATTGTTTTCCGAGAGATTTCAGTAAAAACACTATTCATCCATTTACATTTGGGGAATTATTTTGAAATTCGAGAAAGCGTAATGATAGAATATCGTGATAAGATGGAATATCGATAATATTTCATTTATGGCAAAACGCACGATTTTTCGCCTGCGGACTTAAAACCTAAGGGTTGAGTATATTGATTTCCGAGAAGGAAATAATATGCGTAGAAGGAATGGCGTTAGGGTTAATGCGAGTGTTGTACATTAGGTGATACTATTTAGTATCTATATATATAATACGTTGAGTAAATATGAAGAACAACAATACGATTATTGTACGAGTAGTATACGGAGATAATACGTGAATTGTATGTATGTGGCACGATTAGTATTATAGAATTAAGTTAAGACTTAATGACTAATTCATTTGAGTTGGATTATTAATTAATCCAATCATTTGAATGATCAAGGCCCAATGTTAATTTAGTTAAGCTCAATTCATTAAAATCGAACCGTGGGTCGAACCGGTGGGTCACCGAATGGGTAAAACCCATGGGGCAACCCATGGGATGTCACATGGGGTGGTGGGCCGGCCACCTTGGTGTGGAAGCCAAGCATAAGGCTTGGTCACCAAGTGTTTTACTTGGTGACCACACATGAATAGTAAGGAGGTGTTGGTTCTTTGTCAATTATGCCCTCCATTCTAGTTTTCTATAAATAGAAAGCTAGGTTGATTCATTTGAGAGTTTTTCCAAGACTCAACCTTAGATTATTGAGAGAGAAAGAGCTATACTTGCAAAAAATATACACTTTGGAAGCTTGATCTTAGAGTTTTCCAAGAAAGAAAACCAAGAGTTCTTAAGGTATAATCCTTACCTTTCATCTCCATCTCTTTTAGATTTTCTTTCATCTTAGAGAATCATAGAATGGGTGGAATATGTCTTGTGTGAGGATTTAAAGATGACTTACCATAGATTCAATCTCTATAAGTCATGAGATTATAAGAATCATAAGGTTTAATATAGTTTTGAACCATGAAAACATTGATAGTTGAGATCGATTGTTGATAAACAATTGAGCTCCATCAATGCGTTAGTATATGCATCTTGTTTGGTTAGGATGTAGATATGAAATTCATGGAGTATTCCATGTGATTTGGTTTAGAGAACCTTAGTAACGAATTTATGGCGAATTTTACGAAAAAAGACGTTAAACGTCAAAACCGTAGAAATTCTGGAATGGTAGTTGAAAGTTACTGTGAGAATTGAAAATGTTGGTTTTCAATGTCAACACTTGAGATAGGGTGATTAAGAGTTTTGGGTTCGAGAATCGTCGGATTTCGCCTTAAAACGAAGAAAACGAGCATTGAACGCTCATTAACGTTTACGAACGTCTATAAAATGAACTCAATAGTGAATTCTGAGTTAACGGATTTGAAAGTGTTGAATTCTTATATGAACACGTAAAGGATGTAATTCCTGACTTGTAGGAATTCGAATGGGTCAATTCGGATGTAAAACGAACAAATTAGGAAGCCGGGAGTTTCGTTAGGAAACCAAAACTGGTTTGGCCAACTGGTGCACAGACTCGGGCCATGCAGTGGCCAAAACCAAGACAAAAAGTGGTGTGCGCAAGCATATTGCCAACTCTCTATCGAGTAGTACCGCTAACTCTTCATCGCAGCACTACTACTAAAATAAAGGATCGCATCGTGCAAACTTGGCAAAGATGGAAAAAAGTTGACCAAGTTAGGTTTTAAACTTCAGTTGTTTTGAGACCTACCTGAGTTAAGTTTATATACTAAATAAATGTACTAATACTAATTCTATATTACCTATACTAAGGTATATGGTATGAAACTTAGGAATGTAATGCATGTTAACAAGATATGTACAATGAACAAAGTTGATACCTTATCAACGATGTTTGAGTCCGGTTAATAAACGTCAGTTGAGTGATAAACCGGGACGAAGGGTAATAAGTCATGTTGACTTTAATAAAGATATTAAGTTAACAAAGACATAGAAGAGAAAGAAGCTTGTAGGAACAATGTGAATGGTTGTTTGATAGCTAATTACAATGTACTATGTGAATATATCATGTAGATTCTGTAAAGGTTGTGGTCAGTCGAGTAAGTTATTTGAAGGCTTATTTGAAAGGCAAGTTTTCTTAACGCTTGTCTAACTTCCATGTTAGCCAAGTTTTATGTGATTCGTTGAACTGAATTGCAAGACTTGTTTTAAAGAAAGGGTCGATGCCAGATTTTAACTCGGCTAGACTATTCGTAATATATAGATTGATTATTATACATATCATTCTATATAGAAATGTTAACGCTATCATATGCCAAGTAATTGGTACGGACGTGAAGGTAAGGTTTGTTTATGAACAAACAAAAAAGTATTTTTCATCGATTATTCGATGGGCACGCGAAGTTTGCCAAAAATATTAAACGTAAATACGTTTAATGAATGAGTGTTGATCAACATAGAGTACTATAAGCTGATCACCTAGAAGTGCTTGTAAGTTTTACGGATGAAAGACCTTAGTGTTGTGGACTCCTTTTCAAGTATGAAAAACTAAAATTTTTGTTCATGGTCTATCGATTTGGTTCGTAACTCTTAATCTATTCTATACTTTGGGAATTGATGTTATGAACTGTTAGAGTATTATTGATTCATAATACTTCATAACTATTGTTCAGTTATGTTGGAATTGTTATATAATTCATGAATGTGGTATTCCTGTTATCCTTGATTAAACTTGTTGAGCTGTCATACTCACTTCTTGCGTGAATTATATAACTGCAGTTAAAGATGAACGTACTGTGAATGCCAAGAGAGATAAGGGCAAAGCTAAGATGGATGCTTAGGCATTGTGTAATAGTTTAGTAAATTTGTATGTATTATACATTATGAACAATGAACGATGTAACCGGTTTATGAACCTGGGAAGGATTATACTTTGATTGTAATAAGAAGATAGTAATTACCTTCATTTTGTTGTATTTCGATGGAATGATTGTATGGATATTAGTACAGTGGAACACCATCTGGTGGGTTGGAAGATACCCGAATTTGGGGCCGTCATAGGTTGGTATCAAAGCCTTAGGTTATAAAACTTAAGGGGGGAAACCTTAGGCTAATAACCTCGTAAGGAAGGTAAAGTCCGAGGAATGAAATTCAAGTCCATTGAATTAAAAAGATATTGAGATAACTCAGTATTGAAAGAATTAAAAGATGAAAATTAATCTTAAAGATATTAAATGTGATTTGTGCTTATACTATTGTGTATTATGTACTAATCAACGTGTTATGTGTTTGTAGATGTCAACCGATAGCTTGATGTTTAGAAACATGGAAATGATAAGTGAGGACTCAGTTAACCAAGTTGAGGTTGTACCAATGCCAGTGGCGGAGGTACCGATAGTTGTACTAGACGACTCATACATTGAGGAGTACATCTCTGAGGAGGAATACTCTGAGGAGACCATGGGATTAGCATCATACCTTAACGAGATGCTAGATGTGGAGGAGGAGATGGAGGTGACATCGATTAACACGGTGTTACCTACTCAGGAGCCAACATCTCCGGATGCAACTAGAGCATTGTATCTGGCAGTGTTGGATAGGAATGTGCATTTGCGTACTATGGTAGAGGCACAGATTGAGGAAATAATTGCCTTTATATGGAAAAAGAATGCAGAGGCAGACTTTGAGTCAGAGCACGACGAGAAAGTGCTTATGACTGATAAGGCTCGTAATTATAAGGATGAGGTCCTTGAGCTACAAAAGAAACTGGTTGAGAAAGACCAGAAAATAACTAGGATGTCATACATCCATGAATGCGCTCATGAGGATTTCAAGCTAAAAATTGCTTGTTATTCTATTGAGTCTGGGCAGACTCGACATACCATAAGTCGAGATATAGTGTCGATTCTGGCAAATCAGAAATATGAGAATGCCGTTCGACAGTGTTAGTAGATCATTAGATCTTTTTGTATATAAGTAGTGACGTAAAACCCTCTTTTGTATAACTAAGGGTAGTCTTTTTGTAAATCCCCAATTTTTGTAGAAGGCAATCGCGGGATAGTATGTAATAGCTTTTGGCTAAGGGAACATGATGTAAATAGTTTTGACTATGAAAGCATATTTATATAATGAAGTTTTTATTTAACATGCTTGTTGTGGTATGAATGGTTGTTGTTGATTTAAAATGATAACCGAGTAGTTAAATAGATAATAATGAAGCTTTATTTATTTAATCAGAATTATGCCGCCGAGAAGGAGACAACGGAACCAAGAGGCCGAGTCTCATAATGAAAATCAGGGGGGTCCTAACAACCCTATGCAAGAGTTCATTAATTTATTAACGACTGCATTTAACCAAGTGGGGGTGGGATTCCTGTAGCTCCTGGGGTAGCAAGAACAACTACCTTTAAGGACTTTAAAAGTGTGGGTCCTCCCGAGTTCTGAGGAACGATGGATCCACTAGAAGCCCAGACATGGGTTAGAGAGATTGAAAAGGCATTTGTGATAACAAATGTAGGTGAGGTGCAAAAGACTTCTTTTGCGACTTACATGATGAAGGGGGAAGCCAACTACTGGTGGGAAGCTCACCAGGGTGGGGCTAGGACAGAGGCTGTTACGTGGGAACAATTTAAGAAGGTTTTCTTCGAGAACTATTTCCCTACTAGCATGCAGGGTAGGATGGAAATTAAGTTCCTAGAACTTAAGCAAGGGGATATGACAGTTCCCCAGTATGCTGCCAAGTTTAACGAATTGGCGAGATTTGCTCCACATCGGTGGATCTGAGAGGAAGAAAAGGAAGACAGATTTTGAAAGGGCTTAAAACCCTGGCTCTATAGTAGGATATCGGTTTTCCAGAGTGCTTCCTATGGGACCATTCTGGAGAAGGCAATAATAACTGAAGGTGGTGGTGAGGCTTTGTCTCAGTACCACAAAGAGCGGAAGATTAAGAGTAAGTTAGAAGGAGGTAATAAGGCTGAAGTTGCCAGCGGAAGTGGCAACTTACCAAAGAGGAAGAGTTTTAACCCTGGGAATACCGGGGTAAAGCAGGGAGATCCCAAACGGAGGACGGAAGCATGTAAGACATGCGAGAAAATCTCACATGGGAGTCTGTTTAAAGGGGAAAGCAGTATGCTACAACTGTGGGCAGGAGGGGCATTTGTCACCCAACTGTCCTAACCCTAAGAAGAACTGGGGGTGTTTTTGTTCGTGGGTCAATGGACCACATGGCAAGAAATTGCCAAGAAGAAGGGTTTAGAGGGGAATAAGAGTTCGGTAGTGGTAAATTAGCCATTCTTGGACCAACACCATTATGGGTGGGTAGACCCTCATTTCAGACGCGTTTAATATGACTATTCAAAGATGCGGTTGCATCAACAGATGTGGTAGCAGGTATCATTTCGGTCAATGAGATAAATGCTTATGTGCTATTTGACTCGGGTGCTACTTGTTCTTTTATAGCATGTGAATTTGCTAAGCGATTAGGTTTAATCCCTGAAAAGTTACCTATACCTTTAGACGTTAAGGTAGCAAATGAGGAGATAATCCCCATTGAACATATTCATAAGGATTGTTGCGTGGAAATTAGAGGGAATAAGTTATCGGTAGATTTGGTACCGATAAGGCTAAAAGAATTCGACGTAATTCTTGGTATGGATTGGTTGGTTAACCATAAGGCGATTATAGATTGCCATAGGAAAAGTGTAAACCTTCGGCTTTCTAAGAAAACCAAGGTAGTGTTCTTCGGTAGTAATTCACCGAGACGCTCTTGTTGTCTGTCTATGACACAAGCTAGGAAGATGTTGAGAAAAGGGTGTGTAGGTTATCTGTGCCATGTTGTGGATACCCAAAGAGTGGGAACATCCTTGGATCAGATACCTATTGTGCAAGAGTTCGCGGATGTATTTCCGGAGGAGTTACCGGGCATTCCACCGGACAGGGAGGTGGAGTTTGTAATTGATCTGTTACCGGGAACGACACCAGTTTCAAGGGCACCCTATCGAATGGCGCTAATCGAAATGAAGGAGTTAATGGTTCAATTACAAGAACTATTAGATAGGAAGTACATTCAACCAAGTGTGTCTCCTTGGGGAGCACCAGTGTTGTTTGTAAAGAAGAAGGATGGGTCGTTAAGGCTTTGTATCGACTATCGAGAGTTGAACAAGTTAACGATTAAGAATAAATACCCTTTGCCCAGGATCGATGATCTATTTGATCAGTTGAAAGGGCAAATTATTTTTCTAAGATAGATTTGCGCACGGGGTATCATCAGTTAAAGGTGAGGAAGGAAGATGTACCTAAGACGGCGTTCAGAACTCGTTATGGTCATTACGAGTTTCTGGTAATGTCGTTTGGGTTGACTAATGCGCCAGCCGCATTTATGGATATGATGAACAGAGTGTTCAAACAATATTTGGACAAGTTTGTCGTAGTGTTCATTGATGATATTCTAGTCTATTCAAAGACGCCAGAAGATCATGCAGAACATTTAAGAATAGTGTTGGAAACACTAAGAAAGGAGAAGTTGTATGCGAAATTCACAAAATGTGAATTTTAGCTTGAGAGAGTGTCAGTTTCTAGGGCATGTTATTGATAAAGATGGCATTTCCGTAGATCCAGCAAAAGTAGAAGCAGTTAACGAATGGGAGCAACCGAAAATGCCAACCGAGGTTCGGAGTTTTCTAGGGTTACGGGATACTATAGGAGGTTCATTCCGGACTTTTCTAAAATAGCTACTCCATTGACAAATCTGACAAGAAAGTCGGTGAAGTATGTATGGAATGAAAAATGTGAGAACAGTTTTCAGGAGTTGAAGAAGAGGTTAAGTGAGGCACCTGTATTGTCCTTACCAGACGATACAGGAAATTTTGTAGTGTATAGCGATGCTTCGTATAAAGGACTGGGTTGCGTGCTCATGCAGCATGGCAAGGTCATTGCGTATGCGTCACGTCAATTGAAGGATTATGAGAAGGTCTATCCTACTCATGACCTGGAATTGGCAGCTGTAGTCTTTGCCCTAAAGATATGGAGGCATTATCTTTATGGTGAGAAGTGTGAGATATATACGGACCACAAAAGTCTGAAATATATCTTCACACAGAAGGAGTTGAACATGAGACAGAGAAGGTGGTTAGAGTTAATAAAAGATTATGACTGTGATATTTTATATCATCCGGGGAAAGCAAATGTAGTAGCCGATGTGCTAAGTAGGAAGGGTAGAGAGAAATTATCAATGTTAACGACTCAGAATGAGTTGGTAACAGCGATGGCAAGAATGGAGCTAGAAGTTAAGTTACTAGAGGAAGTAGTAGAGATGTTATTTTCTATGGAAACCCAACCTACCATAGTGGAGCGGGTTAGGGGAGTACAACTGAGCAATGAGGAGTGCAAAAAGATGCAGAAGAGGATAGAAGATGAAGAAAAGACTGAGTATAACCTCGATAAGGAGGGATTACTTCGTTTTGAGGGAAGAATTTGGGTTCCTAATGATCCCAAATTAAAAGAAGAAATTATGATGGAGGCCCATAGTTCGAGATACTCGATACATCCCGGTAGTACGAAGATATATCAAGACCTTCGTCAGAACTTTTGGTGGCCAAATATGAAGAGGAAATAGCAGAATATGTTAGTAGGTGCTTAACTTGTCAAAAAGTTAAGGATGAACATCAACGACCGAGCGGGTTGTTACAACCGTTAGAAATTCCAGAGTGGAAATGGGAGCACATCACGATGGACTTTGTGGTGGGACTTCCAGCAACAAGAAAAGGATGCGATGCTATTTGGGTGATAGTGGATCGATTGATGAAATCGGCTCATTTTCTACCAATAGGAGTTAGGTATAACCTAGATCAGTTAGCTAAGCTGTATGTCAAGGAAATTATTTCCAAACATGGAGTGCCTGTTTCGATTGTGTCAGATCGTGATCGACGATTCACATCGAACTTTTGGAGAAGTTTGCAAGAGTAAATGGGAACGCAGTTAAGATTGAGTATGGCGTATCATCCTCAGACGGATGGTCAGAGTGAGCGGATAATTCAAACGCTTGAAGATATGTTAAGATCTTGCGTTATGAATTTCAAAGGGAGTTGGGATGAATATCTACCGTTGGTGGAATTTTTGTACAACAATAGTTTTCACGCTAGTATAGGCATGTCGCCTTACGAAGCGTTGTATGGGAGAAAGTGCCGAACTCCATTGTGTTGGGATGAGGTAGGTGAACGTCGGATGTTGGGATCTGAGATGGCTCAGTAGACGGCGGATATGTTAAAGTTAATACGTACTCGATTAGTTGCAGCTCAAGACCGGCAAAGGAAGTATGCAGATCCTCACAGAGAGAATAGAGAATTCGATGTAGGATCTTTTGTTTTTCTGAAAGTATCGCCTTGGAAGGGGAAGATACGTTTTGGAAAGAAAGGGAAGTTAAGTCCAAGGTTTGTAGGACCTTTTGAGATTCTAAGAAGGATGGGGAGGTAGCTTATGAAGTAGCCTTACCTCCCAGAGATGGAACGCATTCATAATGTGTTTCATGTGTCAGTGTTACGTCCTTATAAACCGGACTATAAACACGTGATAGAATATGAATCTATTCAGATAGAGAAGGACTTGTCCTATGAGGAACTTCCAATTCAAATTATTGATAGGAAGGAACAAGTTTTAAGAAATAAGGTAATACCTTCAATGAAGGTGTTATGGAGAAACCACAATGCTGAAGAAGCAACGTGATAGCTCAAAAGTAAAATGAAGGAAGATTTTCCTCATTTGTTTATGTAATTATAAGCTAAGATTCTGGGGACAGAATCCTTATAATGGGGAGAGAATGTAACGCCTGAGAAAATCTAATTTTTATGACAATTAAAATTTTATTTTATTATGTGAATTAAATGAATTTAATTGATTTCTTTGTGAGTAAGCTATGTGAAGATCGTTCTATGACCTAGAATGTGCTAACGTGGTTAGTATTCTGGCTACGTGTTAGAAATAATTTTTTGGAATTTCCAAGACGAAAATAATTATTTTCCGAGAATTTTCGTAGTAAAAACATTATTCATCCATTTTACATTAGGGAATTATTTTGAAATTCGAGAAACGCGTAATGATAGAATATCGTGATAAGATGGAATATCTGATAATATTTCATTTATGGCAAACGCAGTTTTTCGCTCACGGACTTAAAACCTAAGGGTTGAGTATATTGATTTCGAGAAGGAAATAATATGCGTAGAAGGAATGGCGTTAGGGTTAATGCGAGTGTTGTACATTAGGTGATACTATTTAGTATCTATGTATATATACGTTGAGTAAATCTGAAATACAATACTGATTATTATACGAGTAGTAGTATACGGAGATAATACGTGAATTGTACGTATGTGGTACGATTAGTATTATAGAATTAAGTTAAGACTTAATGACTAATTCATTTGAGTTGGATTATTAATTAATCCAATCATTTGAATGATCAAGGCCCAATGTTAATTTAGTTAAGCCCAATTCATTAAAAACCGAACCGTGGAATTGAACAGGTGGGTCATGGTTAGAATGGGTAAAACCCATGGGGCAACCCATGGGATGTCACATGGGGTGGTGGGCCGGCCACCTTGGTGTGGAAGCCAAGCATAAGGCTTGGTCACCAAGTGTTTTACTTGGTGACCACACATGAATAGTAAGGAGGTGTTGGTTCTTTGTCAATTATGCCCTCCATTCTAGTTTTCTATAAATAGAAAGCTAGGTTGATTCATTTGAGAGTTTTTCCAAGACTCAACCTTAGATTATTGAGAGAGAAAGAGAGCTATACTTGCAAAACATACACTTTGGAAGCTTGATCTTAGAGTTTTCCAAGAAAGAAAACCAAGAGTTCTTAAGGTATAATCCTTACCTTTCATCTCCATCTCTTTTAGATTTTCTTTCATCTTAGAGAATCATAGAATGGGTGGAATATGTCTTGTGTGAGGATTTAAAGATGACTTACCATAGATTCAATCTCTATAAGTCATGAGATTATAAGAATCATAAGGTTTAATATAGTTTTGAACCATGAAAACATTGATAGTTGAGATCGATTGTTGATAAACAATTGAGCTCCATCAATGCGTTAGTATATGCATCTTGTTTGGTTAGGATGTAGATATGAAATTCATGGAGTATTCCATGTGATTTGGTTTAGAGAACCTTAGTAACGAAGTTATGGCGAATTTTACGGAAATAGACGTTAAACGTCGAAAAACGTAGAAATTCTGGAATGGTAGTCGAAAGTTGTCGTGAGACTTGAAAACGTTGGTTTTCAATGTCAACACGTGAGATAGGGTGATTAAGAGTTGTGGGTTCGAGAATCGTCGGATTCGCCTTAAAACGAAGAAAACGAGCATTGAACGCTCATTAAAGTTTACGAACGTCTATAAAATGTACTCAATAGTGAATTACGAGTTAATTGATTGAAAGTGTTGAATTCTTATATGAACACGTAAAGGATGTAATTTCGACTTGTAGGAATTTGAATGGGTCAATTCGGATGTAAAAGCGAACAAATTAGGAAGCGGAATTTCGTTAGGAAACCAAAAGCTGGTTTTGCTAACCGGTGTGCACAGACTTCGCGCGCCGCAGCATTGCCAAACCAATACAAAGTGGTGGCGTGAAGCATGAGACTTCAGACTCGAAAGAGTAATACTACTAACTTCGCTACCGCAAAGCCACTAAAATACAAAGGATGCCGCCGCCATGGCTTGCCGGTGATGGAAAAAAGTTGACCAAGTTAGGTTTTAAACTTCAGTTGTTTCGAGACCTACCTGAGTTGAGTTTATATACTCAATAAATGTACTAATACTAATCTTATATTACCTATACTAAGGTATATGGTATGAAACTTAAGAATGTAATGAATGTTAACAAGATATGTACAATGAACAAAGTTGATACCTTATCAACGATATTTGAGTCCCGTTAATAAACGTCAGTTGAGTGATAAACCGGGACGAAGGGTAATAAGTCATGTTAACTTTAATAAAGATATTAAGTTATCAAAGACATAGAAGTGAAAGAAGCTTGTAGGAACAATGTGAATGGTTGCTTGATAGCTAATTACAGTGTACTATGTGAATATATCATGTAGATTCTGTAAAGGCTATGGTCAGTCGAGTAAGTTATTTGAAGACGCTGAAAGGCAAGTTTTCTTAACACTTGTCTAACTTCTATGTTAGCCAAGTTTTATGTGATTCGTTGAACTGAATTGCAATACTTGTTTTAAAGAAAGGGTCAATGCCAGATTTTAACTCGGCTAGACCATTCGTAATATATAGATTGATTATTATACATATCATTCTATATAGAAATGTTAACGCTATCCTATGCCAAGTAATTGGTACGGACGTGAAGGTAAGGTTTGTCTATGAACAAACAAAAGTATTTTTCATCGATTATTCGATGGGCACGCGAGTTTGCCAAAAATATTAAACATAAATACGTTTAATGAATGAGTGTTGATCAACATAGAGTACTATAGGCTGATCACCTAGAAGTGCTCGTAAGTTATACGGATGAACGGCCTTAGTGCTGTGGACTCCTTTTCAAGTATGAAAACTGAAATTTACTGTTCATGGTCTATTGATCGGTTCAGAACTCTTAATCTATTCTATACTTTGGGAATTGATGTTATGAACTGTTAGAGTATTATTGATTCATAATACTTCATAACTATTGTTCAGTTATGTTGGAATTGTTATATAATTCATGAATGTGGTATTCCTGTTATCCATGATTAAAACTCTTTGAGCTGTCATTCTCACTTCTTGCGTGAATTATATAAGCTGCGATTAAAGATGAACATCTTGTGAATGCCAAGAGAGATAAGGGAAAAGCTAAGATGGATGCTTAGGCATTGTGTAATAGTTTAGTAAATTTGTATTTGTATGTATTATACATTATGAACAATGATTATACGATGATAGTAATTACCTTCGGTATTTATGAATGATTGTATGGATGGAAGGATTATACTTTGATTGTAATACATTTTCCATGTTTGGTGTGAAGAAGATAGTAATTACCTTCATTTTGTTGTATTTTTCGGGTTTGAAATGGAATGATTTTAATTCCTTGACCATTATGGATGTCACATGGACGATATCAATTGTAGGATCAATCGCTGAACTTTGGTGAAGTTGATTCTTCCCAAAAATCCCCATATTTCATTCTCTGTCTGAGGAATGGGCATTTCTGTAATGGCTTGGATTTTGGTGGGATCCAGCACAATCCCCTTGTGGCTGACTAGGAATCCTAGCAAATTGCCTGATTTAACGCCAAAGTCGCACTTGGCTGGATTCAACTTCAAGTTGTACTTACGCAACATGTTGAAGAGCTTTTTGAGATGGTCTAGGTGGTCTTCCGCCCTTCGGGACTTGACAATGATGTCATCCACGTAGATCTCTATCTCCTTATATATTAAATTATGAAAAAGAACCCTCATGGCTCAATGATAGGTAGCTCCAACATTGATGAGGCCGAAAGACAACCGTCTGTAGCAAAAGGTTCCCCAAGGAGTGATGAATGCAGTTTTCTCACGATCCTCTTCATTAACTATAATTTGATGGTACCCCGCAAAGCAATCAGCAAAGGAGTACATATCGTATAGAGCAGTATTGTCAATGAGAATGTATATAAATGGCACGGGAAAGCTATCTTTAAGGCAAGCTTTATTCAGATCCCGGTAATCCATGCAAACTCGCACCTTCCCTCCCGGTTTGGGCACGGGGACTATGTTAGATAGTCATTCAGGGTATGTTGACACCGTGATGATGTCGGGTTGAAATTATTTCACAATTTCTTCTTTAAGCTTTAAACTCCACTCAGGTTTCAATCGCCTGAGCTTCTGCCTAACTGGCTTGAATTCCTCTTTAATGGGGAGGCGATGAATGACAATGTCAGTGGACAAACCCACCATGTCTTCATGAGACCATGGAAACACATCCCAGAATTGGGTTAATAATGTAACCATGTCATTCCTTTGGTTTGGGGTGAGGTCTGTACCAATCTGGATTAATTTAGGGCTTTCTAAGGTTCCAAGATTGAATGAAGTGGTTTGATCAAGGTTTGGTTTAGGTTTGTCTTCTACCCATTCTTTGATCTCCTTAGATATATCAATGTCCTCTTGTATTTCCATCAAGTCTGAGTCCAACTTTTCATCAAAGTTACAATCCTTGTGGAGAAAAGGCACCTCATCAGCAAGTATATGCACATCTAAATTCAGAGTCCGGAAACAAAATATGCTTTCACTTAATATATGAAAGTGTTCAATCATACAAAGTGTTAGCATGTACTGATAAAAACAACTGCCAATACTATATTACAAAAAAGTAAGTAGTTATTATTACCTACAAGGCAGAAGGAGTTTCTGCCAGTTTTACTCTCGTCGACCAATGAAAGGAGTGTTGCTCCAATTGTCAAGGGAGAAGCCCTGATGGACTGCAATGATGGAGGGGCTATCATTGTCCTCCTTCTCCTGAATGATGACCATTATGTCTGGGCAATCATCGTCTAGGGTGTTTCTATTTGTGTGATCATCATGGACGATGATGCGTATGTTTGACATCATCCTGGCGATGTCTTGTTTACATCTCCGTTCTTTTTCTTCCACTTCGGGATCTGTAACCAGGACTTCTTTCCCCTTTATCGGTATCAGTTTAGGAAATAACATAGCCATTACATGGGCATGCACCTTTACCGGAGACCGTACAGGCTCAGGAAGGAGATAATCGTCGTGTGGCTGAAGCTAAAGGAATCTATTTGTACTTATGAGGATTCCTGCGACTGGAACTAGCAGTATAGCCTAGTCCAGCAATCCCTTTTTGATTGGGAACTTGAATTGGGTGCTTAATGTCCTGATGATCTTTGCCCAACCCTTATCCAGGTTTATAACTTAATGACATCACTTCTTGAGTGGCCGACATTACTTCAACAGAAATCTGGGGTATGAGAGGTGGCGCCCCAACAGGATGGTAGTGAGTGTTGCTCACCTCCAGGGTATGAAAGCTGACCGGCTCAACTTCTGAATTGAAGTTGATGAGTGGTATGTCACCTTGTTCAGGACATTCTGGCTCAGCATCGACAATGACTAGGCTATTGTTGATAATGTATTTAACTTGCTGGTGAAGGGTGGAGGGGACGACTCCGGCCATATGAATCAACGGTCTTCCTAAGATTAGGTTGTATTTCGTATCTATTCTGAGCACGTGAAAAGATATGCAGAATGTATGTGGACCAATCTCCACTGGTAGTTCAATTTCTCCGACAGCATTTCGTCGGGGTCCGTCAAAAGCTTTGATAACTGTATGGATACTCTGGATCCTATTAAGATTGATGTTCATCTGCACCAAAGTGGCATAAGGACAAATATTCAAAGATGATCCTCCATCTATCAATACTCCTCCCACCATGTATCCGGAAGATAAAACCGCTATGTGCAACGGCTTGCAGTGGCCGGTCCCTTCAGGAGGTATATCGTCATCAGTGAAGGATATCATATTGTTGTTAAAAATGTGATTAACCAGATACTGGAATTTTTCAACATCCACTGATTTCAGCAAATGGGCATCTTCCAAAACCCTTAACAAGATCTTCCTGTGTTCTTCGGAAGAGAGAACCAAGTCTAGTACGGAAATTTGATGTGGAGCTTCTCTCAAGCCTAAAACCACCTTGGCTTCATTATGGCCCATAGTACGGAAAAATTCTTCCACTTTTTCCATGTGAATCTTCCCCTTTGTCTTGTTGGTAGGATTCATCACCCATTGGGGAAAATATAGTGGATTATCCTTCGACACTGCAGTAGTTATGTGAGATGTGGATCCTTCAGCCTCTCCATAATTCCATGGCACTTTTTGTAGGTTGATAATAGGATATTGTGGTCTGAATAGGAAGAAAATTGGATTTGGCGCAGCCACTTGCAAAGGATTGTCAACACCTTTGAGTTGAATTGCTTGTATTGTGAGTGGTCTGACAGCCAAATCATTCTAAACGAACATAACTGCTACGACCTCCTACCATTTTGTAGGAAATGCGTCCCCACTCTTAAGTAACACGGTGTCATCGTCTGCCAGCTGCAGGACATCACTGTTAATTAAGTTCTGAATAAGGTGGCGGAGTGCCCAACATTCTTCCGTGCTGTGACCGCGAGAGTGGGAGTGATACTGATATACTCCATTAGAGTTGAACCTTCCTGAACGAGGGTTAATTGGAGGCAACAGTGTTATGATTCTTCCTTCATTGACCAGCATCTGAAATATTTCCTCCATTTTGTCTAAGGTACGTAAATTCTCTCTTGTTGGCAATAACCCGGCGAGCCTTGGCATATGCTCTTTTTGCAATTTTATCCTCAAGTGTTTCATGTTCTTGAGATAATGGAGTATTCATAACAAAAGAAATGAGACTAGAATGCTCCTTGTTGAATAATTGGCCCGTGACTTGGTGTTGATGGACCACCAGTTCTGCATATTGTTCTATTTGCTCAAAAAGAGTCTCAATTTTCCGTTTCATTGTAAACTGGAACTGTGCAAAATCTCATTTGTCAGCACTATCTTTGCTGGTTTGTGAGGATCCACCACCATAATTGGAACTCTGTCCACTATTCCAATTAATCATATTAACCTCCTCTTCTTTGTGTTGAAGAAGAGGGTTATCTTGCACATGGGGTTGGTCGACTTTAGCTACCACGATCTCACCATTATCAATCAAATCTTGGATCTTGTGTTTCAAGTTCCAACAATCTTGAGTATCATGTCCTGGAGCTCTAGCATGATAAGCACATTTCCGACTAGCATTGAAACCTTTCCCATTTGGGTTGGCTGGTGGAAGAAGATGAGTAATTTTCTTCTAAGTGGTCAGAAGATTGAGAATGTTCTCGAGTGAGTCCCCTAAGGGTGTGAACACTCGAGTACGTCTAACTTCTCCACCCTTTCGCAACGAAGGGTTCGAAGACTGTGCTTGAAAGGGGGAGTAATTTCCCCTCTGGATTGGCATATTCTGACTGCCTTTCTGACCTTGTAGTATCAAGGAAACATCCTCCTCTTTCTTTTTATGGACCCTCCGGGGGTTGTTCCATAATTTTCGGACTGGATGTGCTCAACAACAGCTTTAAGGGCAGCTATGTCTTGAATCTTTCCTGACTTCAATCCCATCTCAGCCATCTCCCCATGCTTATTCATTTCAGAGATTGGTTTGCCAATACCAGCTAAGACTCTCTTGTAGAAAGGAGTTTCTTGTATGTCTATGAAGGTTATAACCATCTCAGACTCATTCATAGAGGGAACAACTTGAGCAGTAAGGCGTCTCCACCTTTGAGCATACTCTCTGTAAGATTCATTGGTTTGTTTCCTGACTTTAGTAATTTGGTACCGGTCAGGGGCCATCTGAGACTGGAAGCTATACTAACTGAGGAAGGTATGAGCTAGCTCCTCCCAGCTATGGATCTTGGAGTTGTCTATTCTGGTATACCACGATCGGGCTTCTCGAGTCAAACTTTTCTGGAATAGCTGCATTCTGAGCTTCTCATCCTCGGCATAAGATCCGAGTTCTCCGATGAATACCTTCAAATGTGTTTAAGGATCTCCTAACCCATCATACTTTTCAAAGTCAGGAGTTTTGAACTTCTTTGAATAATGCACACCAGGGAATATATAAAGGTTAGCATATGAAACACTCCAATGTGCTCCAATCCCTTTGATAGAACGGATGGTTTCTTACATTTAAAGGACTTTCTTTTTGATATTACCGGTGTCTAGACTTCTTTGAGATGGGTGGTAGCATGGATTTTGTTGGTTTTATCCAACTAAGAATCAGATACGGGAGCTTTTTTGTCCGTACCTTGTGTTCCTCTATGTGCAGAGGATTCTGTATGTATGGGTATCCTTTACCCTGAGTAGATTGGTGTAGTTCTTTAAGCAGAACAACCAAATTTGTAATTTGTTTACTTAATCCGTCAAATTCTTCACGAGAGACAAGATTAGGATTAGTCTGGTCAGATGAAGACATAATTGGCTGTAGGCTCGTGGCCTTTTTGGATTTTGAATGGGTAATAGGTCCAATTGTTTCCCTACAAAAAAACTAACGTAGTTTAGTTTTAGGGAATGTATAAATGTTTACATGTTATATTATGTATCCGTTTTAGGAGTATTATCCTGCAAAACGGATGTTACCTATTTGTAATACAGGATAACATGTTAATATTTATAAATATGTGTGTACACATATTTCTTCATATTTACCATTACATGGACATCAATATGGAATGAAATTACAAGTAATTAACTTTATGAGTAATTTAAAATGGGAAAGCATAAAGATACTTCCCTTCGTGTTTGGTTTATCAGAGGTTGACCTATCTTAGGCTTCTCTCGCGGCTTTTTGCCATGAAGGTTCCCAAATCATCGCAATTTTCTCGACGGGAAGTTAATCCGGTCTTTCAACTGGAGCGAATTTGGGTGGTGCCTTTCCTAAGCCTCGTTGGAATTAGTCTCCCTACGAGTCCAGTAATCAAACACCGATAGGATAGCCTCCTAATGGATGAACCACACAATATATATTCACATACAACGTGTCTCACCATGTAAAAATTATGGCATGTGCAAAGCACTAATATCACAAGCAGATATAGTGTAAAACATTAAGTACAGTAAGTAAATGCATTCGTACACATCCATCAAATGTAAATGCAACATCCACACATAAGCATATAACAGTTTTAGAAAGCTTATAATAGCGTCTTAAGTCTTTTTACTGGATCAGATCCCCAGTAGAGTCGCCACTTGTCGACGTCGGGATTTTTATTTGTTCTTTTTCTGTTCTTGTCTTTTGGTATTCTCATGTTAGGTAGATTTGTTTGAAAAAATAAATTATGAAAAAGTCCGACATGTATATGTCGACGAGCGGACTATAAGAGTCACTAGTTGGTTTTTTAAAGGGTTATACCAACACAACCGAGAAAAGATTTGCACATTGACCCAGTGATGTGACACTGCTTAACGGGTCTGTAAAACCGAGATTTGTTAGGGTTCGGGGACTTGGTTATGCGGAGGGAAGGTGGTAGGCACCCCCCGACACCCGTGTTGCCACGGTGACTGCCACTTTTCATTTAAACTGTTATATGAATATGTGTGTGTGTGGGGATCAATGTGAAATTATTTGGAAGTAGTGTTATGCCTCGTTCGCACCTATATACAAAGGGTTTGAATTTCTGTATAAAAATTCAATTTTAACAAGGTATAGTAATAATATTTTGTAAAAAGAGGATTTTTCAAACCCTTATGCTCAATAGTAATTGAGGCCTTTGATACTTCCATTTTTATTTAATGTCGGGCTTGATTGCTTTTATTTTCGAGATGCGAAGCATCTTCGAGAAAATAATATACATAGAAGTGCCAAACTCCTTATGGGCATGAGAGCCGTCTAAGGATATTCAAACACCGTGAATAATTTATAAGCTGGTTACAGCTAAAAATGTCCATCACGAGAACTGAATCTGTGATCACATGATTCCTAGGCTCACATGATGCCACAATTTTTATGAAAGTTGTAAGCAGTTATATATGTGTAAAAGCTGTAAATATATATATGAACGATCAACCACCACAAAGCACCTCCATGGGGGATCAAAAATGTAAATAAAGCAATAAAGCGATCAACCGCCTCGAAGTAAACTCCAGGCAGGACAAAATATAAAGAAAGCAATAAAAGGCCACAGAGTAAACTCCAGGCCTGACAGAAATATAAATATATATATATAAGTGGTAAACGCACCAGATGTAAAATCCAGGCTCATCAAACAGAGTTCGACAACAATTTATGTATATAGAAAAGTAGTAAACGCTCCGGATGTAAAACCCAGGCTCATCGAATAAAGTTCGATAACAGTTTATATATAAGTTTATATATATAAAAGCAATAAACGCTCCGGATATAAAATCCAGGCTCAATCGAGGCATAACTCGATAATGTTAGTGTATATATATATATATATAATATAAATATATATATATATATACAAAAGAAATAAAAAGCCACGGACCGAAGTCCGAGCATACACACGTGACATGATTCTCAACGTGAATAAAAGTATGTGCACAGTAATGAAGAAAGGCTTAAGAAAAGTAAGAAGGCTTACATTGGACTGCCAAATAAGACTTCAATAACTTTAAATGGATGAACACTCGGTTCTCACTGGTAAAATATAGCAAATTATAAGCTCACAAGTGTTTAGAAATGAGAAAGCACTCAGTTTATAGTGTGTACAGAGCAAATTGGACTGGGCTTCCTCACCTTTTCTCCTCTTAAAATGGCTGTCCCAACCCCGCTATTTATAGAGGGGGAGCCATAGGTGTACCTGCGATAGCCACAGATGCACCTGCGACTGCCCGAGGTTCCCGGGCTCCGCTGGTCCTGCCATCTCGAAGTACGTGCACGCGTTCAACATGATGTCCGCTCTAACTTTCAGAACTTCAATTCGAGCATCCGATCAAGGTGTATAAGACCTTTCACGGCATGCTACTGTTGAGAGCTACACAATGACATGGGATTAGAGGTTGTACGAAGTCAGGAAGATGGGACCATGCCCTTGGTCTTCAGGCTTCAAATTCTATCCGGTGTGCTGTCTTGTGTAGTAGTCACTTGGGATTAAAGTTCTTTGGATATTGTAGAACATTTCTGTGTAGAATGCATGTTTGAATGTTGTTGAGACGGCGCAATATGTGATCGAGATGGAAAAATGATAATTCTACCCCTCACCGGGGTTATCTCCGGTTTGAGCAGATTTAGCGGCCATTGCTCAGGGTTATCTTTGAGATTGGACTACTGCTAGTGTTGACCTTCCTCAGGGTTATCTCTGAGGTATGCATGGCCTCCCGGGGTTTTCTTCGGGCTTGGAGAATGAATGCCTCGGGGCTATCACCGAGTCTTAAAGCTGATTGCTGGGAGTGGAAAAAAACATTTCCAGGGTTATCTCTAGAACTACAACTGCATTCTTCGGGGTTGTCTCCGAGGTTGGATTGAAGATCCCAGGGTTGTCCTCGGGATTGGGACTAAACATCTCGGGGTTGTCTTCGAGATGGCACTTAGAATTCCGGGGTTGTCTCCGGAACTGGAACTGCATTCCTCAGGGTTATCTCCGAGGTTGAAACTAAATCTCCCGAGGTTATCTCCGGGACTGGACTGAATATCTCGGGGTTATCTCCGAGATGGAAAACTGAGTATCCCGGGGTTGTCTCCGGGACTGAGTTGAGTTGTCCTCCAGGGTTATCTCTGAAAGACGATTCTGCCGTCTTGTAATGTTAGTAACAGCAATGCAAAATTTCGAGTGTCTACAATTACTATTCAAGGAGTTTATTCATTCCTTATATGGAATCATATAATTACTCATAATTAATCTTCCTCTTAATGAACTATTTCTCTTCTAATTCACTTAGTGAATTTCCTCATTCCACATTATGCCACACAAGACATTTCATAATTCTCATTTACTTGAGTTATATAACTCAAGCTCATTATCTCTACACGAAAGTATTAAGGGTCTAGGCCACATTTGGCATTTCCCCAATTCCACATTATTTTTAATATTTATTTAATATAAAGCTTAGGTGGCACACCTTACCTTAATACTTAATTAGCTTAAATGATTATATAATATGAACTTATACTCATAACATCCTTATCCAAATAGTCATTTCCTTACCATAATTAGTATATACTACACTAATTCACATAATATAATTCTTTCCTTTCATTTTCCTTATGCAACCCATAATCTTTAATTCACAATTTATGACCTTTATATGAGTCCTTAGTATTCATTTCTTGCAATCAAATGTTCACAACTTACTCAAAAATTTCTGCATAAGTAGCGCAAATTGCTTAGTCATCGCTTGAAATGGGCTTATTCAACAGCCATACAAAGTTCAAAGGCAGAAAAGTTCTGCTTGAGCATAACCTTAGCTTCAATTCATGAATACTTCATGCTTTTAAATTATTGACTTGTTGTATCAGTTACTAACATCTATCACAACCTTTTTCAATGATTTAGAGATTAACTTCAGGTTCAAACTCTATTTCCCTTAATAGTTAGTTAACTATAAAGATCTCATATATATCTAATTTCTTTCCACCAAATCACATAATTCAAAATATATATAACACATGCATACATTCCTTTAATCTTCACTTCTTGCCGTGTATCAAATTACTTAATAACTCTCTAACCAATTTAAAGGTATATCAATTTTCTTCCCTCGTCAACAACGTACAAGCATACAAGTCTAAACCTAACACACGTCGAGTCTTTAATAGTATTCAATATAGTACACTGAGTGGTTTCCCACAAACAACCAACAAATTGGTCTTCGCCTTGTCTAAACTGTTTTCACAGTGAGTTAGATCGGTTACTAATTCGTATATACATCCGCTCTCTGAAGGAATTGTTTAGCCCAACTCTTATACATCCACCATTAAAGGGTACGATTGCACTGCCTTAGACTTGATACTTACTTGTACATATACTCAAGAAATTGGTGATTATCAAAGATATTTAATGTCACTAACTTACTATGATAAAATAATTTCACATAAATTATTTAATATCGATAGATAAATTTCTACCCATCTTGTTTACTATTTCATCTCTACAATTTATAACAAATATATAATAATGATATACATTTATTAAACACAACATTACTTATTACATATCTCATATTACCCTATGTAACACAATACTACATACCTCGTAACACATATATTCTTGTTCGAACCCATCTCATGCTTTAAGAATTTTATTTACTAAATTATTATTTTAATAATTTTTGAAAATTCGGGTTCTTGTAGAAACTGTATGTAGGAAAAAATTCCTTCATAATAAATCTCTTGCGAGTAATATATTATGATTTGTGAGGAATTTGTTTATCACTACATGCCCTTTTTTTGTAGTGAACTAATATTTGTAAATCAGAAAATATATCTATATGTTCTTAATTTTAATTTCAAAAATTATAACTTTGACAAAAAAAAAATTAAAACTAGGCATTTATTTTGAGATGGAAGGAGTAAAACATTTATAAATTTGCATCCAAATAAATAGTAATTTTATAATATAAAATGATGCATTTTGGGGGAAAAAGAAAAAGGCCGAAACGTGATTATTGGTTTTATCTTAATTTTGGACAATAATTTTCTAGTCGTTGCAAAAAAATGTACAAAATACGTAACGAAAAAAATTTGTTGACAATAAATGTGGCTGTTGGGTAAAATTTAATTATGCACAACACGCAAGTATACATGGTCAACAAGTAATATAATAGTAAGTAGAGTATCGTTCCCTCAGAGACTGTAAATAGAAACTAAACCTCACAAGTACCAATTTCCTATTAATCATAATTTTATTAAACTAATCAATTTTCAGTTTATAACTAAAAGTATTAAAAATAGTAAAATCACCAAACAATCAATAAACACTAAAAATTGAATTTTCAAACAAATAATGGAGAATTAGGCTTCTGACTTCACTCTAAGTATCACTCTGATTATTACACCTGTATTCCAGTTTAACTCATTATCCCAGTTTATTAATCAAGAACACGTATATAGAACTAGCTACCTCTCGATGCACTAATACCGTATTAACCCAAATCCACAATTAAGATAGAATTACGTTAAACACCTTAATCAACTAACTCACTATATCTCTATGTGAATTACAATTAAAAAATGTTTAAGTTCAAGTTCTTTATCTGATTACATGCGATGTCAAGCATATCTCTACCCCAACATTCATCAAGATTCTGTTCATTCATATAAATCAAGAACACATGCTATATTAACTAAGTCTAAACCCGTATTTCATCTCTCGAGTTCATACAAGTCCACAAAGAATTGTTGATCAAGCAATTCATAAATTCACGCTCAAATTAATATAAATAAACTGGATAATAGCTTATTAAACTGAATTCAAAGATTACATAATCATCGTTCCACTTAAAGATTCGTCTTAAGCCTAAAAAGTAATTAGTTCATAATAAATGAAATAATAACTGAATAAATTAAAGATAACATCTTCTCAATTATAAATATAAACTAAAGTAGAAGAATAACGCAGAACACCCTTCACTTTAGCCTTAATCCGCAATCGATATGATCGTTCTTCAAAATCTTCACTCCGATGCTTAATATGAAATTCTGTAATTAATCGCTATCAATTACCTTGCATGATGATGATTTTGTTGTTTGTTTAGCAATATATATACCACACACAAGTCCTATTCGAAATTCTATGTCAATTAGAGTCCAAATGCTATCCAAGTACCAAAATCCTCATTCCAGCAGAGTTTTAATCAAGCTAGGAGTGCCAAAATTCGGGACCCCCCGCCCCAGCGGGGGTATTTGTATAGAAGATGCTCGCCCCGGCGGGGGTCTAATTTTTCAACTAACTTTGTTAAACCTTCATACTTGCTCCCATATTGCTTCCACTGACTCCCTTTGTTTGTTACTTGCCACACCAACCACCCTACACATAAAATAACAAGAAACGAGTAAAAACAAACATGAAAGCAAGAAATTAACAACGATTAAGCTTGAAATGGACATCGATTCGTGAATATAAAATCCAATTATCAAAATCCCCCAAACTTAAAATGTGCTAGTCCTCGCGCACAAAACAAACTACATGCTATGTAATGCAATGCAATGAGATGTTATATATCTAACTATATGATTACGAATCCAACAGTATCACAGAATTAAAAGTATTCCACCGGCCTCAGGAAAATTGTAACGCCCCCGAACTTGGGTACTTGAAACCCAAACTCGGTGCTTAACGATACCACACTACAAAAAAATAAGGCTTCAGAAACAACTGATTTTCATTGCTAAATGTGCCAAATTTCGTTGCTAAAGGGTTTTGTAACGACTTCCTTTGTCGTTCGTCTTTTCTTTACAAGAATGATGAGTGTTGCTAATTGTTCCGCAACGAACGTATTTTTTTCGTTGCCAAAAGTAATACATTTTGCAACGAAATTTGGCTTTCGTAGAGAGATATCGATCCTTTAGCAACAAAATGTATTGTTGCAGAATAATTAACCTTTCGTTGCTAAATAGCCCATTTCGTTGCAAAAGCCTTCTAATTGGCAACGAAATGAACTCTTTTTTTTTTGCAACGACCATGCTTTTTCGTTGCAATTGACACCATTTTGCAACGACATTTTTCGTTGCAGTAAATTATGAAAATTGTTGCCTAAAGCTTGCTTTCGTTGCGGAATGTAAACTTTTTAGCAACGATTTTCGTTGCTAATTAGATTATTTGGCAACGACATTATGCTGAATCAGCAACGAAAATGTTTGTTGTTGGTTATTTTTCAATAGCAACGAAAGTCGTCGATTAGCAACGACATTATATGTTGTCGTTTCTTTATATGTGCAATGAAAGTTGATATGATTTGCAACGATTAAAAATGTTACCTTTTTATTTTACCATTAGCAACGAAAATTTGTTGCTAAATATATAAAAAATTATTGCTATATTAAATCTTGTTCAATAGTTTTGTAACGAATTATATTGTTGCCAAATCAAAATTTGACATTTTTTTTGTGTACCTAGCTAGCTCAATATCCCCATAGCAAATAATGGCAAAAATACAAAAAACTAAAATATTATTAACTTAATAAAATCATCCACTACATAATCATTCATTATCTTTATAATTAATCATCTAAAGCTACCACAGTTCTTTAATCAAAGTATATATCTACATATATAGAGAGAGTACACTTCATAATTTCGTATCTTGTCTTCCGTAAACGTAGCACGAAAATTTGATACCCTGTATTGTAAGGCAGGTCGTAGAAGCAGTCTTCCTGCACATTTAAAATTAATAGCAAGTCAGAATAATGAAGCAAATAGGTCACCAGAGGAAACTTTAGTGCCAAAATCAATACACAAAGACAATAGAGTTCTTCACATGCCAGACTAATGTACACCGTATTGCTAATAAGCAGAAAAGGACAAATAAGCAATCACAATATCATTTGCTACAAATCTAAATAGGCAATCGCATCTCTATGGATGCGTCCATATGCATGAAGACAAACAAATTAATGTACGAAATATTTAAAACTATACTATCAGAATCCTTCCTTTATAAGATGGATCTAATTAGTTGGTTACTCGCCACTCCTTGAGCCTACCACATAAACTAACACGTGCAACATTGGACTATCATCATCAATCATCATCATGGCCTGGAGACTAGCTTTCAGAATTCTTATGTTTGGATTTAATACTTACAGAACTAATAAAATTCAGTCAAAGATGCCGTCAGTTTATTTGGAGATGGTGCCTTTTATGGGGAAAGACCAGCAATTAAGAAGGCAAGGCCTCATTCTGCAGAGGTATGTATGGTACCTGTTAAATATATGACAAGTTTATATCGTATTTTTGTTGCTACTTGTCAGTGGTTGCACAATCATTGAGAAACTTTACGGCAGTATGTCAAATGGTCCAAATGCTGATGCCTGTAGAAGTATAACTAACAGGAACACTGCTTTTTTAAGGTTATTCTCATCATTTTTTAGTTTAAGGAATTCTTTACTAATAAACATGTTTGATTTCTCTGTTTCTTTCACGTATTGCGTAAATCACAAGTTAAAGAAATTTACACTTGACTGGTTCTGTACTCAAACCTTTTTAAGGAATCCAACTACATTGTTATTTGAGTAAAAGAATGAAAAATAAGACGCTGAATAATAAATGTCTAGTTAAAAATTTTAATTCCAAAACCATCCAAAGAAAACAATAATATAAACATGGATTATGATTATAATCATACCGAGAAGTTGTATTTCCCGAAGGCTTGTGCCAGGTTTGCAAAGCTTCACACATTCCTTATTTGTCTCTAAAATAAGATCATAAAGTTCTACCTGAAATATACACATCCTAGTTGTATATCAAATCCTTTCTAATGTCATATGCAGCATCAAAATATATTATATTAAGATAAAAGATACCAGAAAGTTTTGGAAGATAGATGAAACGTATCAACATCATAGTTACCAAGTTGAGTCAAGATGTGCATAAGTCAAGTAGATAACTTACAACACCTGGCTCCAGAATGCAGTCATAAGTGATAGTAGAGCAATCATGAACATCTATTCCTAGATAGTGACCTGTACATAACAGAGAACAATAATAGGTTGATTCAGCACCAAGATTAGTAATAGATTTTATATTGGGAAATAACACGCTTAAACAACTATAGGCTGAACTTGCTATTTTGGATGCTGAAATCCACCTCAAATTCAAAAATAAAGAATTCTAGATCATATAATTGTAGTAATTACCTATACTGGTTGGGTTCAGCTATGGTATCGATTATCACGATCATTTTTCAGTATACCAATCTCCTTCAAACCTTTCTGAAGCATATCAATCTATGTCATGTAGCATCATAAAGTTAATATATTTGTTTTTGTAGCGAAACATTTTTCAAGCATCAAACCACTTATTAGTTGGTGAAGACAAACTAAAGGAAACTTATAGAGTTAACAGATAAGTTTTTTTTCTCTCTTTTTTTTTCTTTCCAATTTATATCTTCCACGAAAGAGATCTTTCTGAAATTTCGTGGTGGGTTCCTCCATGGTGGCAAACCTGTCTTTCCAGATGAACTATAGCTCTTGGAAAGCATAAGTTATCCAAGTAAAACCATTGGTCATACTATTGGAGGTTGTGATCAATATTCAAAGTTAGAAAGTATTACCACCATTCAAGTAAAAGAAGTATGTCAGATGCAAGACAATTATCATTGGTCAACCAAGAAGTCATGAAGTGCCAACAAAAAATAAAGAAATTATTGCAACAACTAAAATGGGTCATTTGTACAAGTAAGAACTTATCATATGCTGACAACAGAAGATAATTCATGTGCACAGAGCGTGCACTCCCTTTAGTAATTGTTACAACAACTGATCAACCATATCTAAGAAGTAAGCACCGAAAATAGTATTAAATTAATGACCTGGACAAAGGCATAAAGTGCCAACAAATACTCTAGCCAGATCTAATGCCAACATTATAATATGTGATCATAATTTAAGGGGTGCTACTAGAGTGTTTGGTTGTATGGGGTGTAGGGTTTCTTTTGTGTTTTCCCTTTTGAGGAATTTGGAGGTCTTTTTATTTCTCCTTGTGCCAATAATATATTGTACATAGGAGCCCATCCATTTTGGCGGTCTTGTTTAATATATAATGACGAATCAAAAAAGTAAATATGCAACCACTAGATAATTAGTGTGCATGACAAGTTACTGAAACATTCAGAGACCTTATGGCAGTAATACATCAACCATAAATCATCCAACATTGGACAAAGAAACGAATGCTCTTATAGTAATAAATTTCGCAAGCTTGTGGCAATCCAACATCAAAATATCCAGCATCAAAATATAATATATTAAGATAACAGATACTCCCTCTATCCACCAAAAGAGACACCAGTACAAAAAAAATTAGTCAACGAAAATACAACACAAGAACAGAATTCAAAGTGTAAAATGTTCTAGAAGGACTATGTTAACCTCTAAATTGACTTACATGGAGTCAACTAATTTCAACAAACAAAAGACTCATTAGTGCACTTAAGTGGGGTCCACTATTTCACAAATGTTCACATTAGGAAAAAAAACTAAAAAATATTACTAACATTTTATCGGTCCATAGAATTAAAACATGAGATTTCCCTCATATATTCATTTCTTCTCTTTCACTATATACCATTAATATAATCTTAGGAAGATATATAATAATAATAATATAAATAATATAAATAATAATAATAATAATAATAATAACAATAATAATAATAGTACTAATAACAATAATAATAATAATAATAATAATAATAATAATAATAATAACTTTATTACATTTTAGGAATGACTTATAAGTCATTTTTAAATAACTTTATTATGTTTTAGTTTATAAAACATAATAAATTTTTTCTTCATCTTTTATGTTTTCTCTTAGAACTAATAGTATTATACTTTAATTTTATAATATATTTGAAAAAAAAAAAGGTAAAAGGAGAATTAGGAATAGCTGAGAAATTATACCATTCTTTGTTTTTCTTTTTATGTTTTATTTTGGACTTAAAAATATGTTCATGATTTAAGTTACTCCTCAGTCTAAGAATAAAAGTTCTTATTATTTTATGTAATCTCAAGTTAAATATTTACTTAAATTAAATAATCTATTTTTATAATAATTTGTGCGTAATATCCTTAGTATTAAATGTCATATTTTTATTATTTATAAATATTTATATAATATCACTAGTCATGTATAGAAAAATATGCAATTAGATAGAATTTAAATATGAATAATTTTATCATTTGACATTTTTTTTAAATTCGCATAAAATCAATCATCACTTTCATTCTCGGATTGAGGGAGTACTTGTAAGTTTATCCTACTTCTATCTAGAAATAGGAAACATTGGGAAGCATAAATATAATAATCAGGTTTGATGAGGTTGGGTTTATTTGGGTCGGAGGCCCGGAACTAACATGCTTGACAATCGGTTGTCACGGGTACTATTTCAACAACCATAATCTATACCGTTGATCGCAACATTTGATGGCACAGATTGAAATGAATTTCCCCCTGCCGCTACAGGCTGTAGCGACATGAGAAATTACTCATTTGTCCCTCATTTGCTCATGTGCTACACTGTCTACCGCTATAAATTATGGCGGTAGTTTAGTTAACTAATAAATAACATGCTTGGAAATCAGTTGTCACGGGTACTATTTCAACAACCATAATCTATACCGTTGATCGCAACATTAGATGACACGGGTACATCGATTGTTATTGGATTTCATCTAATATTTAGATATGAATATTTTTTTATAAATATTTATATGAATATTTATTTATATATATATATATATATATATATAAATCAATATTACTTTATATATATTTAGTTTAATATTGAGATTTTTAATGTATTTTATTTAGTTTGAGAAATTTTTTTTATATATATATATATATATATATATATATATATCGATAGAATATATTTAAAAATTTATTTATTTATATATATATATATATATATATATATATATATTATATATAAAATATATACTATATATATATATATATATATATAATATATGCAATAAATATTTATATGAATAAATTATAAATGAAAATAAAATGTGTGTTATTATAAAACAGATGAGTGTATGTGTGTGTGTGTGTGTGTGTGTATGTTCAAAATGTGTGTGTGTGTGTATATGTGTGGAATAAAAGATTGAAAAAAAAAATGTTGTGAAAAAAAAAAAAAAAAAAAAAAAAAAAAAAAAAATAAAAGCCATGGATCAACGATCTGGGCATACACACAACATGACTCTCAACGTGAATAAGTATGTGTGGATGGAAGTGAGGAAAGGCTTAAAAAAATCTGAGATGTCTTACAATGGGCTGCCAAGAAGACTTCAGATAGCTTTAAATGAATGAATACTCGGTTTTCACAGGTAAAATATAGCAAAACACAAGCTCACATGTGTTTGGAAAAAGAAAGCACTAAGTTTAAAGTTTATACAAAGCAAAATGGACAGGGCTTCCTCACATTTTCTCTCTTCAAAATGGCCACCCCAAGCCCACTATTTATAGGGGGGGAGCCGCAGGTCTACCTATGGCTACCTGGGGTGCTCCGGGCTCTGCGGGTCCTACCGTCTCGAAGTACATTCACTCGTGCAACGCGTTCTCCGCTGGAACCTTCATAACTTTCAATTCGGGCATCTGATTGAGGCGTGTAATACCTTTTCGGAATGCTATTTTTGAGAGCTACACAATGACATGGGATAAGAGGTTGTACAAAGCCGGGAAGATGGGTCCATGACAAAAACTTTAAGTGTTCAAATTCTATTTGGTGTGTTGTCTTATGCAGTAGTCACTCGGGATTTGAGTTATGGTTCTTATAGGACACTTCTATGTGAAACGTGGGTAAAAATTTGTTGAGATGGTGCAAATGTAGTATCGAGGTGGAAAAATGATGATTTTTCCCTCACGAGTTATCTATCTACGAAATTTGATTTAGTAGTCGTTGCTTTCGAGGTTATCTTTGAGATTGAAATTGCTGTGAAGTCTTGAATGTCTTCATGGTTGTCTCTGAGGTGTTCCTGACCTCCCGGGGTTATCTCTGGGGTTGGAACTGAGTGCCTCGGGGTTGTCTCCGAGGTTGACATTGACTTTTTCGGGGTTATCTCTGGAATTGGAACTGCATCCCTCAGGGTTATCTCCGAGGTTATAAATGAATCTCCTAGGGTTGTCTCTGGGATTGGAACTGAGCATCTCGGGGTTGTCTCCGGGATTGAGCTTATTTGACCTCCAGGGTTATCTCTGGAAGATGATTTTACCCTCATGTAAGGTTAGTAAAAGGAATGCAAAATTTTGAGTGTTTACACCTCCATCTACCAATGCACCCCCTATCACATATCTTAAGGATACCACTACTATATGTAGCGATTTGTGATGAACAGTTCCTTCTGTCAGTATGTCATCACCGGTGAAGGATATCACACTGATGTTAAGGATGTGATATACCAGGTGACGGAACTTTTATGTGTCCACTGTTTTTGGCAAGTGTGCTTCTTCCAATACTTCCATCAAGATTTTACAATGATCTTCAAAGGAGAATATCAAATCCATGATGGAGATTTACCTAGGTGCCTCTTTTAAATGTTGCACCACTTTTGCTTCATTATGCCCCATTTTGTAGAGGAATTCAACGATCTTCTTCTCAGGAACTTTCCCCTTGCTGGGGTAAGAATAATGGGTTATTCTTCAGTAGGATAGCAATGTCGTTTGAATTTGATCCCTCACTTTCCCCATAATTCCATGAGACTTTTTTTTTAGGTTGGTAATTCGATATTGGGGAAGCGATGGAAACAACAATGGTTCTGGTGCGGCTATCTTCATAGGATTCTTTCATCTTTTATCCTCTATTCCTTGAATTATCACAGGCACTGTGTCTTTCTCAGAGGAAATAACTGCAACGATTTCTTTCCAGCTCCCAGTCCCGGGAGGAAATATCTCTTCTTCAGGCAAGGTATTATCACTATTTACCATTTACAGATCACCATTCTCAATTAGATTTTGGATAAGGCGACGGAGTTCCCAACAACCTTCTGTGTCATGACCAGGGGTGTTGGAATGGTATTGACCTATCTTAGTAGCATCGAACCTCCTTGATCAGGGTCCATTGGGGGTAACAGTTATGTGATCTTTCATTCATTGATCAACAACATTTATAGAATTTCCTCCCTGGATTTGTTCAAAGGAGTGAACTTTCTTTTAGTTGCAAACTCTTTATGAGCCTGGAATCTCTTCCTTTGCAACTTTATTCGTCCATATTTCATGTTCTTGGAATCGATAATGATCCTTCTTTGTAATTGGGAGGATTCTAGGTGGATGAGTGTTTTTGGCCGATCTGGCTTATCAGCTATCGAGTTACTTGGTGTTGATATATCATTAATTCTTCCAATTGATGAATTTTTTCATTGATGGATTTTAATTCAATCTCTATTGAAGACCATCCTTCTGAATAACCTTTCTTGGTGGGTTACCTTCATTTGGTTGTGATGACTCTCTGATCTACTAAAGGTACCTAGAATTTTCTCCATTCCCAATACTAATCATGTTTACTCCTTCCTCATTATGTTGAGGTAGAGGATTATCCTAGACATGTGGTTGTTCTAGTATTGTTACAATAATCTCGCCACTATTTTTCATGTCATGGATCTTGTATTTCAAAGACCAGCATTCTTGGTTATCATGGCTAGGGGATCCTGAATGATACGCACAATTTTTACTTGGGTTAAAGTTTTTCCCATTTGGATTTCTAGGGGAAGAAGCTGCGTGATTTTTTTCTGGTTTGTCAGAAGCTTCAATATATTTTCAAGTGAATCCCCAAGGGGTGTGACTGTTCTGCGCTTAACCACTCCTACTTTAAAATGGAGGATTTGGAGACTTTATATTTGTATGGAAAGGGGAATAATTATTTTACTTTTGAATAGGCGGATTCTGATTACCTCGCTGATTTTGACCTTCGGGTATTAAAGATACATCTTCTTCCTTCTTGTGAGCCCTTGGAGGGTTACTCCTGCAATTTCATGTCTTAATATGCTCCGTTACTGCCTCTAAAGTAGTGAGGTCTTTAATCTTAACCGACTTTAACCCCATTTCAGCCATTTCTCCATGTTTTATCATTTCTGAGAATGGTTTTCCTATTCCAGCCAGGACCCTATCATAATATAGAGATTCTTGTATATCAATGAAAGTCATCACCATTTTAGTTTTTGTCATAAGTGGGCCGACTTATGCAACCATACGCCTCCATCTTTGGGCATATTCACGAAAAGATTTAGTATTCTTCTTCTTGACACTACTACAAAATAGTAATTAGATAACACATAAAAAACGTTATGGTTTGTATCCCAGAAACGTCGTGGTTAAGGGTGTCATCTATTTGACACCCTTTATACAACGTTTTTAAAACGTTGTGGTTTGTCACATTTACAACGTTTAGACACATTTATACAACGTTTAGAAGGTGTTATCTATTTCACACCCTTTATACAACATTTTTAAAACATTATATTTTGACTTAAAAATGTTGTAATACATGCATATAACAACTGTTTTTGGATCTCTACCTTAGCAAGCAACAACATACAACACCTAAACACATTTATACTGTGAGAACCCGAATTTTATGAAATGAAAGTATTCAATTTTCCTATAATTATTATTTTATTTCGTAAATGGTTAAATTGATAAAAGGTTAAAGTTAAGGGTGATATGTGAAAAATTTGAAAAGTATGCAAGTTGTTATAAAATATTCGATTGGTCGGAGAATATTCGTTTTAACAAGGAATATTCGTACGACGGCACAATCATTGGTGGACCCCACAATGGAAGTATTGTCGTAGTTAGAAAATGACATAATTATCTTTTATAAAATAACTTGTTGAAAGTGTTACTGCAATTAAAACTATTGAACTACCGGTAGTAAAAAATGCGATGTCTGGCGTGGTTGCGTAGTAGCTTTGCGGTATTGATTATTGATGCTTACGTAAGAAGTCACTCAGTTATACTTAATTATTTCTATAGTAATTGATGCATCATATCTCTCATATTATTGATTCAATTATTGTCACAAAGATTATCATCGTATAATATGTTATATTATTAAATCAATATTTGAGGCGACAAAGTTATTCATATTATTATTTGCAATATTGACAATGTCAGAAGTTACATCGAGGAGAGGTTAGATAATCTAATTAATTTGGCATGATAGGAGAAATCCTTATCGGGAAAGCCCCTCTTTCACAGGAGCGACACTGGTTGTTAAATATTGTGAGTTATAATATTAATGATGAATAAGTTTGTGTTGATTAAAGATGAAATTGATAGTTCCATTGTGTGGGAATTATTAGTGTTAGTGGAAATCGACATTTATTTCGATAATAATTGATGTCTGGAGGTTATATTGACCAATCGAGTAATTAACCGGATAAATGATCAATTAATTGTTATTAATTCACATGCTTATAACTATGTGTTCACATGTGTGTACTATTAATTCGCATGATTTACTATTATGGGAGTTAGTGCAAGATTGATAATACTTGCATGACTAAATTAAAAATGAAAGTATAGTTGAAGGTACTATACTGTAACTAATTTTTTCACATGATTATACTATTGAGTTACATGAATGAACTATTATGATTTACTATTAGGGGAGGTGGTGCAAGTTTGATAATACTTGCAGGACTAAATTAAAAATGAAGAAAAAGATGAAGGAATTGCACTGTAATATTTTGAGCCCCAAAATGTGCAATTATTGAAACTATATTTTCCTATAAATAGAAGTTCATTCTTCCTTCATTTCTCACCAATTCACTAAGTCTCACAAGAGCAATTATTATAGAGAGAAAGAAGAAGAGAAGTCTACTACCTCACTATTCCAATATCCAGTTTTCTTCTAAGGTAAGAGATATTATTATTATGGTAAGGGGTATTATTCTTTTGTATTCATCAAGAGAGTTATTTTCTTTCAATACTCGTAAGGGTTGTTATTCCATTCTTTATTATTATGTTGGAATAACACATACATCTCAATACCGCATACATGGGTGAAATTCTTACATTATTCAATTCTTTATTATTACATTGGAATAACACATGCATCTTGGTCTCATCGCATGCACAGTGAATTCTCTTTTGTTATTCCATTCTTTATTATTACATTTGGAATATCCTATACATGCGGATTACATATGACACTGGTTCCATTCTTTATTATTACATTGGAATATTCGCATGCATGCGGATTACATGCATGACACTGGTTCCATTCTTTATTATTACATTTGGAATATCACATGCGTGCGGATTACGCATGACACAGTTCCATTATTTATTATTCTATTGGAATAACACATGCATGCGGTCTATCGCATGCACGGTGAATTCTTTTGTTATTCTACTCTTTATTATTACATTGGAATAACCTATACGTGTGGATTTCAGCATGCACGTGGTGAATGATCCTTCGTATTCATTCCTTATTAAATTGTGGAAATAATCTATCTACGTGGATTATCGCATGGCGGAAGAAAATTCATTTCTAGGTTTCAGTATATTCTATTATACTCAAATACGAGATATCATTTTCTTTTGTACTCGTCATGAAATATCATTTTATTTGGTATTTTTCTTTTACGAGTTACTATTCATGGGTTACTATTCACCCGGTTACTATTCACTCTAGTATTATTCACTCAGGTATTCGGGGTACTTTTTGTGTCAGAGTACTATTCACGAGTTACTATTCACAGGTTACTATTCACCCGAATATTATTCACTCGGGTATTTGGGGTACTTTTTATGCCGGAATTTTATTCACGAGGTACTATTCCCGAAGTACTATTCATAGAGTACTATTACGGGGTACTATTTACCCAAAAAATATATTTCTTTTCTGTCCAAATTATTTTTGGTACATGAATATTATTCTTGAATTTTACTCCATAAAGCCGTATCATGTTGACAATTTGGATATTTTTAAACTCTGGATAAATTTAAAGTCTTTAATATTTATCCTTGATTTCGTTTAATTAATGCTTATATCATTTTCATCATCCTCATGCTTATATTGTGATGAAAGTCATCTTTGGCTTACGTGCATAGATGGACTGTTGATTATTGGTTTTATTGGTTGTATATCTTTGGCTTACGTGCAAAGATGGACTGTTGATTATTGGTTTTATAGTTGTATATCTTTGGCTTACGTGCAAAGATGGACAGGTGTATGATATGATCATAACCACTGGTGATAATAACGAATATCATTAGCCCGTAGTGCATGGATAATTTGATGATGTGATTGGCAGGATCATGACCATTAGTTAACAGTTGAATGTCTTTGGCTGTAGTGCACTGACAGACAATTGATTGGTATGATCATGACCATTGGTTTTATAGTTGAATATCTTTGGCCCGTAGTGCAAAAGGTAGACAATGATTGAGTATGATCATTGTTATTACACTTGAATATCTTTAGCTTTTGGGGTAAGGATATTGAGTAAACGTTCTATTAAGCCTTTGTGGCAAGGAGAAACTGTTGATTTACATGATTATAAATATAAATTGTGGATTTAACTATAATCTTTGGTGGTTTAGGTGAAGACAGGTGATGATAGTTCTTTTTGTCTTGGGTGTAACAAAGAACTGTTGTTGAGTATTACAGGAATGAAATATTAACAATGGACTTTTAATCTAGAAGAGATAGTAGACATTATGTTCTACTTGACTCTTCTAATGGATTACCTATTCCGCTGCAGTTAAACTTGATGTTTATTATATTTTATCAGTTTAACACTGTTGAAGGCTAAGGATAATTTATTCTGCATTATCTTAGTCATAATATTTCTTACTGGGCTAGTTGAACTCACCCTTTTCTTTCACTGTTCTCTTCAGGAAATGAGAATATAGCTGGGACTAGTCGGGGAATGGAGTGATGGTCCAAGATTGTGACTATAGTAGTACTTACTATTCTATAAAATAGTGTGACAATAAATGTAATGAGGACTCCATTGAGTGTGAATATTGTCTAGATGACAATATTCTCATTGAAACTCTTAGATTATGTTTAGTCGTATTTTACACGACTGTTGTATAATTAAGTTGTATTTGAATTTATGTACCGTATATCTGGCGACCTAAGATGGGTGATGTATACTTGTTTTGGGGGCATCACATATACAACCTTTATAAGGTGTCATCTATTTAAAGCCAAAATGTATCAAACATTCAAAATGTACCAATTACAAATAATATTACTATCTATACATCTCAAATTAAAAATGTACCGATTATAAACAATATTAATAGCATACAATATGTTTACAACCCAATAATACCAAACTATCCATACATCTCAAATTCACTTTTCAATATAATTACTACTATATTGAATTGTGAATTTGACTACATCCACAAAATATACCAAACTATCCATAAAATTAAACTACTACCTAATTAAACTATCCATAAAATATAATACTTCTAATGTACAAAAAACCCCAACCAAATTGCAAGGCAAAAGCTTAAACAGGCCTTCTTGCTCTCAGCCAGAAGTTCTTCTGCAACAAGGAAGGAACATGCAAAAGTAATGTGGCAGGATGGTTCATTACCCTTATTGAGGATCAGACCGTTATAGTAGTAAGTTGCCGCCTGAAAATGTTACACAAATATTAGTATCATTTGAACAAAATAATTGAAGTAGAGAGGTTTTAGAGCTAGTACGAGTTAAAAATCAACGTCTAGTAACCCTTATAGAGCATACAGTTAAAAACAAATATATACCCAAAGACAATTTACAACATAAGCAGTTTATCACACTAATTAGTAAATGTATAGACAATCATAACCAGTGGCATTACCTGATAGCCTAAGTCCTTAACCAATAAATGCAATAGTAGATGTTTCAACATTATGATTGGCCCTCACCATTGTTTCTAAGTGAAATTCCTGCACAAGGTCCAATTATTCTGGATAAGACTCATGAAAGTAACAACAGATAACATGGAAAATATGGGGAGAATAACAACATTGACTGAAAACGTACTCACCTTTGCTTTTCCATTTTCTTTATGCTCCCAACAACATCATTTTTCAAAACCATACCTCTGACAATGGCACAATTATGAAGACCTCCACCCTGAAGTTTTGCAACTCAGACATTATCAACGTTGAAGTTTGTTGGGTTCTTCGGGTAAACTTGCATGCATGCCTATAGTGTAAACTTATCCCAACAATCAGGAACTTCAAATAGCTGAGGACATTTCTTATGCATAATAAGATAGTTAAGTAAGAATTACATCAGTAATAAGAGGGCATAAAATACCCTCCGACCCAAATTATTTGCTAGCAACATCAGATCTCATCTATGATATAACTTCATCTTTATTCCTTACATCCATCTTATCAGAACCATTCTCAATTAATTCATCCAACTAGGGATAACAGTGGTTTACAAAAATGATTAGAACATGATATTTTACTCATTTCTTCTAATGAATAAACGAATGTTACTCTATCAACTAGGGATAACAGTGGCAAACCTTATTAATTGTTTTAGTGTATCCAATGATGATCTCACTTGGGTGCAACCCCATCCTTATAAGCTCCTCGATATTTTGTAGGAGCTCTCCAACAAAAGAAACTGCCAAGTTAGCACCATCTCTAATTTCCTCTTGTTGTGCCTTACCAGCCAAAACCAAAAGCTTGGCTATAGGATGCTGAACTTTGAGTTCATTAACAATCATGGCAGCATCATTTGAGATAAAAAGCATGTCCAGATGATTAATAACCATCTTATTCATACCTAAATAAAATAACTCATGTTATTTACACAAATCAGAAATTAGAAATCAAAAATCAAAAATCAAAAATCAAAAATCAAAAATAATAACATTTCATTTCGACATCATGTAAATGAGTAAATCCCTTCAACTTTGTCCAAGCCTTCAAATTTATTTAAATCATTTAACTTTCATAAATGCATTACTTATCTACAAAATCAAACTCCATGAAAATTCTCAAACAAAGGCATTAAAATAGAAGATTCTGATCTTTATAATCAACTTTGAACCTCGCTATTAGAGCAAGCAAAGCTTTTATTTTCAATACATACACACATTCAAACTCTACAAAATTAAACAAAACAAAACATTACCAATGAAGAGAGATCTTAGAGAAAATAGCAAAGTAGTAAATAATTCGAGTAATACCAACCATTGGGACCGAGAAAAGTTCAGGTGATTGTGGATAGTTGTTTGCAAGCATCAATGTTCTTGAGAACTGCTTCGTCGAGTCCAGAGAGATGTTTATGCCCTTCTTTTAGCATCCCCTGAATCTCGCACTGCTGCATTTGGAACACCATCTTCTTCAAACAAACACTAACAATTTTTTCTTCTTCTTCTCGTTTGATTTACAGTTTCACCGATCGGGATGAGAAGAGAGAAAAAATGGTAACCATAGCAAAATGATTCGACAGAAGTAGCGAGTTGCGAACTACTACTAAGCCTAAAACAAATATCAAAGACAAAAGAAAATGTACCTGACAATTCCAAGTTCGTCGTTAGTCTGAACAATTCGAGCTCATAAAATGGTGTGTGAAGAGCGATGAGGACCACCGTTGATGAGCTCCCAGTCGTCTTCTTCTCCCCAACCCTTCGCGGACTGATGAGATATTCTGCAAGTCACCATTAATCTTTAAGCTTAAGGCACTCAAGGGAATGAGTAAAATGGTGGAGTTAGGGTTTGAGGATTTGAAAATGGGAAGGGAACAAAGGAACGCCAATTTTTTTTTCCTTACTCGACTCTTAAGCCTCCGTGTTTTTTAAAGGAGTGTTTGAGGATTTTTGAAAAGAGGATTTTGCTCCGTGTTTTTTAAATAGATAACGTTTTTTTATAAAAAAATGTTATCTATTTAAAACCAAAAATTGCCCTTATAAATACATAACGTTTTTTCATATGTATCTACAACGTTTTGTTAAAAAGTGTTGTAAAAAAAATACCACAACATTTTTTATAAAAATGCCATCTTTTGAGTGTTGTCTTTTTATGATTTTGTACTAGTGTGACTTTCGTCACCTGATACCGATCTGGTGCCATTTGTGATTGAAAACTATATTGATTCAGGAAGGCTTAGGCCAGCTCTTCCCAGCTGTGGATTTTGGAGTTGTCAAGTTGAGCGTACCATTATATCCAGTTAGGCTTTTATGGAATAGCTGCATTCTCAGCTTCTCGTCCTCTGCATAGGATATGAGCTCTCCAATATATACTTTCAAATGGGTATAAGGGTCTCCTAACCCGTTATATTTATCATAATCTAGAACTTGAAATTTATCAAGATATTGAGCTCTTTGGAATATGCAGAGATCTGAATAGTTAACACTCCCATAAGTTCATGTCCCTTTTATAGTCCTGATGGCTTCCTCCATTTTTTGGACTTTCTTTCTGATGTCACCAGTTTCTCGATCTTTCCAGAGATCAATGATTTTAGAGGCTTTGTTGGTTCCTTCATTGGAATAAGGTTCAAGTATCGGGGTTTCCATCTTTTTGTCAAAACTTTAACTGCCCCCTTGTGAGGAGGACTTTGGTTGAGTAGGTATCTTTTGACCCTGAGTGCTTTCACTTTTTTCTTTTAGTAGGATAGCTAGCTCTGCTATTTAATTTTTAAGTCCCTCGAACTCCTCTCGAGATACAGAACTAGGTTCAGGTTGGTCACTTTCAGCCATGTCAGTAAATGGGCTTTGTGCCTTCCAAGATTTTGATATGGTAATAGGACCAATTTTTTCCTACAAAATGGGTAGGTAGTTTAGTTTTGATAAACACTAACGAGATGCATGATGTGCAATACATTAGTTTAAGGGTTTTTTAATGTTTTCTTGTAAACCAAAGGTCAGTTGTTTTGATGACATGATTATATGACATTTAATATTTGACTTTAATATTTAATAGGGAATTGACATTTGATATAGAATTGAAAGAGAAAGGCATAAAGAGACTTCCCTTCATGTTTAGTTTATCAGAGGCTGACCTATCTTAGGTTTACTCTCACGGGATTTTCGGCATGAAGGTTCCCAGATCATCGCAATCTACTAGATGGGAATGAATCCGATCTTTCAATTGGAGCGGATCTGAGTGGCGTCTTTCTTGAGCCTCGCGGGATTATGCTCCTATTGAGTCCAATAATCAGCCACCGACGGGTTTGCCATCTAGTGGAGGAATCACACAACTTACATTCACAAACATTCATCGCGTCTCACCGTATGCAATATGATGACATTGTGCAAAGCACTAATATTAAACATTGTAAAGAAACATTCATTCCCACACAATCTTTATAAAGAAAGAATTCATCACACGCAGATAAAAGGGAATTAAAAAGATTTAAATGTGGCTTAAGCCCTCTATTGTCCCCAGCAGAGTCGCCACCTATCGATGCCGGGTAAAATCCGTTCCTCTGCGTTTCCTACCCTTTCTATTTTGCTAGGTCATTTTTTATTTATCTTTCTTAAAGGATTATATTTTAGAAAAAGACCGACATATATGTCAACGATTTGAAAAAATTTATTTTAATGATTGGGTCGAATTAGACAGAGCTGCCATTTGATATGAGTTCTAATGGTTGTACCAACTCAACTAGAGTTTTGAAAGGTTTTCACAATATAGCCAAATATTTGAATCCGTTTAATTAGTCTAGAACTCGAGATTTATAGAATTCGGGGGCTTTCTTAAGCGAGGGGAAAGTATTAGGCACCCTTAACTTCTGTGAAACACGGTTACCGCGACGTTTTCATTCCCTAAGCATGTGTTGTGTGTGTGTGTGTGTGTTAGTGTGCGATGTAAATAAATGTGCTTAGAAAGTAGTGCTACGCCTTTTTGAACCAATGTACAAAGGGTTTGATTTAGAAAAGTTTAATTTTAGACAAAGTATATAAAATGATATTTTGAAATTATGATTTTCAAACCCTTTTGCTCAAATAGGAATTGAGGCCTTTGATACTTCCTTTTATCTTGTACTAAGCCTTTTTTTAATCCTAGAATCGGCTTCGTTTGATTTTATTGAGATACGAAGCATCTTTTAGGGGGTGGGTTAGAACTCGGGGTTCTAATTGCATGATTTTTCCTTAAGTTTATTCATCCCAGCGGAATCTATATTTTATAAGATCTTCATTAATTTAATTTGAAAATCAAGTTGAGTGACAAAATGGAACCTAGAAACTACACGGGTCGGGCTCCTTATGGGCATGGAAGCCATCGAAGTAAGCCCGAGTACCTACAAGCTACGATTTCACTTTTTTGGGGCCTTAAATCCAGATAACCACTTTAAGGCCCAAGGTTACATATACAAGGGGTTGCAAGATATCTGTACAATTTAAACAAGTCCATCATGGGAACCAGATCTAGATCCATTGATTGGATCCTTAACCCTATGGTTCCTAAGCTCAAATGAGATTATTTAAAGCTTGCAAGATGTACATATTCAAATAAAACATATATAACTTACAAACTTCGCCCAAACAAGTGATTTATCGGTTAAATCCTTGTATGAGAGTCAAATAAGCTTTTCGCTTCCTCTAGATATAGATCTTTACAAAAAAAGAAAGTAAAGTAGATCTATCTAGATCTTATCCATTCTAGCTCAATGGTTCCAGTTTAATAACTTTTGAACCGGTTAAAAGCTATATCTAGCTAGATCTAGGACATATCTAATCAATACACTTTAAATAGTGACTATTTACGCGAAATGAACGGTTAAAACTAATATATATGCACCACTTGAGTTATATATATATATATATATTAAAGTAGTAAATGAACACATATATAAGGAGATCATCTTACGTATTTACATGAGATTTGCAAATGAATGGATTAAAGCTTGAAGAAACTTGATTTCAACTGGTGAAAACTTGATATAACTAAGTTTATAAGTACATAAGTGTTTATAATTGAGATTTACAGAGTTTAGATGAAGATTCACTCTATTTCTATCCAAAACTCTTAGATTTTCTCTCTCCTAGGCCTTCTCTCTCACTAAAATCTCTTCAAAATGAGTTGTGGGTTTGATATTTAAATACATGGCTAGCCACGAGTATACCTGTGACTGGGCTTGGTGCGCCCCACTATCTCGAAGTTTGTTCCCTCGATCGACGTGTTATCTTATGAAACCTTCATATCTTGCAATATGAGAATCCTATAGAGATGTGTCATACCATTCCAGAAATCATTTTCCGAGAGCTACCCAATGACATAGGGCTTTCCCTTTTTCAAATCTGGGAGGATGGATCTATGACCAAAATAGCATCTCCAGGTCTTCGCAGGTAGTCCGTTGATCTGTCTTGCGTAATTTTCACTTGGAATTGCTGTGATAGATCTTTATAACCCTATCTACAACTGGAAAGTTTTAGTTTATGTTGCATTGTCAACATTCCATCTTTGCCCTCCAGGGGTTGTCTCCAGGGTTAATGTGGCTTTTGACTATCCCTCGGGGTTGTTTCCGAGGTTTAACTGTTGCCAACTATGTTTTTCCTCACGGTTGTCTCCGAGGTTGATTTGATATCTCAAGGGGTTGTCTCTGGGGTTTGATGGTTATTAAAGTCCTCCAGAGTTGTCTCCGGGGTGTAAAAAGACATTTTTGCCCTCTTGCATGGTTAGTAGAAGGAAAGAAAAATTTCAAGTGTCAATAATGTTGCCATAACTGAATCAAAACCCTGGATGCGATCCTAGATCATTGGACATAAAAGTAGAAATGTTGTATTCAGGTCAAATTTTTCTAAGGTCAACTTTTCTCATTGGGAATTGACTTTTAGTTATAGAGTTTGATATTTTTATATACTAGATTTATGCTCATTTCATAAATCAAACAAGCAAGAGTCAGATATTGAATTCTAAATTGAAATGGTTGAATATAAATTATGAATCAATAAATCTTACAAGAAGTAGTACTACTTAGATAATTTACAATATTCATTATTGTATTGATTAAAATTAAAAATGAAATTTTTTTTATATCAGTTTTAAATTTGAACAAGTCATAATTTGACTTCAAAAAATTAATAATTATTTCTTATATTTTGAAAGGGATCGTGTGTGTGTAATATATATTGTTTTAGTTTGTTATAGCATTAATGGATAAAGAGATTCATTAATTCCATGCAAAATAGTAAAGATGAAATCAGGTTAAAAAATAATTTAGGTTGGTTTGGATAAAGAGATTCATTTGTTATGGTGTTGGGGCATGATTTTGAGGGTCCGGTTGATTCGGTGGAGCTCAGTCCATGTGGAGGTTTTTCCCATATAAGAATATGTTTTAATTGGAAATTTTAGCTATATATTAAGGAATCTTAATCCTAATTCTATTTTATTTTCTATTTTTATGGGAACAGTCAAGATTGAATTAGACTTCCCATCTTTAAGGAGATTGACTTTCATCATAGTATGGTAACTACCATGCTATGGAATTCTATTCCAATTCAGGGATGAATACATTGGAAGTGTGATCAATATAAATACAAGGCTACATTATTATCTATAGGTAATGTTCTATTGAGCACTAAATTACAAACCTCCATTGTTAACCTGATTTCAGCCTGTACTTATTCTCACACTAAAACTATCTCTCGGCGGCTCAGACCGTCAAGTTTATATGTGTGACCTTGTTTTTGTGCAAGATTGGGTGTGTCGTTAGTGATTGGACGTGTGGATAAATCTTGGCGTTAACATTAGTGCTAAAAGGAGGGCCATTAGTGCTAATAGATACTTTCAATCACCCATAATCTTAACATGAGTTATGATGACAAGTAAGGAAAATATAGTTCCTAAGTGAGAAAAATCCTCAGCTAACCCTTCTGCTCAACCTAAGGGTTCGATCAAGGACAGGTTGGGTCTTTCCAAGCTAAAGGCAAATAGGCTCGACCTTTATAGCCACTCTGTGGGCCCCAAAAGAATAAGACAGTTCTGATTCGCTGACAGTTGTTCTAAGCTAATGAGAAGGCCCAAGGTTCATAGTCTTACTGAGGATACTCAGTCCCGAGTATGCACACAAGGGGATCAAAACTCAAAGAGGATACTCAGTCCCGGGCGCTCATACAATGGGAACTGATTCAGGCCAAAAAGATGTAGGAGAATAAGAATGATATGGAGGCCCTACTCCTTCAACAGAAAGAATTAGATGCCCAAATGGCAGCACTTATTGGCAAAGAGGAAGTTTCTTCGAGTCATCATAGTCACTGGGAAGCCATACCAGAGGAACGTTCCTAGACACGTTGTTCGGAAGGTTCTCGGCACAAAAAGAGCAGGCGAAGAAGCCACTCTCACGAAGATAGTAGTGAAGGTCAAGGGAGGTCAAGACGTAGGCAGTGGGTGGCTTTTCTAGAACATAATCAGGATCGGTGCGAGTCATCCCCCTGGAAAGTGGAATCTGACCCCCTCGCACGGAGAGTAACATAGCTGGAATGGAAGCTAGCAGTGATCAATCAGGAAAATGAGGTATTGGTTGATCCGACATCACCCTTTACTTCGAAGTTAGTTTGGGTTCGGGCTGATGGCGATGGTGATTCCTATGACCATACCCAAGAATACGATCGGCTCATGAGGTTTTATAAGTTTTTTGATGGTGCCAGGTGTTAGATGTTTATGACCACCCTAAGGAAGGAGGCCCGATACTGGATGATGTCATAGCCTCTAAACCTTATCTCATCGTGGAAAGAGCTCTACGATAATTTTCACAGTTGGTTCGGGAATAATAAATAGAGAGGGAAGCCGACATCATCCTTAATGTAGATAAGATAGTACTCAAATGAAACCATGAGTCAGTACGTAAGGAGATTTTGAGAGGTGATTATAGCGGTGACAGATCTGAATGGACCTCAAGCCCTCGAATTATTAACTACTGGGCTCGACGTAGTGAAGTCAAAGAAAGTAATAAAGCATATGATATTTGATCTGCCAAAGGATTTGTCCGAAGCATATGATCGGGCGGAGAATGTCATCGCCATTGAGGATGCTATGGGGAGTCTGAAGCCAAGGTCAAACTCTCAGAAGAAACCAAAAGATCGGGACAAAAATAATAATAACATGACAAAGGCGCAACCAAAGAGAAGATGATAATGAGTCAGGAAATATCGAGCCAAAATTTTCATAACCAGATGGAACAACTCATCACTACCTCAACCAATAGTCCTCAATACATTGATTCCGAAACTGAAATAGATAATTCAAGATTGGAGGAATTATTGTCCAAGTTCGTAGTATCAAATGAGGAGAGGAGGATTAATCAAGAGATGTCAATTCAAAATCTTTAGAACTAGATAGATCAAATGTTCAAAGCCTTGAATAACCGTCCTAAAAATAATTAGTGTTATGACATGGATTCTGAGACTGATGGAAAGCATGAACCAAATCTACAACTAGATGAGCCACAAGATGTTAAAAAGGAGGAGTCAAGTGGGGATAATGAAAACAAAGCCAACGAAGATCTAGCTTTAAGTGAAAACGATGATGAGCCGATGTTATTCATGCCCCAAGTGCTTTCTCCACCAAAGTTTAAGGATCCAGTAAGATTTCCAAAACCGTGCCTAATTAGTAGTCATGTCGTAGACAAAGCTCCTTATGACGTAAGAGCGAGTACAACTTTGGAGCCATGGTGGGATGAAAAAGATGAAGAGCTAGTTGTGTTAGAACTGCTTCAATGCGAGAATCTATTTGCAGACACAATTGGACAAAAGCCTAGATGTTTGAAGTTCTTATGAGGGATTCTATCTAGAAAGAGTGTGCTAGGTGACCTTGAATCAATAACTCTTTCAGTTGGGGTGCTCTTAAAGGATATATTTCTACTGATGAATGGAGGGTTCCTCAATTATTGAAGAGAAATTAGATAGTGATGACTAGACAAAGTCAGGCTAAAAGACTGTAAATCAAGCGTTAACTGGGAGGTAACCAAGGAAATTTTATATTTATTTGCTTTACTGGTTTATTTAGTAGATAGGAATCAATTTGTTATATTTGACGGGTCTGACTAATGGCCACTATGACTACCCAGTCGGGGGTCTCTCTCCCTAGTGAGCGAGTGGCTACCCAGCTTGTCGGTGAGCTGACAGGGGTTGCAAGAGGGCAGCGCCCCATGGAAGCCACACACCTATGAGCTTTATTGTAGAATATCCATTTGTGAAATCTTCAAATTTTCAATCAATTAGTGCTTTTATTTTGTCAATTTTTAGGAGTTATTTGCTTTATAATGTAAAACCCCAACTTTTATGAATAAAGATAAATTTTCTATAAATATCATTTTTGAATATAAAGGAGTGAATTTGATATAATGTTATAGCTGTGGGTATTATTTACAAATTTTTTAAAGTAAGCAAGTGGTTATATAATATTCGATTGGTGGGGAATATTCTTTTAGCAAGGAATATTAAATACGACAAAGACAATCATTGGTGGACCCCATAACGGAAGTATTGTCGTAGTTAGAAAACGACAAAATTATATTATTATAAAATAACGACGAAAGTTTTACCGTTAAACTGTTGAACTACCCGGTGGTAAAAGAACAGTAATACGCGTGGTTGCATAATAGCACACGGTATTGATTATTGATGCTTACGTGAGAAGTCACTCAGTTATACTCAATTATTGCTATAGTAATTGCTGCATAATATCTCTCATATTATTGATTCAATTATTATCACAGTATCATCTGCATAATATTTATTATTATTAAATCAATAATTGAGACAACAAAGTTATTCATATTATTAATTGCAATATTGACAATGTGTAGAAAGTTCAGTCAAGGAGAGGTTTGGTCACCTAATTGCGCGCCAATTGGGAGAAATCCTTATCGGATAGCCCCCTCTTTCCTGGGAATGATCTGGTTGTTAAATATTGTGAGTTATAATATTAATGATGAATAAGTTCGTGTTGATTAAAGATAAAATTGATAGTTCCATTGTGTTGGTATTATTAGTGTTAGTGGAAATCGACAGTTATTTCGATAATAATTGATGTCTGGAGGTTATATTGACCTATCGGGTAATTAATCGGATAAATGAGAAATTAATTGCTATTAATTCACATGCTTATAACTATTTGTTCACATGTATGTACTATTGATTCACATGCATGCACTATTAGGGGAGTTAGTGCAAGATTGATAATATTTACATGACTAAATTAAAAATAGAGGTATAGATGAAGGTACTATACCATAACTATTTTTTTTTCACATGTGTGTACTATTTTTTCACATGATGTACTATTAGGGGAGGTGGTGCAAGTTTGATATTACTTGCAGGACTAAATTAAAAATAAAGGAAAAGATGAAGGTATTATACTGTAATATTTCGAGTCCTAAAATATGCAATTATCGAAACTATATTTTCCTATAAATAGAAGCTCATTCTTCTTTCATTCTCACCAATTCACTAAGACTCACAAGAGCAATTATAGAGAGAGAAGCTATAGAGAGAAAGAAGAAGAGAAGTCTGCTACTTCACTATTCCAGTATCTAGTCTTCTTCTAAGGTACGGGATATTATTTTGTTCAGTATTCATAGGAATAATATTTTCTTCCATACTCTGTAGTATGTGAGTAATATTATTTTGTCTCGTATTCCTAATTATACCCTCATTTTGTTAAAGTATTGCTTCTATACTCCGTGAAATTAGTAAAATATCCTTGAAATTTGCGCTTCATCTAGTATCGTTTCACAAGGATATTTTCTGCACATTCTTGTTAAATTTTAAGTTTTTCATGCCGGAGTACTGTCCATGAGTAGTATTTGTGACACCCCCAAATTCGGGCACTTTAATCTCACAGATTTGGTGTTCACTGTCCAATTAAATCATAACTAACTACCCATATCCAAAGGATAAAATTAAACTCAAAAGTTTAAACAATCAATCTCCCATTAAAGGGTTACATAATCTACAATAAATCTCAGGTCATCTAACATTTATTACAATCATCAGCGGAAAATTAAAACATGATCATAATTAAATCTATTACATAAGCTTCATAAATAAAAAGTAAATTAAACGTTGTCGTCTAATCAAGCACTTTGTCATTGCCCTTGCTTGTAGAAAGCTCTTCAAACTTCTTAACTCCATCTGCATTGTTTTGTGCAAGAGTAAGCAAACAATTGCCCACAAGAAGGGTAATATACAATAACGTTTTATGAATGACAATTAACTGAGCTTTCAATGGTAAAGTGTTCTTACAAGAACAATAAACTTTAATTCAACAACTATGAGTTCAAAGGAATAATGAACGTTAAGTTAACAATAGATATCAACATCAAAGAATACACTGAGGGTCACAAGACCACGAACTATACTCTAGGTTTCAAGTATTTCTACTTTAACCTTTAACAGTCTAAAAGACTATAATCATCATCTATGTCCTAAGTTAGCATGTGTTTCTACTGTAACCTTTAACAGTCTAAACGACTATATGGACCATCATCCCGTACTCCAAGTGATCAGCCCTTTGTACTATGTATTGCGCAAACATTTTAACGCTATTGTGTAGTTCTAAAATTATCTCCTAATATAGGGTAGTTCATCTCAGCTTAGATTATCAGGTTCCGAACCAAATGAAGTTTGGTTGGGAATTAACTTCAAAGGAATTCTAGATCTTTAGAATGCTCATCAACCAAGTACTGGTTGAATCAGATAGAGACCAATAACTATTCAAGAGTTTGATTATAATATCTTCATGAACAAGTTATATCGATGAATCAATAAGAGCTAGAGTATTAACAGTTTCTAAATTGAACAAATGTTATCATCAACAACATGCTTTCAAATTTGTGTGAGTACATAAGCAAACCAAAGGAAGTTTGGTTTGGGTTGACTTCAAGGTAATTTAGAGTTTATAACATTCATCAACTAAGGATTAGTTGAACTGGTAAAGAATCGCTAGGCAACTTATAGTTCGGTACAATAATGTAAGATAGTACAATGACATTGGAGAACGAAGATCGAACAATAGTTATTAGTAGCTGAATAAACACATTACTTACAACAACATTACAGACTTTGATTAACCAAAGTAATCTCGTTTGGAATTAAGAAATAAAGATTAATTAACTTGCTCAACAGTAAATAAGGGTTAAAGAACTTGCATAACAATAAACTGCTCAACAAGAGATTAGAAATAGAGAACTTGCAAAAGTATATCATGACAGTGAAAAGTAACATTGTTGAATAATAAAGTAGCAAAGGTTAGGGAACTTGCCTCTTGCGTAAGCTATACATTTACAATTCACGTGCTTCAATATCCTACACATTTTAGTGCAATCACAATATCTATTAGACATGTTAACATCCACTTCCAAAATAACACACATTTCTAGCTAAATTTGTTAATTTAGTACAAGTCTTATGCTACTAGATAAATATCAGAAATTTCAAGTGTTAACCTTCACAACACTTGTTTACTATTCATTATATACACTAAGTTCTAACATATCACGCTCATAGCTTATAATTCATTTTACAAAGTTGAAATTATCAATGACATGACACAGTACTGAATGAACCTCGTTGATACATGTTTGACACCTTAACACAACCTTAGACCAAGCTATAGTGGTATCCAGTGCATAGCGATGGCAGAATCCTTCGCCTCGGATCGATGTATAAGTAGCAATTGCTTATACATCATCATCTGGGGCCTTTGGTGTATGCTCTTGCAGCTTCTGCCTTAACTTAAGGGTGCAATTACCATGTACTTGCATGTAACTGTGAAGAGAACAGAGCGGCAATGATTAACGATGCCAACTTTAGCCCAACTAACACGAATTTCACCCACCAAACAGTAGTATTAACACATACAATTGATATAAAACTATCATAAACATGTTTGCTCACATATTCGTCCATATAGAACAATTTAACAACCATTTTAACTAATTTAATTCCTCAAATTCCATGTTTTTATACAAAAACACCATTTTTGACATTCTTTACAAAAATCATCACTGTGATTACAATTCTACATAGAATCACTTCGTTCAAACTACGTTATCCACGTTTCTTAATGAACTAGCATAATCAAGCCTCAATTCACAGATTAACATACAAATTGACCAACGAATTTTGTACTTTAATAAGCCATATGAAAAATATTCACTGTAAACACTTTCTTCCTTTTTAACCGTAATTAGCATCACAAATTGTTATCTAATGCAAACTATAACATCACAAACATGTATAATCACAATTACCAATATATATATATATATATCAACAATTCAACAATTGAATTCACAGAACATGAGATTTTATGCCGTAAAACCCCATATATATATATATATATATATATATATATATATATATATACACTAAGGTTTTGTAAAAATACCTTTAAATTTCTTACAATCCTTGCTATCAGCACTGAATTTGCTTTGGAAATCCTTAGGTTCTCTCTCAATTCTCTCTCAAGTTCCTCTCTGAATTCTTAGTTTTCTTCTTAGGCTTAGTAACTAAGCTATGCGTAGAAACCAAAATGATAACCAATAATAATACGAATACTTATTGTATCAGTTACAAGCTTATAAACGTATATGTTATAAATATATTATATTTATTATTTATTTTATTTTATTTATTATAATAAAAATTCAAAATTCAAAAGCCATAAGGCTTTGTTTGGGAAAAACTCTTTAAAATTAAAGACTTAATATCTTTAAGCCTTGTTTGGCAAAACTAATTTAAACTCCTTTAATTTATTTTAATAAACAATTTAGTTTATAATTTATAATCACATATTATTTATTTGGATTTTCATATCAACATTAAATCAACTAAATTAATTACACATACTATATTTTAAATAAATATTCCACTTAAGCAAATATCACAAAATTATATTCTAATTATAATTTTATTTAATAAATTAACATATCCCTATAATTATTAAATTAAAATAGTAAACATAGCAATTTATGAAATCCTTAACCACCCTCAATCTATTAAATTAATTCACACATATCTACTAAGCAAAATCACATAAATAAAATACTTATTTAATTTAAGAAATATTTTAAATTACAAAACAACAACTTCATCAATAAAATATTTATTTAATTTAATAAATATTTTAAATTACACATAAAATCTTGGATTGTTACAAAGCTAATATTTATGGATCGTTTCTATACCACGTGCTACTTACATTTACACTTGTAAAGTGTGTATCCTTCCTAATACCCATACGCCGATTAGATAAATCAAACCACTCACAAGAAAATATAAACACATTAAACCCTTTTCCATACTCTATTTTGATAATATCATTTAATAAGCCATAAAAGTCGATACTTTTTCCATCGTGTTCTCCTTCACATGATATTCCACTATTTTGGCTTTGCCTATGATTGTCACGGTCTTTGACAAGAAACCTTACTCCATTTACAATGCATCCTTTATATTTCCACACTCGTAAATTTGGACCACATGCTAATGCAAATAGTTGATCACTAATGACATTTGATGTGGTATTCCAAAGATGATGAATCTATTAGAGGAAAAAATTTAAATTAATCGTTGATTTCACAATTGCAACAAATAACTTTAAAAGGGGAAGAAAACATATTTTACCTTCTTTTTAAACCACTGAGGAAATCTTTTTCCCATTTCGATGTTGTTTTCATAAGCTAGTTTCAATTCCTCCTCACATTCCCTATAAGAATAATATTAGTACAAAAAACTAGTATAAAGCAATAATTATTTAAATAATTTAATGATAAAATGTATAACTTACTCAATATAAGGTTACACGTCTTCACAGTTATTCAAGACATACCAATGAGCTATTTGAATCTCATTGGAATCAGCATACTCAAAAAGAAAACCACCTAATGGTTTAACATTTTGAGAAAAGACAGAAAGAGCATCTTTTCTAACTTTTCCATCGGGATTACGGTCCTTTTTATTGAACTTGATCTCACTTCGTGGTAAGTACAATGAACAAAATGTCAAACATTCATCTACGACATACACTTCAAGAATTGGTCCTTCTAGATTTGCTTTGTTCCTTACGTACTTTTTTAGCGTGCATAGATACCTTTAAAAAAATTACGCAATTAAGTATGAAACTACTATAAAGTTCATAGATAACCAGAAATATATAGTTGCATACCTTTCAATTGGATACATGCACGAATAGCATACAGGGCCTGCAAACATTGCTTCTTGTGGTAGATGAACAACCGAGTGAACACAAATATCAATGAAGGCCGATGGATAAATCCTCTCAATCTTGCATAAGATAATTATAATATCATTCTCTATTTTTCTTAAGTCATCCACTTTTAGTGTCCTATTACATAGATTCTTAAAGAATGCACCCAACTCAGTTAATGTTGTTGCCACATCGTCATTAAGATTCCCTCGCACTCCAACAGGGATTAATCGTTGTAAAAGAACATGACAGTCATACGTCTTGTATCCCGACATGCTATTATAACTTGTATTAACACATCTAGCAATGTTTACTGCATATCTGTCTGGGAATTTGACAGATCATATAAAAGGACAAGAATTTGTCTCTCTCTTTTTTGGAAAAAGAAAAGGTTGGTTATGGCTTGTCAAAATTATCTCCCCGTGGTCTTAAGTGCAGCTCTTTACGTATATTCATATACTCTAAATCTTGTCGAGCCTTGTAAGTGTCCTTATTTTTACCTTCAATCTTTAGTAATGTCCCAAGTATGTTATCACAAATATTCTTCTCGATGTGCATTACATCGAGCTTATGTCTGACCTTCAAATCTTTCCAATATGGTAGCTTAAAAAAAATACTTTTCTTCGTCCAATTAGAGTTGGATGGAGTTGATGTCCTCTTTCGCTTTCTTTCTCTATTTATACTTACATTTTTTAGATGCTTGCCAAAATCCCCGAAATTGATTGATTCTACATGATTTAAATTTTTGATACACTTAGGATCTTAGGTTGTCAACGGAGTTCCTCCTTTCCATCATAGTCTAAACTATTTCTACACCTACAAGGGCAAGAAAAACCATAAGAAGTAAATTATGTGAAAAATGTGAAGATGAAATTAAAATAAGTTAGATATTAGTAATACTTATGATTAGGACCGAGAAATGCACGATGCCCCCCGTAAGAAATTTTACTCCTCATCCTAGTCAAGTGTGTATCTACATTGCAAGTTGGACAAGCCATTTACCCTTTGGTACTCCATCTAGAAAGATATGCCAGTGCAGGAAAATCGTTAATTATGACGCCCCTAAAATAGGTATACATCACCCATTCTGAGTCGCCAAATACATGGTACAAAATACAAATACAAACTTAATTATACAACATGAGCTGAGAGTTTTTACACGAATATTGTCTAGTAGACAGTATTCAAACTCAAATGGAGTCATCATTACAATTATTATCATACTATTTTATAAAATAGTGAGGACTACTACATCCACCATCTCGGACCATCACTCCATTCCTCGACTAGTTCCGGCTACGTTCTCGTTTCCTGAAGAGAACAATGAAAGCAAAAGGGTGAGCTCAACTAGCCCAGTAAGAAATATTATGACTAAGATAATGCAGAATAAATTATCGTTAGCCTTCAACAGTGTTAAACTAATAAACAACAAGTTTAACTGCAGCGAAACAAGCAATCCATTAGAAGAGTCAAGTAGAGCATGATATCTACTATCTTCTATGATTTAAAATGTTTATCAACAATTTTATCGCTGAGACTCAGCTTAATAAATAGTATCACAACCATGAATTATCCATGCACTACGGGCCAAGGATATTCGTGTTTTCACCAATGGTCATGATCATACCAGCAACTGTCCATCAATACACTACAGGCAAATGAGGACTTTTACCACATCATTTGTAACATTACGGGTCATGATTATACATAATGATTCATGGTCATAATCATACCAATCAACAGTCCATATATGCACTACGACCAAAGATGACTTTCATCACAATATAAGCATGAGGATGATGACAATGATATAAGAATTCAATTAATGAAAGCAAAGGATAAATTTTAAAAGATTTATAATTTAATATATCAAGAATTTAATAATATCCAAATTGTCAACATGATACTGCTGTATGGAGTAAAATTCAAGAATAATATTGTATCAAAAATGATTTGGACCGAAAAAAATTAATTTTTGTCATGAATAGTACTCCGGGTGAATAGTACTTCGGGAATAGTACCCCGTGAATAGTACTTTATAAATAGTACTCATGAATAGTACCCGTGAATAGTACTTTATGAATAGTATCCCGTGAATAGTACTTTGTGAATAGTACCGTATAAATGAATAGTACTCATGGACAGTACTCTGACATGAAAAGCTTAAAATTTAACAAGAATGTGTATAAAATATCCTTGTGAAACGATACTAGATGAAGCGCAAATTTCAAGGATATTCTACTAATTTCGTAGAGAATAGAAGCAATACTTTAACAAAATGAGGGTATAATCAGGAATACGAGACGAAATAATATTACTCAAATACTACAGAGTGTGGAAGAAAATATTATTCGTTATGAATTCTTAACAAAAATAATATCCCTTACCTTAGAAGAAGACTGGATACTAGAATAGTGAAGTAGCAGACTACTCTTCTTCTTTCTCTCTATAACTTCTCTCTTTATAGCTTCTCTCTCTATAATTGCTCTTGTGAGTCTTAGTGAATTGGTGAGAAGGAAAGAAGAATGAGCTTCTATTTATAGGAAAACATAGTTTCGATAATTGTACGTTTTGGGGCTCGAATTATTATAGTATAGTACCTTCATCTTTTCCTCCATTTTTAATTTAGTCTTACAAGTATTATCAATCTTGAACCACCTCCCCTAATAGTAATGCATGTGAATCAATAGTTCCATTCATGTGAGCAAATAGTTATATGCATGTGAACTAATAGAAATTAATTGCTCATTTATCTGATTAATTACCCGATTGGTCAATATAACCTCCAGAAATTAATTATTATCGAAATAAATGTCCATTTCCACTAACACAAATAATCCCAACACAATGGAAATGTTAATTTCATCTTTAATCAACTCAAACTTATTCATCATTAATATTATTACTCACAAAATTTAACAACCAGATCATTCTCAGGAAAGAGGGGGCTTTCCGATAAGGATTTCTCCCTATTGACGCACAATTAGGTGATCAAACCTCTCCTCGACAGAACTTTCTAGACATTGTCAATTTTGTAAATAATAATATGAATAACTTTGTTGTCTCAATTATTGATTTAATAATAATAAATATTATGCAGATGATACTGTGACAATAATTGAATCTATAATATGATAGATATTATACAACAATTACTGTAGCAATAATTGACTATAACTAAGTGACTTCTCATGTAAGCATCAATAATCAATACCGTGTGCTACTATGCAACCACGTGTATTACTGTACTTTTACTACCGGGTAGTTCAACAGTTTAACGGTAAAACTTTTGCAATTATTTTTATAAAAAAATATTTCTATCATTTTCTAACTACGACAATACTTCCATTGTGGGGTCCACTAATGATTGTGTCGCCGTACGAATATTTCCTGTTAAAATGAATATTCCCCGACCAATCGAATATTTTAAAACCACTTGCTTACTTTGCAAAATTTGTAAATATTACCCACAACTATAACATTATATCAAATCCACACCATAATATTCAAAAATATATTTCGAGAAAAATTAATCTTTATTCATAAAACTTGGGGTCTTACAACCTCCCCTTCTTATGAAATTTCATCCTCAAAATTAGAGTACGTACCTGGTATGTCGAAGAGGTGAGGATACCTTGATTTCATTTCAGATTCTAACTCCCAGGTCATTTTCTCCACATCGTGGTTTCTCCACAAAACTTTGACTTGAGGTATAACCTTAGAGCATAGAATATGATCCTTTTTATCCAAGATTTTAACAGGTACCTCTTCATACGTTAAATCTTCCGCTATCTTGTCTGGTTCTAAATTAATAATGTGGTTCGGGTCTTTCACATATTTACGTAACATAGATATGTGAAAAATGTTATGAACACGAGACATACTTGGTGGTAAGGCGAGTCTATAGGCCACAGTTCCTACTCGATCAAGGATTTTGAATGGCCCAATAAATAGAGGATTGAGATTTCCTCTCTTTCCAAATCTTGTAACTCCTTTCCATAGAGCAACACGTGATCTCCAACCTTGAATTCCACGTCCTTTCGATGAAGATCAGCATAACTCTTTTGTCGATCTTGTGAGGTTTTTATACGTTGCCGGATCATTTGAATCTTTTCCATTGTCATGCGTACTAAATCGGTCCTAACAATGTTGCTTCACCCACCTCATCCCATCATACTGGAGAATGACATTTGCGTCCATACAACTCCTCAAATGAAGTCATGTCAATACTTGCTTGATAACTATTGTTGTAGGAGAATTCTACCAATGGCAAGAACTTATCCCAACTTCCTTTAAAGTCAGGGACACAGCGTCTTAATAGATCTTCAAGAGTTTGAATAGTCCTCTCTGACTGCCCATCCGTTTGAGGATGATATGCCGAACTAAATCGTAAATCCATACCCATAGCTTTTTGAAAACTAACCCAAAACTGTGAAGTGAATCTTGGGTCTCAATCAGAAACTATGGATACTAGCATACCATGCAGTCTTATAATCTCATTTATGTAAATACGAGAAAGACGTTCAAGTTAATAAGTTTCTCGTATGGGAAAGAAATGAGCAGACTTGGTTAGTCTATCAACAGTAACCCAAATTGCATCAATTCCTTGAGAAACCTCCATGGTAATGTGCTCCCACTTCCATTCTGGAATTTTAAGTGGTTGCAATGGACCTTTTGGCTTGATGCTCCGCCTTAACACGTTGACAAGTTAAACACCTTGAGATAAACTCTGCTTCCACCAAAATGTATGTCAAAGATCACGATACATCTTGGTACTTCCGGGATGGATTGCAAATGGTGTGTTGTGCGCCTCCATCGTGATCTTATACTTTAAATCAGGGTCTTTAGGAACACAAAGTCTAAAGTTTACTTGAAGTATTCCTTCTTTATCAATTCTTGCTTCCGGGATAGCACCTTCTTGTACTTTCTTCCTCATACGCATCAGCTCCAGGTTTGTAGCTTGAGCAGCTTTAACTTTATCGATTAAAGTCGGTTCTACTCATATATTTGCCATCATCACGTGGGTCCTTGGAGTTTTTAACTCTATCTCCATCCTTTGCAAGTTATATAAAATGGGTCTTTGCGTTGACAATATCACACTCGTACTCGCATATGATCTTCTACTCAATGCGTCAGCTACCACGTTCGCTTTTCCAGGATGGTACTGAATGGTATGCTCATAATCTTTCAACAGCTCGAGCCAACATCGTTGCCGCATATTGAGTTCCTTTTGGGTGAAGAAATATTTGAGGCTTTTATGATCCGTATAGATCTCCACCTTCTCCCCATACAGGTAATGCCTCCAAATTTTAAGCGCATAAACGATAGCTGCCAACTCTAGATCATGAGTAGGATAATTCCTCTCATAATCTTTGAGTTTTCGTGATGCATAGGCTATGACTTTTCCATATTGCATGAGAACACATCCTAACCCTCTGCCTGAAGCATCGTTGTAGATGACAAATCCCTCCAAACCAGATGTATTGTCAGAACAGGTGCTGAAATGAGTCTCCTCTTAAGTTCTTGAAAACTCTTCTAACATTCCTCGCTCCAACCTAATTTTGTATCTTTTCGAGTCAGCTGAGTTATTGGAGTAGCGATTCGAGAAAATCCTTCTACGAATCTTCGGTAATAACTAGCTAAGCCGAGAAAGCTACGTAATTCGGTCACTGCCTTAGGTTGCTCCCAGTTTTGAATTGCTTCAATCTTTACCGGGTCAACAGATATTCCATGATTTGATATCACGTGCCCAAGGAATGCTACTTCCTCAAGCCAGAACTCGCATTTCTTCAACTTGACATAAAGCTTATTTTCACGAAGCTTTTGGATTATCAGCCTCAAGTGTTGGTCATGATCTTCACGACTTTTGGAATATATGAGGATGTCATTAATAAAGACGACCACAAAGTGATCCAAATATTCCTTGAATACTCGGTTCATCAAAGCCATGAAGGCAGCAGGAGCATTAGTCAATCCAAAAGACATGACTAGGAATTCGTAATGCCCGTACCGAGTTCTGAAAGCAGTCTTTGGAATGCATCAGTTTTAATCTTCAACTGATGATATCCAGAACGAAGATCAATCTTTGAAGAGAATTTGGCGCCATGCAACTGGTCAAACAGGTCATCAATGCGAGGCAATGGGTACCTATTTTTTATGGTGACGTGATTCAACTCCCGATAATCAATACAAAGTCGCATACTTCCATCTTTCTTCTTCACGAATAGAATAGGAGCACCCCAAGGAGATGTACTAGTTCGAATGAAACCGATGTCTAACAATTCCTACAGTTGGGTTTTTAACTCCTGAAGTTCAATAGGAGTCATTCGATATGGGGCTTTGGAAATGGGTTTTGTACCGGGTTCAAGGTCGATACAAAATTCGATTTCACGCTCTGGGGGTAGGCCAGGAAGTTCTTCAGGGAATACGTCAGGAAATTTATTAACAATAGAAATATCATTCAAATCTGACGTATTTTTATTTAAATCCATGACATGGGCTAAGAAAGCTTGACATCTGTTTTTCAATAAACGAATAGTTTTATGGCTTGATATGATAGTGATTGACTTTAGTGGTTTGGTTGCTTGAATTTGCATAATAGGTTGGTTAGGAATATGAAAGCTAACAACCTTACGAAAATAATCAATTTTTGCATGATGAGTAGTTAACCAATCAATCCCTAGAATTACGTCAAGTGCAAGTATTTTAAAGGAAATAAGATCGACAGGTAATGTGAGGGTACCGATTTGAACCAAACAAGACTTATAAACAATGGATGTAATGAAGGTTTCTCCCAACGGAGTTTCAACAGATAAATCAAAGTCTAATTTCTCCGGAGTTAAATTTAAACATTGAGCGCAAGTAGGAGAAATAAAAGAATGGGTAGAACCGGTATCAAATAAGGTATAGACTTCGCTGGAGTTTATGATTAGCTTACCCGTGACGACTTCGTTCGGGTTCCTCGCTTTTTGGGAGGTTACGACAAACGCTCTCCCTTGAACTACCGGCTTTGACTTCTCTGGGACAGCCTTTGCTGCCTCCATCCCAGCTGGACTTGGCTTTACTACATGACAAAATTGGGCTAGGTGACCTTCTCTTCCACAATTATAACACGCTTTAGATTGCTACGTACAGTTCGGACTGATATGTCCCTCCCCTCCGCATTTGTAACATACGATTGGTTGTCGTTCCCTTTCATTAACAACAGGTGCTGGTGATGACGTCTTTCCATCATTGTTGAATCTCCTCTTCTTGAAATTTCCACTTCTATTATCTTGGCCATGATTTTCACCGAAGTGGTTACCATTTTTGTCATGTTGATTTCCTCCACGTTTGTTGTCACCGCTTCGATGACTGCTACCACTGGTATTATCATTTTGCCAGCTGCTCTCTCTTAGTTGGGTTAACTCGTTATCGCGCTCCAATAACTGAGCCCTATTTAAAACATCTGAATACAAACACAGTTTGTGAGAAATTAGGTATTGACATATCTCGGGTTTCAAACCTCTTAGAAACATCTACGTCATTCTCTCCTCATTATCAACCAAGTGGGACGCAAATCGGGACAACTCGGCAAACTTAGCTTTGTACTGTAACACGGTCATATTTTTGATGCCCCCAAAATAGGTATACATCACCCATCTTGGGTCGCCAGATACAAGGTACTGAATACAAATACAACTTAATTATACAACAGTCATGTAAAATACGACAAAACATAGGTTGTGAGTTTTAATATAAATATTGTCATCTAGACAATATCCACACTGAATGAAGTCCTCATTACATTTATTATCACACTATTTCACATAATAGTGAGGACTACTAATGCACCATCTAGGACCATCACTCTGTTCCTCGACTAGTCCCAGCTACGTTCTCATTTCCTGAAGAGAATAGTGAAAGAAAGGGTGAGCTCAACTAGCCCAGTAAGAAATATTATGACTAAGATAATGCAGAATAAATTATCATTAGCCTTCAATAATGTTAAACTGATAGAATAATATAATTGACAACAAGTTTAAGCTGCAATGGATCAAGCAATCCATTAGAAGAGTCAAGTAAAGTATAAAATCTACTATCTTCTATGATTTAAAAGTTTTCATCAACTTTATATTTGAGACTCAAATTTTAATAAATAAAATCGAATCATCCTCGCTCCACTACCAAGGATATTCATGTAATCATCAATGGTCATGACTATACTAGGAATAATCCTTGGTCATAATCATACCAACAATCATCCACCAATGAACTCTGAGCCAATGAGGACTTTTACCACATCATTCGTCACATTATGGTCATAATTATACCGAATAATCCACTGTCATAATCATACCAAGTCCATCTATACACGTAAGCCAAAGATGACTTTCAACATAATATAAGCATGAGGATAATGACAATTCAATAAAACAAGTTCAAGAATAAATTTTAAAGATTTATAAGTTAATTTATCACGAACTCAATACGCGTCAAATTGACAACATGATCTTTGCTTTTATGCAAGAAAATTCGAGAATGCTCAGAAGAATATTTCCATGAAAAGATACTTGATGAAGTGCAAATATCAAGGATATTCCACTAATTTCATGGAGTATAGAAGCCAAAGCTTTAACTAACTGAGTATAATAGAATATATGAAACTGGAAATAGATTTTTGCCCGCCATGCGGTAATCCACGTAGACAGATCATTTACACAATTTAATAAGGAATGAATACGAAGGATCATTCACCATGCATGTTGTAATCCACATAGATAGGTTATTCCAACAGAATAATAAAGAATGTAATAACAGAAGGATTCACCATGCGTGCGATTGACTGCACAGACAGGTTATTCCCAACAAGATAATAAATAATGGAACCAGGTCCGGCGTAAATGCACAGACAAGATATTCTGACAAAATAATAAATGGAACCATGCGTGTGATAGACTGCTCTCTTTTGGTTGCGTTGACTCGTTATCGCGCTCCACTAACTGAGCCCTATTTACAACATCTGATTACAAACACAGTTTATGAGAAATAAGATATTGACGTATCTCCGGCTTCAAATATCTTAAAAACATCCGCGTCATTCTCTCTTCATTATCAACTAAGTGGGACGCAAATAGGGACAACTCGGCAAACTTGGCTTCGTACTGCGACACGGTCATGTTGTTTTGCTCCAACTTGATAAATTCCACCTCCTTCATGTGATGAAAGCTTTCGGGAAAGTACTTGTCATTGAACAGCTCTTGGAACTTCTCCCAAGACATCTGAAGTGTGTCAGGCTGGGTACGTTTTATAGATTCCCACCAGTGATCTGCCTCTTTACGCAACATAAAGGTGGCAAAGGGAACCTTTTGCTCCTCGGGAGCATCCCAAGACATCAAATATCTTGGTGATCTGCTTTAACCACGTCTCCGCCTTAAGTGGTTCTGGCTTTCCCAAAAGCTCCGGTGGTCCCAGCTTCTTGAATTTCTTAGCGGTGACCAACCGTGGGTTGCCATTATTTCCTCCTGCATTATGAACAAGATCCGCCTTCACCTGATGTTGTATGAATTCTAAACGCGCCCTAAGCGCACTGTCGTTTCAATCGATTGATCCTTTGTTATTGTTTACAGGAGGATTATCGCCATCCTGCTGCACATTGTCCTGATTATTGATCTGTGGAGAATCAACAGTCTCCTGTGCTCCATTGTTATTCTCAACATTCTCGGATGTCATTTTCAGATACTGCCTCAAAACAAAGGTTAATTGACATGTACCATATTATCCATATACTCTTGTCGACCAATTAAATATCAAATAAACTTAGGTAGGTCATACTAGCGAATGAATTCCCCGTCTCTCCCCTCCTAGTTCTTGTCTCACATCTCAGCCAGGGATCATATCCCTAAGCTTTGATACCAACTGTGACGCCCCCAAAATAAGTATACATCACCCATCTTGAGTCGCCAAATACATGGAACAAAATTTAAATACAACTTAATTATACAACAGTCGTGTAAAATGCGACTAAACATATGATGTGAGTTTTAATACAAATATTGTCATCTAGACAATTTACAAACTCAATGGGGTCTTCATTACATTTATTGTCACATTATTTAACAGAATAGTGAGGACTACTAATACTATCATCTGGTCCATCACTCCGTTCCCCGACTCGTCCCAACTATATTCTCATTTCCTGAAGATAACAGTGAAAGAAATGGTGAGCTCAACTAGCCAAGTAAGAAATATTATGACTAAGATAACGCAGAATAAATTATCATTATCCTTAAACAGTGTTAAACTGATACAATATAACAAACATCAAGTTTAACTACAGCGGAACAAGCAATCTATTAAAAGAGTCAAGTAGAGAATAAAATCTACTATCTTCTATGATTTAAAAGGTTTTCATCACTTTAATCGCTGGGACTCAGCTTAATAAATAATCCATATCATCGAATCACCCCTGCACACTACGGCCAAGGATATTCTTTAGTATCACGACCACAACTATTCATGCACTACGGGCCAAGAATATTTATGTATTCATTAATGGTCATGATCATGCCAACAACTGTCCATCAATGCACTACGGGCCAATGAGAACTTTTACCACATCATTTGTATTATTACCATGATTATTACAGAATAATCCAGTCATAATCATACCAAGTCCATCTACGCACTACGTGCCACGAGATGACTTTAAAAAATATAAACATGAGGATGATGACAACGATATACGAATTCAATAAAACAAGTTCAAGAATTAAGTTATTCAGGAACTAATAACGTCCAAATTGTCAACATGATACTTCTTTGTAGAGTAAAATTCAAGAATGCTCAGAAGAATATTTCCATGAAAAGATACTGGATGAAGCGAAAATATCAAGGATATTCCACTAATTTCATGGAGTATAGAAGTTAAAACTTTAACCAACTGAGTATAATAAAGAATGAAATAACAAAAGAAATCACCATGCATACTACGGATTTTGCATAAAAAAGTTATTCAATGAATAATAATAACGGAACCCGGTCGGTGAAATTTGCACCAACAGGATGTTCCAACAGAATAATAAAGAATGGAATAACTGAAGTTCTCTTCATGAATACAAAAGAAATAATAATTTCGCCTTAAGAAGAAGAGTACTAGATATATAAATAGTGAAGTAAAGAATTCTTTTCTATAGTTTCTCTCTAGAGTTTCGGTGAATTCGTAAGAAATAATGAAGGAATGAGCTTTATTTATAGAAAAATGGATGCGATAGTAACTAACTCATGAAGCGGTCCAAATTGATTTACTTTAATCGACGGTCCATATTTAAAGCAAAATCTTTTAAATAAAATATAATATATTCTATTTATAATCTAATAAAATGAATAACTTTATAAAAGATTTTACTATGCAAACACTATGCAAAGTCTTGTATGCAAACACTATGCATAATAAAATATAATATATTCTAATTATTGTCTAATAAAATAGATAACATTATAAAAGTATTACATTTTATATAAAAAGATTTTACTATTAGCCTAATAAAGCGAATTACTTTATAAAAGTATTCATTTTATATAAAAGCTTTTCATTTTATTACATTAATAATACCAATAAAACAAAAGCGGGTGACTTATCACATAAGCATCAATAATCAATCTTGTGTGCTACTATGCAACCACAACGCCATTATCGTTTTTTACTACCGAAAGTAGTTCAACAAGATTAATGGTAAAACTTTCGCCGTTATTTTTAATAAAATATTTTTGTCATTTTCTCAATCTGACAATAATTATGTTGTGGGATCCACCAATGATTGTGCCTTCGTACGGATATTCCCCGATAAAAAGAATATTTCCTGACCAATCGAATATTATACAACAACTTGCATACTATTCAAAATTTATAAATACTACCCATAACTATAACATTATATCATATCCACACCATAATATTCAAAAAATTATTTCAAGAAAATTAAATATTTATTCATAAAATCTGGGGTCTCACATTTTTCATCAACTTTATCGCTGAGACTCAGCTTAATAAATAAAATCAAATCATCACTGCTCCACGGCCAAGGATATTCATGTAATCATCAATGGTCAAGACTATACGGAATAATCCCTGGTCATAATCATACCAACAACTGTCCACCAATGAACTATAGGCCAATGAGGACTTTTACCACATCATTCGTCACATTACAGTCATAATTATACCGAATAATCCTTGGTCATAATCATACCAAGTCCATCTATGCACGTAAGCCAAAGATGACTTTCAACATAATATAAGCATGAGGATAATGACAATTCAATAAAACAAGTTCAAGAATAAATTTTAAAGATTTATAAGTTAATTTATCCTGAACTCAATAACGTCCAAATTGACAACATGATGATTGCGCCATGCGGTAAAATTCAAGAATGCTCGGAAGAATATTTCCATGAAAAGATACTGGATGAAGCGCAAATATCAAGGATATTCCACTAATTTCATGGAGTATAGAAGCCAAAGCTTTAACCAACTGAGTATAATAGAATATATGAAACTGCAAATGGATTTTCGCCCGTCATGCGGTAATCCACGTAGACATATCGTTTCCACAATTTAATAAGGAATGAATACGAAGGATCATTCACCATGCATGTGGTAATACACAAAGACAGGTTATTCCAACAGAATAATAAAGAATAGAATAACAAAAGGATTCACGTGCGCGCATACGATGAAGATGTACAGTGTTATTCCTAACGAATAATAACTAATGGAACCGGTCCCAGGCGTAAGCGCTTACGAGCCATGGTTATTCGGATGAGAATAATAAAGAAGCGAAATATTAGAAAAATTCCACCGTGTATGCGGTGCTTGGCAAAAGCGAGTTATTCAATGAGAATAATAAGAATGGAATAATGAAGAATTTCACCAAGTATAGGGTATCCCAGCGTATCTGAGTTATTCCAACATAATAATAAAGAATGGAATAATGTGAAGTTCTCTTCACGAATAAGAAAGAAAGAATACCCTTACGAGTACAACAAATAATATCCCTTACCTTAGAAAAGCTGGATATTGGAGTAGTGAAGTAGCAGAATACTTTCTTCTTTCTCTCTATAGTTTCTCTCTCTACAGTTTCAGTGAATTTGTAAGAAATAATGAAGGAATGAGCTTCTATTTATAGGAGAATGGACTGAATAGTAACTAATTCATGAACGGTCCAAATTGATTTACTTTTAAACGGACGATCATGTTGATTTACTATTAAAACTTAAAGCAACGGTCCATACTGATTTACTATTAAAACTTTAAACCAGCGATACATATTGATTCACTATTATAACTTTCCACCAGTGGTCCATATTGATGTACTATTATATCTTCAACTAACGGTTTGAAAAATTAGCACATCTCCTCATAAAATAATATTGTACCCAAAAATGATTTGGACCGAAAAGAAATATATCTTACGGGTGAATAGTACCCTGTGAATAGTAACTCATGAATAGTAACTCGTGAATAGTATCCGACACGAAAAGTGCCCCGAATACCCGATTGAACAATATAACCTCCAGACATCAATTATTATCAAAACAAATGTCGATTTCCACTAACATTACTAATCCCAACACAATGGAACTATCAATTTCATCTTTAATCAATACAAACTTATTCATCATTAATATTATAATTCAGAATATTTAACAACCAAGTCCTTCCCAGGAAAGAGTGGGCTCTCCGATAAGGATTTCTCCTTATTGGCGCGCAATTAGGTGACCAAACCTCTCCTTGACAGAACTTCTAGACATTGTCAATATTGCAAATAATAATATGAATAACTTTGTCATCTCAATTATTGATTTAATAATATAACATATTATGCAGATGATATTGTAACAATAATTGAATCAATAATATGAGAGATATAATGCGGCAATTCATTTGTAGCAATAATTGAGTATAACAATGAGTGACTTCTCGTAAGCATCAATAATCAATAGGTGTGCTAATATGCAATCACGCGTATTACTCGTACTTTTACTACAAGGGTAGTTCAGCAGTTTTAACGGTAACACCTTCGCCGTTATTTTTATAGAAAGATAATTTTGTCATTTTCTAACTACGACAATACTTCCGTTGTGGGGTCCACCAATGATTGTGCCGTCGTACGAATATTCCCCGACAAAAAGAATATTCTCCGACCAATCGAATATTATACAACAACTTGTATACTTTGCAAAATTTATAAATATTACCCACAACTATAACACTATCTCAAATCCACACCATAATATTCAAAAATATATTTCGAGAAAATTAAATATTTATTCATAAAATCTAGGGTCTCACAATCTCTCCTCCTTATGGAATTTCGCCCACAAAATTTACGTACGTACCTGGTATGCTGAAGAGGTGAGGGTATCTTGACTTCATTTCAGATTTTAACTCTTGAGGTATAACCTTTGAGTGTCGAATATAATCCTTCTTATCCAAGATTTTAACACGTATCTCCTCATACGTTAAATCATCCGCTATCTCGTCCGGTTCTAAATTAATAATGTGGTTCGGGTCATCCCCATATTTATGTAACGTTGATACCTTAAAAATGTTATGAACACGCGACATACTTGACGGTAAAATGAGTTTATAAGCCACAGTTCCTACTTTATCGAGGATTTCAAATGGGCCAATTAAATCGAGGGTTGAGATTTCCTCTCTTCGCCGATTCTTGCTTCTAGAATAACGCCTTCTTGAACCTTCTTAATTCTTCACATTCATCAGCTCTGGGTATGTAGCTTGAGCGGCTTTAACTTTATCGATTAAAGTTGAATCTAATCGTATATTCGTTATCCTCACGTGGGTTCGTATATTCGCACTTGTAACCTCATACAATCTTCTACTCAACGCGTCAGCTACCACGTTCGCACTTCCACGATGATATTGCATGGTACGATCGTAATCTTCAACAGCTTGAGCCAACGTCTTTGGCGCATGTTACGTTCATTTTAAGTAAAGAGATATTTGAGGGTTTTAGAAATAGGTTTTGTACTGGGGTTAATACAAAATTCGATTTCACGCTCTAGGGGTAGGCTAAGAAGTCTTCAAGAATACGTCAGGAAATTTATTAACAATAGAAATATCATTCAAAACTATGACCCTCATCCAAGACTTGGATAGTACATCACATTGATACCTATCAACTTGTCATCGTCATTCACGACGTCGTCTATAGAAAGTCTGGCTTCGGTGCACTCCACACAAGGAAGTCAACAACGAAAGGACCGAGGCTCTTTACTTATGACTTGATATGACAATAATTGACTTTAGTGGTTTGGTTGCTTGAATTCGCATAACGGGTTGGTTAGGAATATGAAAGCTAACAACCTTACGAAAAGTATGATGAGTAGTTAACCAATCGATTCCTAAAATTGCATCAAAGCAAGTATTTTCAAAGAGACAAGATCGACACGTAACGTGAAAGTGTTGATTTGAACAAGATTTATAAATAGTGGATGTAACGAAGGTTTCTACTATTGAAGTTTCAACCAATAAGTCAAAGTCTAATTTCTCCGAAGTCAAATTTAAACGTTGAGCGGAAGCAAGAGAGATAAAAGAATGGGTAGAATCGGTATCTAATAAGGTATAGAATTCATTAAACGACAAAATTGAGCTAAATGACCTTCTCTTCTTGAAGTTTCCACTTCTATTATCTTGGCCATGATTACCACCGAAGTGGTTACCATTCTTGGCATGATAATTTCCCCCACGATGGTTATCATTGTTCGATGGGTTACAATTCTTGGCATGATAATGCGATTATTATCGTGTTGTTGGTCGTTGTCTTTTGGTTGAGCTAACTCAACGGTCTCACGTGCTTCATTGCTTATCTCAATATTTTCAGATGTCATTCGCAAATACTATCACAAAACAAGGGATAATTAACATATCACATATTATCCATATACTATGATCGACCAATTAAATACCAAATAAACTTAGGTAGGTTATGCTAGCGAAGGAATTCCCCGTCTCTCCCCTCCTAGTTCTTGTCTCACATCTCAGCCAGAGATCATATCCCTAAGCTTTGATATCAACTGTGACGCCCCCAAAACAGGTATACATCACCCATCTTGGGTCGCCAGATATAAGGTACTGAATACAAATACAACTTAATTATACAACAGTCGTGTAAAATACAACAAAACATAGGCTGTGAGTTTTAATACAAATATTGTCATCTAGACAATATCCACACTCAATGGAGTCCTCATTACATTTATTACCACACTATTTCAAGGAATAGTGAGGACTACTAATGCACCATCTAGGACCATCACTCTGTTCCCCAACTAGTCCCAGCTACGTTCTCATTTCCTGAAGAGAACAGTGAAATAAAGGGTGAGCTCAACTAGCCCAGTAAGAAATATTATGACTAAGATAATGCAGAATAAATTATCATTAGCCTTCAATAATGTTAAACTAATAGAATAATATAATAGACAACAAGTTTAACTGCAGCGGATCAAGCAATCCATTAGAAGAGTCAAGTAAAGTATAAAATCTACTATCTTCTATGATTTAAAAATTTTTTTATCAACTTTATCGCTGAGACTCAGCTTAATAAATAAAATTGAATCATCCCTGCTCCAAGGCCAATGATATTCATGTAATCATCAATGGTCATGACTATACCGAATAATCTTGGTCATAATCATACCAACAATTTGTCACCCGATGAACTACGAAGCCGATGAGGACTTTTACCACATCATTCGTCACATTACGGTCATAATTATACCGAATAATCCATGGTCATAATCATACCAAGTCAATTTATGCACGTAAGCCAAAGATGACTTTCAACATTATATAAGCATGAGGATAATGATAATTCAATAAAACAAGTTCAAGAATAAATTTTAAAGATTTATAAGTTAATTTATCCTGAACTAAATAACGTCCAAATTGACAACTTGATACTGCTTTGTGCAGTAAAATTCAAGAATGCAAAGAAGAATATTTCCATGAAAAGATACCGGATAAAGCACAAATATCAAGGATATTCCACTAATTTCATGGAGTATAGAAGCCAAAGCTTTAACCAACTGAGTATAATAGAATATATGAAACTACAAATGGATTTTCGCCCGCCATGCGGTAATCCACGTAGACATATCGTTTCCACAATTTAATAAGGAATGAATACGAAGGATCATTCACCATGCATGTGGTAATCCACAAAGACAGGTTATTCCAACAGAATAATAAAGAATAGAATAACAAAAGGATTCACCATGCGTAATGCGATAGATCGCACGAGCACAAAGGTTATTCCCAGCGAATAATAAATAATGGAACCCAGTCCCGCGTAAAGCGCATACGAGATAGGATATTAAACAAAATAATAAATAATGGAACCGGTCCGGCGTAAGCGCTTACAGACGGGATATTACGACAAAATAATAAAGAATGGAATATTAGAAGAATTTCACCATGTATGCTAAGTATTGCCAGATAAACAAAGTTATTCAACAGAATGATAAGAATGGAATAATGAAGAATATCACCAAGTATAGGGTATCCAGCGTACATAAGTTATTCAATAGAATAATAAAGAATGGAATAATGAAGTTCTCTTCACGAATAAGAAAGAAAGAATACCCCTTACGAGTACAACAAATAATATCCCTACCTTAAAAAAAGCTGAATATTGGAGTAGTGAAGTAGCGAGAATACTTTTCTTCTTTCTCTCTCTATAGTTTTTCTCTCTAGAGTTTCGGTGAATTCGTAAGAAATAATGAAGGAATGAGATTCTATTTATATGAGAATGGGTGAATAGTAACTAATTCATGAGCGGTCAGATTGATTTACTTTTAAGCAGACGGTCCATATTGATTTACTATTAAAACTTAAAGCAACGGTCCATCTTGATTTACTATTAAAACTTTAAACCAAATGATCCATATTGATTCACTATTATAACTTTCACCACGGTCCATATTGATTTACTATTATATCTTCAACCAACTATTCGAAAAATTAGCACATTTCCTCATGGAATAATATTGTACCCAAAAAGGATTTCAATGAAAAGAAATATATCTTACGGTGAATAGTACCTCGTGAATAGTAATTCGTAAATAGTAACTGTGAATAGTGAATAGTATAATACGAAAAGTGCCACGAATACCCGATTGAATAATATAACCTCCAGACATCAATTATTATCGAAACAAATGTCGATTTCCACTAACACTACTAATCCCAACACAATGGAACTATCAATTTCATCTTTAATCAATACGAACTTATTCATCATTAATATTATAATTCACAATATTTAACAACCATGTCATTCCCAGGAAAGAGGGGGCTTTCCGATAAGGATTTCTCCTTATTGGGCGCAATTGATTAGGTGACCAAACCTCTCCTCTTGCAGAACTTCTAGACATTTTCAATATTGCAAATAATAATATGAATAACTTTGCCGTCTCAATTATTGATTTAATAATATAACATATTATGCAGATGATACTGTAATAATAATTGAATCAATAATATGAGAGATATGATGCAGCAATTACTGTAGTAATAATTGAGTATAACTGAGTGACTTCTCACGTAAGCATCAATAATCAATATCGTGTGCTAATATGCAACCACGCGTATTATTGTACTTTTACTACCGGGTAGTTCAACAGTTTTAACAGTAACACCTCCGCCGTTATTTTTATATAAAGATAATTTTGTCATTTTTTAACTACGACAATACTTCCGTTGTGGGGTCCACCAATGATTGTGCCGTTGTACGAATATTCCCCGACGAAAAGAATATTCTCCGACCAATCGAATATTATACAACAACTTGCATACTTTGCAAAATTTATAAATATTACCCACAACTATAACACTATCTCAAATCCACACCATAATATTCAAAAATATATTTCGAGAAAATTAAATATTTATTCATAAAATCTAGGGTCTCACAATATTGTTTTGCTCCAACTTGATAAACTCTACCTCCTTCACGTGACGAATACTTTCGGGAAAGTACTTGTCGTTGAACAGTTCTTGGAATTTCTCCCAAGACATCTTCAGTGCGGCAGGCTGAGTACGCTTTATAGATTCCCACCAATAATCTGCCTCTCCTCGCAACATGAAGGTGGCAATAGGAACCTTTTGCTCTTCAGAGCATCCCAAGACATCAAATATCTTGGTGATCTGCTTTATCCACGCCTCCGCGTCTTAAGTTGTTTTGGCTCTCCCAAAAACTCCGGTGTTCCCAACTCCTTGAACTGCTTAGCGGTGACCATCCGAGAGTTACCAATGTTTCCACCTGCATTTTGAACAGGAGTCGATCTCGCCTGATGTTGTATGAATTGCATAAAGCCTCTAAACATCCCATTGTTCATCGTTTGGTCGGTGTTGTTGTATTCCTGAGGATTATTGCCTTCCTAATGCACATTATCTTGGGTATTAATCGTTGGTGACTCAACGATCTCATGTGCTTCATTGTTTATCTCAACATTCTCGGTTGTCATTTTCAAACACTGCCACAAAATAAGGGTTAATTGACACGTTACATATTATCCCTATATTCTGACCGACCAATTAAATAACAAATAAACTTAGGTAGGTCATACTAGCGAAGAATTTCCCCATCTCTCCCCCTAGTTCTAGTCTCATGTCTTAGCCAAGGATCATATCCATAAGCTTTGATACCAACTATGAAGCCCCCAAAATAGGTATACATCACCCATTCTGAGTCGCCAAATACATGGTACAAAATACAAATACAAACTTAATTATATAACATGAGCTGAGAGTTTTTACACGAATATTGTCTAGTAGACAGTATTCAAACTCAAATGGAGTCCTCATTACAATTATTATCACACTATTTTATAAAATAGTGAGGACTACTACAACCACCATCTCGGACCGTCACTCCATTCCCCAACTAGTCCCGGCTACGTTCTCATTTCTTGATGAGAATAATGAAAGCAAAAGGGTGAGCTCAACTAGCCCAGTAAGAAATATTATGTGCCAACCCCAAAATAGGTCAATTCCATCCAACCCATTATGAGTCACCAAAGACATGGTACAAAAAACAACTACAACTTTATTACAACAATTGTCGTGCAAAATACAACAACTCATGTGTTGTGAGTTTTGATACAAATATATATATCAACTGTGACTCTTGACACCAACTTGGGTTCGCCTCACCCTATTGGATTCACCTAATATAACTACTAAATGATGACCACCGTTCTATTCCCCTGTTACCCCCGCTCGACCCAGCTACACTCTTATTACCTGAAAGGAATTGTGAAACAGAAGGGTGAGCACAACTAGCTCAGTAAAGAATATCATGACTAAAGATAAATAAATTATCAATAGCCTTCAACAGTAATAAATCAGAGATTTAGAACATATGATAGATGATAAAAATTTTCAACCATAGTTGCAACGGAACGAGAAATCCATTAGAAGAGTCAAATAGACCATAAAGTCTATTATTTTCTCTATGTTAAAAATCCACCAACAATGTTTTATCCCTGTAACATCAATCAACAGTTCTGGTCCACAATCATATGAATAACTCATAATCATTATTGTGATTCTAAATTTCTCTTCGCATCCAGGACGAAGATAATTTTCATCACATGTCTTTACTTGAAACATCAAAGATCATGGTTATACCAAATCACAGTTCCTGTTCATAATCATACTAATAGATTCATCTTTGCACTACGGCCAAAGATATTCATCTGTATCACCAGTTGGTCATGTTCATCTCAACACCTGTTCATCTTTGCACTACTGGCCAAAGATATTTCAACAACATGTCATCTTTACACTATGGGCCAAAGATATTCATCAACAATTCATCTTTGCTATACAGGCCAAAGATACTCCTCAACAGTTCATATTTGCACTACAGGCCAAATATATCCATCAACAGTTTATATTTGCACTACAGGCCAAATATATTATTATCTCAAAGAAATATATAATCATTTCAGAATTTATATAAACAATAATTATAACCATGTTGATCAATTCATCTTTACACTTAAGCTAAAGATATTCAATTATAAATTCAATGGTCATGATCATACCAGTTAATAATTCATCTTTGCACTACTGGCCAAAGAGAACCCATAGTCACGATCATACCAATAATCTACCCATCTTTACACTCAAGTGAAAGAGAAATTCAACATCAAGGTTATAAAAATGTTATATATGATAATAAAAACAATATGATCAACAACTACATTTATTTTCAAGAGCAACAATCATAAATCAACGATAATTTGGTCAGAAAAAGAAACCAATTTTTGTCGTGAATAGTACCCGTAAATAGTAACTCGTGAATAGTAACTCGTGAATAGTAACTCGTGAATAGTAACTCATGAATAGTAACTCGTGAATAGTACTCCGTATTCGTACATAGTACCGTATACGTAAATAATGTCATATACATAAATAGTGCCATATACATGAATAGTGCCGTATACGTGAATAGTAACCCAGACTAAAAAGGTAGAAATTCCACAATAAGATCCATACCAATATGTCAGTATAATGATATTGAAAGAATAACATCATTATGAAGAATATAACATCCCTTAATATCCCTACTATCCCCTACCTCAAAAGAGCAGTATTTCTAACTTGAATATCGGATATAATGCTGAACGAACTTGCACTGATGAATAGCAACTCACCAAGTATCTAAATACTCATAAAATACACTCAATAATCTAGAGAGAGAAAGAGAGAAAACATATTTTTGGTGTGATTTTCAATTCTAACTTAGCCCTCTATTTATAGGAAAATGTTTGCACGCCGAAGTAGACTTGACCTGCTACCTGATGGTTTTACCTGCTACTATTCCACCCACCAAAAATCAGCCATCTTTTCCAACAACCAAAAGTGGGGCCCACCCATTTCTAGAATTTTCCACCAAAATTATTTATAAACCTAATTTTCGAATCAATCACCTCTTAAAATTCATAACAAATCATTCGTTCATTTTTAACGGTTCAAAATTTGTGGACATATACTCAACTTATATATGTATAACATATCCAAAAATCACAACGATCCAACGGTCAGATTAAAAATTATACCTCACACAATAAAGGCGTAAGAATAATCGATTTGATCTTTTAATACCTCAATCCAGATAAAATCTCGATAAAATACCTCAACATTAATTCCTTCATTTATAACCACATAAATAAATCCATCATTTATATCCAAAATAAATATTTCATTATCATATAAATCAATAATTAATTATTCACAAATAATATTACGAGAATCACAATAATGACAACCGCAGGGCGGCCTAGGAAGAGGGGGGCTTTCCGATAAGGATTTTTCCTTACTGGCGCGCAATTAGGTGACCAAACCTCTCCTTGACAGAACTTTCTAGACATTGGCAATAGTGTTATCTCATAATATTATTCAAATAATATGAATTATTGATCTGATAATGGGAAATACTGTGTAGTGACAATTATTGAAACAACAATAATATAAAATATCAACGCAGCAATTATTGAATCAATAAAATAAAATTTTGAATACTAATTACTGTAACAATTATTGAGTAGTGCCTTCTTACGTAAGGATCAATAATTCAAAAATTATGTGTAAAACCGTGTGCTACTGTGCAAACACGCGTATTACTGTATTTTAACCAACGGGTATTCCAACAGTGTTAACGGTAACAACTACGTCGTTATTTATAAAAACTCAATTTGTCATTTTCTTTATCCGACAGTTATTCTGTTATGGGGCCCACAAATGGTACATCGCCGTGCATGCGAATATTCCCAAGCGAAAAGAATATTCCACGACCAAACGAATATTCCCCGACAACAATGAATATTTTATATATTTTGAAAAAATTTCATATATCACCCTTAACTTTAAACTTTTATCAATTTAACTATTTACTAAATAGAAAATTTGAATAATTTTATTTCATAAAATTCAGGGTCTTACAATCTCCCCTCCTTATTAAATTTTGTCCCCGAAATTTACGTACCTGGTTTTTCAAAGAGTTGAGAATACGTTGCTTTCATTTTAGATTCCATCTTCCCCGTCATCATGATTTCTCCATTGCTCATCTCCTGTATTTTGGATATCATTCTAGAATACAGCTTCAAAACAAGGGTTAATTGAACAAATTAACATATCACATAATATCCCGATATTATGACTGACCAACAAATAAGCTTAAGTAGGACACACTAGCGAAGGATTTACTCATCTCTCCCCTCCTAGTTCTATTCCACGATCTTCGCCAGAGATCATATCATTAAGCTCTGATACCAAATGTGACAACCCCAAAATAGGTCCAGAAAACAACTAAAACTTTATTACAACAATTGTCGTGCAAAATACAACAACTCATGTGTTGTGAGTTTTGATACAAATATATATCAACTATGACTCTTGACACCAACTTTGGTTCGCCTCACCCTATTGGATTCACCAAATATAACTAATAAATGATGACCACCATTCTATTCCCCTGTTACCCCCGCTCGACCCAGCTACACTCTTATTACCTGAAAGGAATTGTGAAACAGAAGGGTGAGCACAACTAGCTCAGTAAAGAATATCATGACTAAAGATAAATAAATTATCAATATCCTTCAACAGTAATAAATCAGAGATTTAGAACATATGGTAGATGATAAAAAATTTCAACCATAGTTCCAGCGGAATGAGCAATTCATTAGAAGAGTCAAATAGACCATAAAGTCAATTATCTTCTCTATGTTAAAAATCCACCAACAATATTTTATCCATGTAACATCAATCAACAGTTCTGGTCCACAATCATATGAATAACTCATAATCATAATTGTGATTCTAAATTTCTCTTCGCATCTAGGACGAAGATAATTTTCATCACATGTCTTTACCTGAAACATCAAAGATCATGGTTATACCAAATCACAGTTCTTGTTCATAATCATACTAATAAATTCATCTTTGCACTACGGCCAAAGATATTCATTTGTATCACCAGTTGGTCATGTTCATCTCAACACTTGTTCATCTTTGCACTACTGCCCAAAGATATTTCAACAACATGTCATCTTTGCACTACGGGCCAAAGATATTCATCAACAATTTATCTTTTCACTACAGGCCAAAGATATTCCTCAACAGTTCATATTTGCACTACAGACCAAATATATTATTATCTCAAAGAAATATATAATCATTTCAGAATTTATATAAACAATAATTATAACCATGTTGATCAATTCATCTTTACACTTAAGCTAAAGATATTCAATTATAAATTCAATGGTCATGATCATACCAGTTAATAATTCATCTTTGCACTACTAGCCAAAGAGAACTCATAGTCAAGATCATACCAATAATCTACCCATCTTTACACTCAAGTGAAAGAGAAATTCAACATCAGGGTTATAAAAATATTATATATGATAATAAAAACAATATGATCAACAACTGAATTTATTTTCAAGAGCAACAATCATAAATCAACGATAATTTGGTTAGAAAAAGAAACCAATTTTTGTCGTGAATAGTACCCATGAATAGTAACTCGTGAATAGTAACTCATGAATAGTAACTCATGAATAGTAACTCATGAATAGTAACTCGTGAATAGTACTACTCAGATTAGATATATAAATCAGATATCGTAAATAATGTCATATACATAAATAGTGCCATATACATGAATAATGCAGATATCGTGAATAGTAACCCCACTAAAAAGGTAGAAATTCCACAATAAGATCCATACCAATATGTCAGTATAATGATATTAAAAGAATAACATCATTATGAAGAATTTAACATCCCTTAATATCCCTTACTATCCCTTACCTCAAAAGAGCAGTATTTTTGACTTGAATATCGGATATAACGCTGAACAAACTTGCACTGATGAATAGCAACTCACCAAGTATCTAAATACTCATAAAATACACTCAATAATCTAGAGAGAGAAAGAGAGAAAACTTGTTTCTGGTGTGATTTTTAATTCTAACTTAGCCCTCTATTTATAGGAAAATGTTAGCACGCCGAAGCAGACTTGACCTACTACCTGATGGTTTTACCTGCTACTATTCCACCCACCAAAAATCAGCCATCTTTTCCAACAACCAAAAGTGGGGCCCACCCATTTCTAGAATTTTTCACCAAAATCATTTATAAACCTAATTTCCGAATCAGTCACCTCTTAAAATTCATAACAAATCATTCGTTCATTTTTAACAGTTCAAAATTTGTGGACATATACTCAACTTATATATGTATAACATATCCAAAAATCACAACGATCCAAATTACGATTAAAAATTATAACTCACACAATAAAGTTGTAAGAACAACGATTTGATCTTTTAATACCTCCAATCGACAAAAATCGATAAAATACCTCAACATTAATTTCTTCATTTATAACCACATAAATAAATCCATCATTTATATCCAAAATAAATATTTCATTATCATATAAATTAATAATTAATTATTCACAAATAATATTACGAGAATCACAATAATGACAACTTTACGCCCCAGAAAGAGGGGCTTTAGATAAGGATTTCTCCCATCGCGCACGCAATTAGGTGACCAAACCTCTCCTCGACAGAACTTTTCTAGACATTGCCAATAATGTTATCTCATAATATTATTCAAATAATATGAATTATTGATCTGATAATGGGAAATACTGTGTAGTGACAATTATTGAAACAACAATAATATAAAATATCAATGCAGCAATTATTGAATCAATAAAATAAAATTTTGAACAGTAATTACTGTAACAATTAATGAGTAGTGTCCTCTTACGTAAGGATCAATAATTCAAAAATACTGTGTAAAACCGTGTGCTACTGTGCAAACACGCATATTACTGTATTTTAACCAACGGGTATTCCAAAAGTGTTAACGGTAACAACTACGCCGTTATTTATAAAAACTCAATTTGTCGTTTTCTTCATCAGACAGTTATTCTGTTATGGGGCCCACAAATGGTTGCGCCGTCGTACGAATATTCCCCGACAGAAAGAATATTGCACGACCAAACGAATATTCCCCGACAACAATGAATATTTTATAACCACTTGCTTATTTTGAAAAAATTTCACATATCACCCTTAACTTTAAACCTTTATCAATTTAACTATTTACTAAATAGAAAAATTGAATAATTTTATTTCATAACATTCGGGGTCTTACATATTATGACTATGATAATGCAGAATAAAATATTGTTAGCCTTCAATAGTGTTAAACTAATAAACAACAAGTTTAACTGCAACGGAATAAGCAATCCATTAGAACAGTCAAGTAGAACATGCTATCTACTATCTTCTATGATTTAAAAAGTTTATCAACAATTTTATCGCTGAGACTCAGCTTAATAAATAGTATCATAACAGCGAATTATCCATACACTACGGGCCAAGGATATTCGTGTTTTCACCAATGGTCATAATCATACCAGCAACTGTCCATCAATGCACTACGGGCCAATGAGGACTTTTACCACATCATTTGTAACATTACGGGTCATGATTATACCGAATGATCCCTAGTCATAATCATAACAATCAACAGTCCATTTATGCACTACGGCCAAAGATGACTTTCATCACAATATAAGCATGAGGATGATGACAATGATATAAGAATTCAATTAATGAAAGCAAAGGATAAATTTTAAAAGATTTATAATTTAATTTATCCAGAATTTAATAATATCCTAATTGCCAACATGATACTGCTTTGTGGAGTAAAATTCAAGAATAATATTGTATCAAAAATAATTTGGACCGAAAAGAAATCAATTTTTGTCATAAATAGTACTCCGGGTGAATAGTACCCGAGTGAATAGTACCCCGTGAATAGTACTTCGAGAATAGTACCCCGTGGATAGTACTTTGTGAATAGTACTTCATAAATAGTACCCATGAATAGTACCCTGTGAATAGTACTTTGTGAATAGTACCGTATAAATGAATAGTACTCATGGACAGTACTCCAACATGAAAAGCTTAAAATTTAACAAGAATGTGTAGAAAATATCCTTGTAAAATGATACTAGATGAAGCGCAAATTTTAAGGATATTCTATTAATTTCACAGAGTATAGAAGCAATACTTTAATAAAATGAGGGTATAATTAGGAATACGAGACGAAATAATATTACTCACATACTACAGAATATGGAATAAAATATTATTCCTTATGAATACTGAACAAAAATAATATCCCTTACCTTAGAAGAAGACTAGATACTGGAATAGTGAAGTAGTAGACTACTCTTCTTCTTTCTCTCTATAACTTCTCTCTCTATAGCTTCTCTCTCTATAATTGTTCTTGTGAGTCTTAGTGAATTGGTGAGAATGAAAGAAGAATGAGCTTCTATTTTTAGGAAAACATAGTTTCTATAATTGCACGCTTTGGGGCTCGAATTATTATAGTATAGTACCTTCATCTTTACCTCCATTTTTAATTTAGTCCTGCAAGTATTATCAATCTTGGACCACCTCCCCTAATAGTAATGCATGTGAATCAATAGTTCCATTCATGTGAGCAAATAGTTATATGCATGTGAACTAATAACAATTAATTGCTCATTTATCTGATTGGTCAATATAACCTCCAGAAATCAATTATTATCGAAATAAATGTCGATTTCCACTAACACAAATAATTCCAACACAATGGAAACATTAATTTCATCTTTAATCAACTCGAACATATTCATCATTAATATTATAACTTACAATATTTAACAACCAGATCATTCCCAGAAAATAGGGGGCTTTCCGATAAGGATTTCTCCTATTGGTAGCTTAATTAGTGGCCAAACCTCTCCTCGACGTAACTTTCTAGACATCATCAATATTGCAAATAATAATATGAATAACTTTGTCGTCTCAATTATTGATTTAATAATAATAAATATTATGCGAGATGATCTTTGTGACAATAATTGAATCAATAATATGAGAGATATTATAAAGAATTATTTGTAGTAATAATTGAGTATAATCGAGTGACTTCTCATGTAAGCATCAATAATCAATAACGTGCTACTATGCAACCATGCGCGACACATCGTATTTTTTACTACCCGGTAGTTCAGCGGTTTAACGATAAAACTTTCGTTGATTATTTTATAAAAAATATTTCTTTTCGCTTTTCTAACTACTGACAATACTTTCGTTGTGGGGTCCACTAATGATTGTGTCGTTGTACGAATATTCCCTGTTAAAACGAATATTTCCCGACCAATCGAATATTTTAAAACCCTTGCTTACTTTGCAAAATTTGTAAATATTACCCACAACTATAACATTATATCAAATCCACACCATAATATTCAAAAATATATTTCGAGAAAAATTAATCTTTATTCATAAAACTTGGGGTCTTACATTAATTGTCCATAAAACATAAGCATGCATGTTGAAATTGCACCCAGTATAGGAGTCATATGTTTGAATTCCTTGTTCCCACAAATCAACAAGATCATCTATTAAAGGACGTAAATAAACATCGATTTCATTACCTGGTGCTTTTGGTCCAGGAATCAAAAGTGACATTATGAAAAAGGGCTCCTTCATGCACATCCAAGGGGGCAAATTATAAGGAGTGAGTATTACCGGCCACATGCTATATGAACAATTCATATTTCCAAATGGATTGAATCCATCCGTGGTTAGGCCAAGACGAATGTTTCTTGGATCATTGGAAAACCATTCATACTTTCTATCAAACTCCTTCCACGATATAGAATATGCTAGATGCCTCAGTTCACCTTCTACTGAAATAAGTTTTTCCTTGTGCCACCGCATGTCTTTTGCAATTTTTTTGACATAAAAAGTCTTTGCAACCGCGGTTTTATAGGAAAGTATCTCAAAATCTTGTGTGAGATTTTTTTACCCTTCCCATCATTAACTTTCCATCTTGATTCCCGGCATATTGGACACTCTTCTAAATCCTTATCTTCTTGCCAAAAAAGGGCACAATCATACCTTCAAAAAAAATGAGACAGATTAACTATATATGAATAAGTGTTATAATTAATGACTTTTTGATATGTTATTTACTTACTTGCATGCATGAATTGGAAGGTATCCAAGGTCAATTTCACGTAGCATTGTCTTTGCCTCGTAGTATAATTTTGGCAAATTTACACCATCAGGAAGAACATCTTTAATCAACTCAAGTAGCATGTCTATGGACTTATTTGTCCAATGGTTGAAAACCTTCAAATGAAGCAATTTTATAACAAATGACAAAATGAAGTACTAATTGCATCCCGGATATAACTCTTTGTCTAACATATGAAGCATTTTGTTCAAATCTTGTATGATTTCGATTTTGGAAGGTATCTTCATTCCCACCAACAGCAAAGGTTCCTCGATTAATATCTTCCATTAGTGTTTCAATTTCATCATCATCACCATCTAAATCATAGTCCATAAAGTCCTCATTTTGAGAGAAAATATTATGTCCATGTTCATTGGGTATACGTGGAATGGTTTCACCGTGGTAAATCCACTTATCATAAGAAGGCATTATCCCATTTATGCACAAATGTGAAGACACCTCTCTTGGGTTTTAGTGTATAGGTTCATACACTTAATACAAGGACATCTAATGTCAACTGTTGGGCCAAAAATTGCACGTGCATGCTCAATGAAGCTTTTGACCCCATTGCGATAAGTCGCTGATATACGCTCATGATGCATCCAGCTCTTATCCATGAAATTAAGTTCAACCTGAAATTTATTCATCAACTCAATTACATCAACTCAACCAGTGATTTAAACAATAACACAATACACATAAATCAGATAAAACAATAACCAGTGGTCATATTTAAATCATTTATATTTTGAGAGATTGAATCAAACTTTTAGTTAAACGAGTACATTGTCATACATTTGGGACGTCACTCTTACAGTTTAAAGGGAAACATTTGGGTCACTCTTACAGTTTAAATAACAATTGTCAAAGAAAAGGTCATAAAAGCTTGATTTGTCACTCGTGTCTTTCAAATTTGCAAGCGAGGCAACTTAATAAGATATCATTATGTGTTTGCGACATGCTTAAGAGTTGAGACACACAACCAAAAATCTGCATGTCATAACTAATTTAAAAGAGAATGGTAAACTCTAAGTTATAGAAAGATAGGAATGGAAATTCGAAAGAAAACCAGCAAATCAGATCGACCGTGAAAGGTGATAAACAAGCGAGAGTCTGGTAGATTAGCGGCATGGACTATGGAATTGTCGATTTTTATAAAATGTCGTCCCGACGCCATTGGTGACCTTGCGTTGTTCATTCAAAATGATCTGAAATTCTTGGGCTGAATCTTCTGATCGGCGATGGTGAATTTACCGATGAAAGTCAGGAAAAGCGTGGAGCGTTATGTCACCGAATGGATCTCTACGATGGTGATAGTGGGCGAGAATTATTAATAAATCGGGAGGATTTAGAGTTATTGAGCCGTGATTCGGAGTTTGGCTCTTGAATAATGGTAGTCTGTGAAGCGATGTTAGCGGGTGGAATTAGCGAAGAGTCTCGAAGTCAACCAGTTGATCATTTATAGTGATTCTCGATTGGTCGTTAAACATTTATGAAATTATGAAAGCTCGAGGAACACGAATGATCAAATATACGCTGGCCGGAGTTGAAACGACTTCAATTTTTTTGCCGTCTGGTTTGGTGTAAGCGCAGCGATAATTCTCTGCTTCGATGCTTTGTCGAAATTGGCCCTCTGGTCTGATGTCTTTAAATGGATGGTGTATTTACCGGAAATGTGCATCGGCAAAGAAAGATCAAGTCTGAGTACTAATTTGATGCTTATCGATGAGGATCTTTATGGAATTGGCGTTTTCCTCGCCCATTATTAAAATGTTTGGTTAAAATTAGAAATGAAATGCTAAAAATTTAAAAGTCTTGCTCTTGATGCAGAGTGGTAGTAACTCCTGACCCTAAGTTAGAAAGATACCCCTTTAATCATTTTAGTCTCATTGAAAAGTCAATCTCGACTTTTAATTGGGAGACAACGCTATGGAAATTATTGAAGGGGTGAAAAAGATATCATAATGGCTTTCACCACTGAAAACTTTCACTATGGAATCATATCTGATGTGGCCGATTAATAGGAGTTATTTACATTTTTAGTTTTTAGTCTTTACTCGCCGATGGAACGATCAAAAACCGATAGAATGATTTAAAAGTGGTTACATTTACTGTATGCGAGGAAATGCAGTGAAGATTATATGACGGTTGAAATTCATCCAGGTAATTTAGCGTTGAATCTAACGAGGTAACCCGGGTTGGTGTAGCCTCAATTGCTTAGAACTTACCGGATAAAAAAATCTTGAGTTCCTTTTACAGATCGAAATATTTGCCGAATCGAAAGCCGATTCCAGTCAAACACCACTGTACAGCTATCGAAGTGCAAGTAAGTAAGGCTCTTCCCACTGCTTAAGTTTATCGAAGTTTTTGGCAATGACAGTCAAAGGAAGAGCAAGTTCTTGAAGAAGAAAATACATAAGAAAATGTTAACAAAGAACACAGTAAACATGTACAAACAAAACAAAACCAACTACAAAGTTGATATCATCACATTATATCTTATTTATTCAACAAAGTTGCTAAACTCCTCCCGCATATCAATTCCTACTCCTCCAGAGCTATCAAACTAAGACCAATAAGAGTTCTACGATCAGAATCAGACCATTTAGATTATTTAGATTCTGCTTGTACGATTTCATTTACTATTCTCTTACCCTTGGATTTCGAGGAATTTGATTATCCTTATTTCCACCTGTAGATTTCTTTTCATTATTCGCCTTCACAAGGTTCTTTTTCCAGTCTTTAAATAGTCTTGGTGTGATACTTTTGTTGTAGTTAAGAACTTCCCCTCGTTCATCTTTTATTTTCTTCTTGAATATCTTTTTCAGTCAATATGTTTGGAACTTGGAAAACATGGACAATAAATAAATATAAAAATGAGAAAAAATATCAAACATGCTCATAAATGCAATACAGGATTTGGAACTTGAATGCCTAAGAGGCTACGACCATTCTTTAGAACAAATCTATTAAGATAGCTTAGCGATAGATATATTGTCATTGATTTTGTTGTCCTTTGGAACACAGCCGCGAAAAGTTTGGGGAGATTCAAGCAAAGCTCTGGTGGGAGCAAAACAGGGAGAGATTACAAGCTCAATACCTTTAACTATACATACCGTCACTTTAAAATAGGGGTGTAGAACCAACAGGATTGAAGATTTCAATGGCAGTTTTCCTGTCTGGAGGAATGAAGTCATCACCAAAATGGATCAACCACCACTCCAAATGGTCATGTCTATAAAAAAAAAAAACAAGTTACTAATGGTGATGATTCTAATTAATTTACTGACAATATCTATGTTCCTTTTGGATCAGTGTAACAAGGAATATAATCACTCTCACTTATGCAACCATTTCCGTCTTAATTTAGCTTTCAATGTTTTATACCATAATTTACATACATCCCCTGTTCCCCTCCCCTCAAGTTCACATTTTAATCTTGGTCGTTGTAATGCGAGAAATACAATCAATTATAAACATTTTTGGGAAGCTTCTCTCTCAGTTCTTGCATGGATTTTGTTATGAACTTGGACCGCATGAAATTTTGGGTTAAGGTTTCTACCATCCAGGACAAACTATAATCGTAGTAGTGATATCATTATTATATTATTCTAGTCATATTCAACCGCGAAATTCAAAGATTAATATTTTCTCCAATTCGGAAAATTCAGGAAACAAGAAAATGCTGGTAGGGTTGCAGTTTGTCCTGGTGTATTTGTACAATAATTATACTTCTGTCATGAATTCACAAAACTGTTCCAAAGTTGGGATATTAAATAATGATAGGTTGTTATCTTTTACAGCATTACGTAAGATGTTGCTTTTATACTTGGTGAATGAAAAGTCCTTGTTACTTGATTATTGAGGGTTACCACAGTGGCCTTTAATTAAGGTTTGGTTGATTCTTATTCTATTCCACACTTATGATGCACATATAATGATTGCAAACTATTTAGTCTATTCCTTTTATATTTGAAAAAGAAGACCACAAGAAGCTAATGCTAAAATCAGCTGCTAAATTGAATCAGGTGGTGTAACAGAAAACCAAAAGAAATTCAATCGCAATTGTTGTGACTAAGCCTTAAGCTAAGGAACACATTTTCATATTTATGTCGCTCTATACACACACACACGCACAATATTGACTCAGAACTGGAAGGGGGGAGATTGCTTTAAAGAACAAATAAGATTCAATAGAATTTTTTCATTGTTGCAACTAAAAGCTAAATTTAAGGGACGCATTTTCATATTCATGTCTCATTGTCCCACTATTCCTCTATATATTGAATTAGGAAAGTATCATTCTCCAATCTGTAACGAATATAATCCACGACTGAGATATTTTGCCAGCAGGGGTAAGCCATTTAAGGTGAAACTGATCTATAATTATATATTGTGACCCATTGTTGAAAAAACATTCTAGTATCCTCCACCAATTTTAAATTTTTAATACTAAATTATGCCAGATACAAATGCTACCCATCCTAACTTTTCAAACACCAAAAAGTATTGCGGTAGAATTACTTTTCATTAAATAAAATAATTTTCGATGATTATCTAAATAGAATGTCATTTTATTTTATTTAAAATAAACACTAGTGTTAACGCCAAATTTCGTCTGCGCGTCCAATCACAGAATCCACGCGCTGAAACCTGCACAATAACATATCACACGAAGTTTGACTTTGTTTTGTAGGGGATAGATCCGGTGTGAGAGAATAAATCAAAGTAGTTCACAAAGTTTAACAATGGAGGCTTAAGTGTTTAGTGCTCAAAAGATGTATTACCTCTTGGTAGTAACCCTAGTCCTATATTTATAATACTCTCGCCACCTTTAGACTCCTTCTCCCAGTCGGATTAGGACTCCTAAACATGGTAGTTACCATCTTATGGTTCCAACACAATCTCCTTAAAAGGTGCAAGTGAAATTCAATCCAAACACTACATTTGGAGTTACCTTATTCAATTAGAGTTAGGAGCCCAGACTCAGACGCATAAGATGGCCCCTTGCGCATGTGCCCAACCCATCCAACCCCAAGTCGGCCCAAAGAGCTCGAAGGCCCGACGCCGAACAACATACACCATAGTAAGGTCCCGGCCCAAAGTACTCGGATACCGAACTCGAACACCTCCATCATCTCCGAGGCCTTTGGCCCATCAGGCTTACCAACCACTTCTAACGTCAGGCCTTAGGCCCACCTGGGTGTCGGTAAAATCGAACATTGCCCCCCAGTCTCTTGTTATAATTTATTTATAATTAGAGACTTGAAAGGTCATGAATTTGAAGAGTCACGACAGCTAGTGATGAGTTTCCTGAGGAACCCAAACGACTTTTTCTCGCTTTTTGAAACCCTAAACGCTTCCCCCAACGTCGGGCCCCACATGCCATAAATAGCCGCCCTTGGGTTTCGAGCCCTTACACTTATAAAATCCCCAACCCCACCATTGTTGTCACCTTTTCTCCAGTTCCTCATTTCAAAATCTCCGACGAAGGCGATTTGTGACACCCCCAAATCCGGGTACTTCATTTCCACCGAATTTGGTGCTCACTTATCAAATCTATTATATCTAACTACCCATAATCAAAGGATAAAGACATAAATTTAAATAACTTAAACAATAATCTCTCCCATTAAATGGTTACATCATAATCTCAAAACAAATCCCAAGTAATCTAACCTTAAAATTATTACATCAGTTTGCGAAATACATTATAAAATAAAACAAGACTTAAGACATCAATTATTTAAAGAAACTTTAAACAATTCTTCATCACTTGGACATCTTGCCCTTTTCCTTGCTAGTAGATGGATCATCACCACTTTCAACTTTAGCTGCATTGTTTAATTGCAAGAGTGAGCAAACAATTGCTCACTGACATAAAGATGGTGTAATAACTACATGAGAGTGAACAACGAATACTGAATGATAAAGAACTTGTTCTACGAATCAAAAAGAGAAAACAAGATCGAACTTTAATTATCTGAGGGTCTTATGACCACGAACTATGTCCACGGTGTTTAGGTATTATTACCTTAACCTCAACAGTCGTTAGACTGTACGGACTCTTCTTAACGTACTCAGAGGGATTAGCCCTTTGTACCATGTATTGTGCACAAACATCTAAACGTTACACATACAAAATTCCCTATGTTAGGGTTGTTCGTCTCAGTTTGAATTTAGAATTTCCGCACTAAAAAAAGTTTAGTTTGGAACTAGCTTATCAGTGTTTCTAGAATTTTAGAACACTTATTCAATTTCCATAAATAAAGATTTAATACAAAAATGTACAACTAAATAAGGCTATCAATGTCAAAGATCGAATATCAACAATATATAACTGAATAAGCATGATATATATGCAAAGTATTATATTTCAAGGAATTAAAACAATCTCCTTTGAACCAATGTGTTAGAACAACATATGTTTTGAATACTAATAACAAGAAATGAGAATGTGAAACTCATTCGATGTAACGAATTAGGTTACATGAGCTTATTTAATCATTTATCAGAATAGAATCAATAGTCTTGCTCCATGACAAATATAAGATTTAAAAACTTGCACATTTATGAAAGTAGAGTTAGAGAACTTGCATAATAATAATTTAGGAATGGGAATTTGCATTCAATACGAAAAGAATGAAGTTAGAAAGCTTTGCTCAATGTAAAGAGTTAAGATTTAAGAACTTGCTCAATAATAACAAGGTAGAGTTAGAAAAACTTGCATAACCATAACAAACTAACTCAATGAAAGTATGGAGTTAGAAGACTTGCCTTGTTTGTAAGTTATACAAATGAAATAATCTCCAATTACCCTACACATATCATCGAAATCGCAACAACAATTAATTGTATGAATATTAGCTTTAGGGTTTAAACCATCATTTAGGTCATAACCCTAACCTCGCACCTAACCATTTAAGTTAACATACTTAACGTGTAACAATCCAGATTTTTTTAATTATAATATTTAAATATTTATTGGATTATATAAATATTTAATGGATGTGTTTATCGTTGAATAAGTATTTGTTTAATTGATTTGATATGATTTGATTTTTTATTTGTTTAATAAATAATTAATGAGTTAAGGAAAGTAATTATTTTGAAATAGTAATCTAATTTAATTTAATAATTAAGTTAGAGAGTTTATAATGATTAAATAAATTATTATATTATGCAATGAATTGTTATTAGAATTAATTAAATTAAGTATGAAAACTTAATTAATTAGAAGTATGACAAATAACTATATTATAAGTGGTTATTAAAATAAATTAAAGTAGTTTTAATTTATTTTGCCAAACAAGGCTTAAATATATTAAGTCTTTAATTTTAAAGCGTTATGCCAAACGGAGCCTTATGGCTTTTGGATTTTTAAATTTGAATTATTAATAATATAAATTAAATAAAATATAAATAATATATATATTAAATTGATAACCGCTGTTTTAATAAAGACATTAGTGGCATCGGTTTTAAAACGTTTGAAAAAGACGTTCGTTAATTTTATTTTATGTTATGTATATTGTATATGGCTTAAGTCTAAGAAAGGAAATAGGAATTTTTAGAAACGATTTTCAGAGAAAGCAAAGAAAGTTACAGAGTATTTGTGAGAGGATTGAGAGAGAATTCTTGCAGTTTCAAACGAATTACAGTGGAGTTAGCAAAGATTATCTTAGTAATTGAAGGTATGTGCTTTAAACTTAATATTATATCGATATATGTATATGTATGAGTTTTACGGCATAAAATTTTTATGTTCCGAATTAGGCAATACAACTGAATTATGGTAATTGTAGGTGGTTGTATTGTTATAACTAGGATGAACATGAACATGAACAAAATTGGTTTTACAGTAAAGATAAGCATGAATAATGGCTTGTAATAAATGAGTAATTGATCGTTAGCTAACCGTGGAATTTAACGTTGAGTATATTGATTTGTTATGAAGTTCGAGAGAATCGTAGTCTCAAGGAATCAAAATTGGTTTATAAACAGTGATTACCGTGTTCACAGTGTCTAGAAGTATAAAAATGGACTTTTTGGGTTTAAAATATGGTTTTCAAGGAATTAAGTTTTCTATGATTATTGTTTAGTGGTTTAAACTAGTATATGCATGTTGGGTGGTGTGTATATGTGTAATTTATATAAGTTAGCATGTTAATTTAGATGTTAGCAGTGTCAAATAGATAGAAATTAGTCATTTCTATTCTCAAGGTGGTTGGTTGGTGCTGCAAGTTTTACGCGAAACACTTAAAAATTCAGGCCAAATAGCTAGAATTTCGCGCCCCAACATAGAAATTCACCCAATAGCTAAATTTAAGCGCTTACGACGCTGAAATCACGCTCGACGCCCGGCTAGTTTAGTCCTCGCGTCCTCAATGACCTTTGAAATTGTAGTATGAGTCGGACAGTTTTGACCTCTTGCAGTAAAACGACCATAACTTTCTCATACAAACTCCGATTGAGGTGATTCAAGATGATCCGGAACAAGGATGAGTAGACCTACAATTTTGGTCCTTTAAGGTTTTCAATTTGAGGTTTGTAACAGTAATCAAAATGGTCATCATTAGGACTATTTTGTTTTCGGGGGCAATCGGAGGCCGTCAGGCATGCACATATGCATGTGTAGTGCTCATGACGATAAAAGATGATGTCCTAAGTTACAAAACATGAATATTAGAAAATATAATGATGCTTAAAATTAATAAATAATGTATTAGATAAGTTATAGAAGAATAGTAAGCATACACAAAAGAGGCAAATCAGGCGTGTGACGAATAAACGTCGAAATGTTCGATTAAAATGAATATTATAAGATATGGAATGGATTTAATATAAAACCAATAAGTAGTCCTAGCAAGACTAAAGCACTTGAATGAACGTCGAGTTTGACTAAGAAGAAATATAGTGAGTCATAAGTCGAAAAGTTAACACAATATAATTGAACATTGTATGTTAATTAATAGGAAAGATTATGAGATATGGAGTAGAGTTTACATTATAATTACTATGTGTTGTTATGTTACTAATAGTTGATGTGTATGATTATATAATTGTGTAGGGCACGTGAAGTGCAGATAACTGTAAGATGTTAAACTATTATTGGTAAACAACGATAAAGGCAAGTCTTTCGGTTCCTATTTGTTACGTGGACTTAATGAACTGTTTTAAATTGCATGATATGTTATAATGTTGAAATCATGAAATGTTAAAGTCAATTTATGACTGCATTGTTTTGGTTAAATAAGGAGGATTGAGTAAGGAACTCAATCTTTATATTTGCTATGTGAACTAAAAGCATGTATGCCGTGTTGTTTTAGTTATTATGATATGTATGTTTAGCATATTATTACGTGTTATGTGATGCATGAAAACTGTTAGATTTTGCTGGGCCGTCGAGCTTACTCTTGCAAATAACCACTTTTGCAGGTAAAGATTTTAAGGTAAAGATATGTGCTAAGTGAGTTATAGAGATATATATTCACGAAGATTACTTATGTTTTATGAGAAATGTATTTCATATTTTGAACGTAACATGTTGTTGAATTGTAAGTTGAGCTATCCAATGTATATGTATATTTAGTTATGATGTAAGACTTTGTATAGTCATTTTGATGTAACGATTCATGATATCAGATTGAATCAAAGAGATGTAATGTAAAGGTTGCGATTCAGGGTAAGAAAGAAGGAAATGTATAAAAGTTTAAGAATATTCCGCAATTTTAGTGTTTTTAATATCGAATAATGATGTAAAATTAGAGATTTAATGTATGGTTAACGACCGAAGTGGAGATTTAAATGGTATGAATTTTGGGGTCATTATAGTTGGTATCAAAGTCGTAGGTTATAAACCGTAGGTATGAGTACCGTAGGCTATAACCTTAAAGAAGAGAGGTGAAGATAATGAACGAATAAGCTCAAATAGAGTTTGAACAATAAGGGATTAAAACTTGTGTGAAAGGATTCAAAGAAGAATCTCGCAGAGTTATAAAGAATATTAAAGTGGGGTTACCCAACTCCAATAATAAGGATGTAAGGTGATAATAAATAGACAATGTCTATAAGAAGAGAATGATAAAGAAGTTAAGAGTAGAGAGTTATATCTAAGTATGCTGCAATTGTACTCTTTAGTAGTTGATGTATGGTATCTGGGCTAAACGATTCCTTCATAGAGCGGAGGTATATACGAACTAGTAACTCGGAACCTAGTTTGTTGGTTATTTATGGGAAACCACTCAGCGTACCATATTAAAACTGTTAGAGACTCGATGTGTACCAAGTTTAGTAAATGGATACATGTGATGAAAGTGTAGACCTTAAATGAAATGTTGAGCGATGTAAATGAAGTTAGAAATTCTTAAAGGAAGATTTTTTTTTAATAAACAAGAAGATTCAAAGAAGAATTTTGAAGAGATATAAAGATATGAAATGGGAGTTTCCTAACTCCAATAGCCAAGATAACGAATAATGTCGTAAATGATGAAAAAGGGAAAGAATGAGGATAGTAAAACAAAACGATCACGAGTTAAGAAAAGAATTTTAAGGGAGATGATTATAGAATAAGATCACGACGTGATCTGTTTAAGTTATAAAAGGAAGATGGTTTGTAATGGTTGAATGATTATAGCTTGATGCTATGAAGATAATGTACTATGATAGTACGAGATAAACTCATGAGGAGTTATATATAATGTGATACGAGTAATTCGTATCAAGCAAAGAGCAAGTTATAAGCAAGATAGAGTTAGGATGGATTTCAATTGAGGACTCAGGTGGTGGCTGAGTTATACAAACCTTTGTATGGGCGAGGGTTTTGTGCTTGTACTCAATTTATCACATTGATAATAATTGGAATGTTTGTGTCGCGCTATATTCTGCTATATACCGTTGAGAAGGTGATTCTTTTCTCATGTGTATAACAGATAGGTAGAGTATAGTTAGAGAATATTATAAGGTTAAGTGCGAGTTCATAAAACTCATACTTATGGTAGGTTCGTGACTCATAATTATATGGTATGTTTTTGAACCCCTCAGCGAATGGACACCTATGGTCTGACTAGAATAAGTTCTTAAACTCATATGATTGTGGCAAGTTCCTGAACTCATAACGTGTGGTAAGTTTGACGAACTAGGTATAGATAAGTGTGAATGGAGTATTGAGGATGATAGGAATAGATAGACCTATTAAGCAATGGATCATTATAGAAAGTGGAGTTGATGATGGAAGCATAGGTATTCTAAATCTACTAGCTATGCTAGACTTTCAAAATTTATTGACTTCGTGCTGATGTTTACACTTCTATTTTCTTGAAAAACATTGGATCAACTGATGGAACCAATGAGTTTTAACAACATTACTATTATTCGTATGTCTATGCTAATTGCTTCGGCTAGACAAAAATGATTTGGAATATATCAAAATGTATTTTATATATCATTAATGCATGATGTAACTTGGTGCAAATATGATAAAAACGATGGAGTCATCAATGCAGTATTACCTAGTGTTGGATGTGATCTAAGGATCGTCATCCCACTATGGTATAATGTAGTATGATAAAATCACCAAATGACGGAATCCTCAACGGACTGTAAATATAGTGCGGTATCATGACGTCATAAAAAGATTTTTGAGATTTCTTTAAGATATGAGAATACATATGTATGTATGTATATTTATATTTCGGTTGATGCCCGAATTGTTGTAGAGGTCTATGCTATTTGATTCAGCTAGACAAATATTGAAAGATGTTCATGAAATTTAAGAGTTTCTTGAGAAGTTATGCCAAACCAAATTATTTTGGTGCGGATTCAGATGTTGAAAAGCTAAGATGAACAACCCTATTATTTAGGGGTTGCACTTAGTTTATACTTTGCGCTGAAATGTTTGTGCACAATATATAGTACGAAGGGCTTAACACCTTATGGATAAGGTCTGGGCGTAATAATGTATATAGTCTTTTATTAGAAAATACTACGTTACTGACCCAACGTGGTGAATGCAATAAAAGTATGGCCACCTAGTGTACTAGTGGAGGGTGTTTTCAGTCTTTGTGATTGATAAACATTCTGCCAAAGAGGGTTTAAAGTGTGAAGAACCCGGGGGGGGTGAAGCACTATTAAACCTAGAGAATAGAGTTCAACGTCTTGTGACCCTCAGCATGATTTGGAATCTTTTAAATTCCTGAGTTATTCATACTACTTCCCAATTATTGAACAATTGTGGAAGATTCTTGTTATTCTGCAAGATGGAAGTAAAAAGGAAAGTATTCCTTAGAAAGAAGTGAGTCGTAGAATGCGACACTGAATGATGAATATGTTGAATAAGTGAGAAAATAGATTTTGAAGTGAGAAGGATATGAGTTATCAAAGAATAATGTGAAACTTTTAATAGAAAAGTTAATAATTGTAGAAAGATCTTTGTGGAAAGAAGTGGTTATAAAACCCAAGGAATGAATATAGTAGTGACGTAAAAATCTACTTTGATAGATTGAATGAATAAAGATTAATAAATAAAATTTCGAGGACGAAATTCTTAGAAGAAAGGGTAAATATAATATCCCAAGTGTTTATGTTAACGATCCTTAGAAAAGGAAATGAATGGGTTAAAAGATATATAATACTCAGAATATAATTGAGTTCAAGTGAAAGTTATGAAATGAAACCTAGAATTTGTTAAGGTAATGAATGTAGTAGGAAATATAAAACCTATATTTAGATAAAATGATGAAAGATTACTCTGAGTTATTTGTTTAATTTGTGTCTTCGATTCTGGGGACAGAATCTTTGTAAGTAGGGAAGATTGTAACGAATGAGTGGTTTGAGTTGTGATTCCGAGGACAGAATCCTTGTAAGGAGGGAATGATCTAACAATCCAGATTTTTTTAATTATAATATTTAAATATTTATTGGATTATATAAATATTTAATGGATGTGTTTATCGTTGAATAAGTATTTTTTAAATTGATTTGATTTGATTTGATGTGATTTGATTATTTATTTGTTTAATAAATAATTAATGAGTTAAGGAAAGTAATTCTTTTGAAATAGTAATCTAATTTAATTTAATAATTAAGCTAGAGAGTTTATAATGATTAAATAAATTATTATATTATGCAATGAAGTGTTATTAGAATTAATTAAATTAAGTATGAAAACTTAATTAATTAGAAGTGTGACAAATAACTATATTATAAGTGATTATTAAAATAAATTAAAGTAGTTTTAATTTATTTTGCCAAACAAGGCTTAAATATATTAAGTCTTTAATTTTAAAGCGTTTTGCCAAACGGAGCCTTATGGCTTTTGAATTTTTAAATTTAAATTATTAATAATATAAATTAAATAAAATATAAATAATATATATATTAAATTGATAACCGCTATTTTAATAAGGCCATTAGTGGCATCGGTTTTAAAACGTTTGATAAAGACGTTCGTTAGTTTTATTTTATGTTATGTATATTGTATATGGCTTAAGTCTAAGAAATAAAATAGGAATTTTTAGAAACGGTTTTCAGAGAAAGGAAAGAAAGTTATAAAGTATTTGTGAGAGGATTGAGAGAGAATTCTTGCAGTTTCAAACGAATTACAGTGGAGTTAGCAAAGATTATTTTAGTAATTGAAGGTATGTGCTTTAAACTTAATATTATATAGATATATGTATATGTATGAGTTTTACGGCATAAAATTTCTATGTTCCGAATTAGGCAATACAACATTATTATGGTAATTGTAGGTGGTTGTATTGTTATAACTAGGATGAACATGAACATGAACGAAATAGGTTTTACAGTAAAGATAAGCATGAACATGGCTTGGTAATAAATGAGCAATTGACTATTAGCTAACCGTGGAATTTAACGTTGAGTATATTGATTTGTTATGTAGTTCAGAGAATCGTAGTCTCAAGGAATCAAAATTGGTTTATAAACTGTGATTACCGTGTTCACAGTGTCTAGAAGTATAAAAATGGACTTTTTGGGTTTAAAATATGGTTTTCAAGGAATTAAGTTTTCTATGATTATTGTTTAGTGGTTTAAACTAGTATATGCATGTTGGGTGGTGTGTATATGTGTAATTTATATAAGTTAGCATGTTAATTTAGATGTTAGCAGTGTTAAATAGATAGAAATTAGCTGTTCTGTTCTCTAGTGGTTGGGTGCAAGTTTCGGCGCCCCAGCGCCAGAATTTCGCACCCCAGCGCTGAAATTCGTGCCCTAACGCCAAAATTCGCACCCTGATGCCACTGGCTAGCTTAGTCCTCGCGGCCCAGCGCCGGAATTGTTGTCTGAGTCGGACAATTTTGACCTCTTGTAGTAAAATGACCATAACTTTCTTATACGAACACTAATTGAGGTTATTCAAGATGATCCGGAACGAGGACGAGTAGACCTACAATTTTTGTTCTTTAAGGTTTTCAATTTAAGGTCTGTAAAAGTAGTCAAAATGGTCATCATTAGGACTATTGTGTTTTCGGGGGCAATCGGAGGGCGTCGAGCATGCACATATGCATGTGTAGTGCTCATGACGATAAAAGATGATGTCCTAAGTTAAAAAACATGAATATTAGTAAATATAATGATGCTTAACATTAATAAATAATGTATTAGATAAGTTATAGAAGCATAGTAAGCATACAAAAGGAACGTATCAACGTCAAAGGTGACAATGTTAATAAACTTAAAAACGTTCAATTAAAATGAATATTATAAGATATGGAATGGATTTAATATAAAACCAATAAGTAGTCCTAGCAAGACTTAAGCACTTGAATGAACGTCGAGTTTGACTAAGAAGAAATATAGTGAGTCATAAGTTGAAAAGTTAACACAATCTAATTGAACATTGTGTGTTAATTAATAGGAAAGATTATGAGATATGGAGTAGAGTTTAAATTACAATTACTATGTGTTGTTATGTGACTAATAGTTGATGTGTATGATTATATAATTGTGTAGGGCACGTGAAGTGCAGATAACTGTAAGCTGTTAAACTATTATTGGTAAACAACGATCAAGGCAAGTCTTTCGGTTCCTATTTGTTACGTGGACTTGATGAACTGTTTTAAATTGCATGATATGTTATACATGTTGAAATCATGAAATGTTAAAGTCAATTTATGACTATAATGTTTTGGTTAAATAAGGAGGATTGAGTAAGGAACTCAATCTTTATATTTGCTATGTGAACTAAAAGCATGTATGCCGTGTTGTTTTAGTTATTATGATATGTATGTTTAGCATATTATTACGTGTTATGTTGTGCATGAAAACTGTTAGATTTTGTTGGGCTGTCGAGCTCACTCTTGTAAATAACCACTTTTGCAGGTCAAGATTTTAAGGTAAAGATATGTGCTAAGTGAGTTATAGAGATCTATATTCACGAAGATTACTTATGTTTTATGAGAAATGTATTTTACATTTTGAACGTAACGTGTTGTTGAATTGTAAGTTGAGCTATCCAATGTATATGGATATTTAGTTATGATGTAAGACTTTATATAGTCATTTTGTTGTAACGATTCATGATATAAGATTGAATCAAAAAGATGTAATGTTAAAGGTTGCGATTCGGGGCAAGAAAGAAGGAAATGTATAAAAGTTTTAAATATTCCGCAATTTTAGTGTTTTTAATATCGAATAATGATGTAAAATTAGATATTTAATGTATGGTTAACGACCGAAGTGGAGATTTAAATGGTATGAATTTTGGGGTCGTTACATAATGATTCTGAAATTACACATTGATCAACATAACTTAGTCGTTCAACTCTATCTTTAGAAAACATCTCATTTGGTTTCATTTTATAACTTATTCAAATAATTATTTCAAATCTTTGTACTTTGCATTTCCACACATTAACATCTGTTATTATAGTTTATAACATGTTTTAACATCATTAACATACTCACTAAACTAACACAAATCCGACAAGCCTGACCTGCAAACAAGAAGACCTCACTGTCTCAGTTCAGGGTGTGGCGCAGCTGCGCCACACATAGACTTGGAACAGTAGCAATTGCATTTTTTTGCCTTGGCACCGGTAGCAATTGCTATTTGGTCTGCATGTATTGACGCTTGAGACTTCGGAAGTGAGCAAAGTAGCCATTTTTAGCCCAACAAACACAAATTTCACCCATCAAACGGTGATAACAACATGTAAAATAAACATAAAACAATCCTAAACATGATTGCTAACATATTCAACCACTTTGCACAATTTAACAACAACTACAACTATTTTAATTCCTTAATTTTCATGTTTTCTCATGTAAACTCCATTTTTTTATAGTTTGTCCAGAAATCGTCATTGTGAACTCATTTCTTGACCAAATCATTCCATTTAATTTATGTTATGATCGTATCTCAATGAACTACAATGTGCAAGCATCAATTTACAGTTTTATACACAAATTGAACAAGAAATTTGGTACATTCTATGGCTATATTATAGGAACACAAAACACTGTGATTTTCCTTTTCTTCCTCAACCCAATTTCTCACGGATTTGATCACGAACACAACACGTATACAAGATAATTAACAAATTCTATAACATAATACACACCACTTACATGACGATTGAATAACAAATCCACAAAAACCAGTTTACAGAGAATAAAAAATCACAAGTCTGATAATTAGAATTAGTTATACCTTAATATTCTTGATTATAGACTAGCAAGATGGTGAGTCTCCTCATTCTCTTGGCAAACTCACAGAGATTATTCTCTCAATTCCTCACTCTCAACACTCTGTAATTCTATCTTCCTCCGTTATCTAGCAAGCCTTAGAAAATAAAATAGACGCGTAGGAATAATATAACTGGCCTCCCACAAACGTTAGGTTGAAAAACAAAAAGGTAGCGTCAGTTGAATAATGCCAAAGGCCATAATGCCTTGTTTGGCTACCACAATATTCTCAAACTAGTTTATTATTATATTATTTATATTATATAGTTTTATGTCACACTTTTAGTAGATTAATTTAAATAACTTAGTCTAGCTAATTTAAATAACTCATAATAATAATAAAATTCTTATTATCATATACCTTATAATTAATAAATAATTATATATCTAATTTAATTAATAAATTAGACACATCACTGTATTTAATTTATTTATTTCCTTTAAATTAAACAATTCATTTAATTTAATTAATTTCTTAAATATTAAGCATTTGATTTAATTTAATTATCTCCTTAAATTAAATTCAACAAATAAATTTATCATACTCGATCCAATTAACATTAATTAATTTAGCTACTAAATGAGTTCATGACAATTCATCAATTATTTATTTTCCTCAATAAATAAATTATTTAAAATATTTATTTAATTCAATAAATATTTAAATTAAATTACAAATTTCTCGATCGTTACATCCTTCCCTCCTTAAAAGGATTATTTCCCCAGAATTACAACTCGAAAAATTCATTCATTACATTCTTCCCTCCTTAACAAGATTCTGTCCCCAGAATCGCTATACAAAATGAAGCAAACAACTGAGGATAATTCTTCATCATAACATTTTCAAGTTCCCACGTAGCTTCCTCAGCATTGTGGTTCCTCCAAATTACCTTAACAGAAGGTATCACCTTATTCCTCAGTACTTGCACTTTCCTGTCAATAATTTGAACAGAGACTTCTTCATATGTTAAGTCTTTCTCAAACGGTAAGGGCTCATATTCTATAACATGCCTATAATCAGGCTTATATGGTCTAAATACCGAGATGTGGAAAACATTATGGATATGCATTAACTCTGGAGGTAAGGCTACCTCATACGCCACTTCGCCAACCCGTCAAAACATTTCTAAAGGTCCTATAAATCTAGGGCTCTATTTCCCTTTCTTGCCAAATCGAATTTTCCCCTTCCAGGGAGATACTTTCAAGAAAACATAACTACTAACATCGAATTCCCGATTTTGTCGGTGCTGATCGGCATATTTCTTCTGTCTATCTTTTGCAGCTATCAATCTTGCTCGAATCACCTTGATGATTGTGACGGTTTGTTGCACCAACTCTGGACCCAATAGCTGACGTTCTCCTACCTCATCCCAGCATAAATAAGTTCTGCATTTTCTGCCGTATAACGCTTCGTAAGGCGGCATGTCAATACTCGCGTGATAACTATTATTATATGAAAATTCAACCAATGGTAAATGATCATCCCAATTTCCCTTGAAATCCATAATACATGCTCTGAGCATATCTTCTAGTGTTTGAATGGTTCTTTCGCTTTTCCATCTGGGTTTGAGGATGGTATGTCGTGTGCTCATTTTTATTTGTGTTCCCAAACATTCTTGTAGTCGTTCCGTAAATTAGATGTGAAACGTGGATCTCTGTCTGACACAATGGACACAAGTACACAGTGTCTTGACACAATTTCCTTTACGTACAGTTTTGCTAACCGATCTAGGGTAAATCAAATCTTGATCGGCAAAAAGTGAGCTGACTTCGTCAATCGATCAACAATTACCCATACGACGACATACCCTTGCTGAGTCTTTGGAAGTCCTACCACAAAATCTATTGTGATATGCTCCCATTTCCATTCTAGTATCTCTAACGATTGTTAAAATCCGCTTGGCCTTTAATGTTCAGCTTTAACTTTTTGACACGTTAAGCATTTCGCCACACACTCAGCCACATCTCTCTTCATATTCGACCACCAAAAATGATGTTTAAGATCTTGGTACATCTTCGTACTTCCAGGGTGAATCAAATATCTTGAGTTGTGAGCTTCACTTAGAATTTCTTCTTTAATTTATGGTACTTGTGGTACCCAAATTCTCCTTTCGAAACGAAGTAACCCTTTCGAATCGATTTTGAATTTATTTTCCTCACCTTCAGCTATTTTCTGTTTTATCTTGTCGCGGTCTTCATCCTGAAGTTGTGCATTCTTCACTTTATCTACCAACGTTGAATCATTTCCTACCTGGAACAACTTTTCATCGGATTCTATTGGATATTTAATTTCCAACTGCATCTTAGCCATTTTCGACACTAGCTTCTCTTGGGATGTCAACAACATTAATTTCTCTCGTCCCTTCCTACTTAAGGCATCAGCAACAACATTCGCCTTTCTGGGATAATAGAAGATCTCGCAATCATAATCTTTGATTAGTTCCAACCAACTTCTTTGTCGCATGTTTAAGTCTTTTTGTGTAATGATATACTTCAGACTTTTATGTCCGGTATATATCTCACACCTCTCTCCGTAAAGATAATGTCTCCAAATCTTCAGGGCAAAAACTACCGCAGCCAACTCTAAGTCATGAGTCAGATACCCCTTTTCGTAATCTTTTAATTGACGTGATGCATACACAATAACTCTGTCGTTCTGCATAAGCACACAACCTAGTCCTTTATGCAATGCGTCACTATACACCACAAAATTTCATGTATCATCAGGCAATGACAACACAGGTGCTGAGCTAAATCTCTTCTTCAATTCGTGAAAACTTTCCTCACACTTCTCCGTCCAAACAAACATAACCGTCTTCCTCGTTAAATTCGTCAACGGGGTCGTGATTTTGGAAAAATCTTGAATAAAACGCCTATAGTAACCTACCAACCCTAAGAAACTCCTTATCTCTGACGGTGTCTTCGGCTGATCCCAGTATACTACAGCTTTAACATTTGATGGATCCACCAAAATTCCGTCTTTATCAATAACATGCCCAAGAAACTGTACACGTTCCATCCAAAACTCACATTTTGAAAATTTTGCGTACAACTTCTCCTTTCTCAATGTCTCCAACGTCACTTTTAAGTGTTCAACATGTTCTTCCTTGGTCTTCGAATACACCATTATATCGTCAATAAACAGTACCATAAATTTATCTAAGAATGGTTTAAACACCATTCATCAAATCCATGATCTTTCTTTGGTGCATTGGTTAAACCAAATGACATAACCAAAAACTCGTAATGACCATACCGAAGTTCGAATGCCGCCTCTTGAGACGTCTTTCCGCCTCACCTTCAACTGATGATAACCACTCCTTAAGTCTATCTTTGAAAAATATCTCGCTCCCTTCAGTTAATCAAACAGGTCGTCGAGTCTTGGTAACGGATACTTATTTTTAATCGTAACCTTATTCAATTCTCGATAGTCAATGCAAAGCTGCATCGATCCATCCTTCTTCTTCACAAATAACACTGGCACTCCCCATGGCGATACGCTCGGCTGGATATACTTCTTGTCGAGAAATTCTTGAAGTTGCACCATCAACTCTTTCATCTCTACCGGGGCCATTCTGTATGGTACTTTAGATATCGGGCCTGTTCCTGGTAATAAATCAATCACGTACTTAATTTGTCGATCTGGCGGAAGACCTCGTAAATCTTCTCGAAATACATCTGCAAAATCTCTTATGATCGGTATCTCTTCTAACTTCGCACTTTTCTTTTGTGTATCAACTATGTAGGCTAAGTATCCTACACATCCTTGTCTTAATAACTTCTTGGCTTGCATCATCATAGCCAAACAACTTGCTTGTCGAGGTGATTTGTCGCCATAGAACACAACCTTTGACGGAGTCATAAGGTTAACACATTTTCTTTGGCAATCAATCACTGCTCCGTGATTGAATAACCAATCCATTCCTAGTATAACATCAAACTCCCGTAGTCTAATTGGTATCAAGTCTTCCCTCATATCTTGACTCTTTATAACCACTTTACAATTCTTATATACAAATCTAACAGGAATCAATTCCTTATTCGCAATCTCTATACTTAAGGGAAATTCTAATTCTTCCTGGGGCAATTCTAAGTTCTAAACAAATTCATCGGATATAAATGAACAAGTAGCACCCGAATCAAATAGTACATAAACATTAATACCATTAATCGTAATGATACCTGACACCACATCCTTAGACTGAACAACATCTTGCACGGTCATATTAAAAGTTCTTGCAATAGGTCGGCTTGACTGAGCTGGTCCAGTGATAGTCAATGCACCACCACCATTGTTGTTTCTTTTTCCACCACTTGCACTTCCTGCTAGCTTCTTGGGACAATCACGAGCCATGTGATCCTTCGAACCGCAGGTAAAACATGCTCCTTTCTTCGGATTAAAATAGTTCGGTGCAATGTGTCCCTCCTGACCACAGTTGAAACACACTCGCTTTCCTTTCAAATATACCCCAGTATGGTTCTTTCCACACGTCGCACAAGCTTTAAACTTTTTCTTCTGCTGACTTCCCTGCTGTCCTCCCGTAGTCAAATTCTCGTTCCATTTCTTCTTCTGATGGTTACATCCATCATTACTTCCACCAACCTTATTCTCGTTATCATTCTTCCTCTTCTTCTGATCTTGGTTATACTTGGTCAAGGCATCACTTCCACCTTCCGCGATAATTGCCTTTTCTAGTACAGCCGCAAATGTATTTAACTGGAAAATTGAAACCTTGCTATACCGCCAGGGTTTCAATCCTTGTTCGAACCTTCTTACCTTACGCTCATCCGAATTAACTTGATAAGTGGCAAACCTTGCCAACTCGTTAAATTTCGCAGCATATTCTGGCACCGTCATAGTTCCTTGCTTAAGCTCAAGAAATTGCACTTCCAACTGATTCCGAGAACTCGCTGGAAAGTACATTTCAAAGAACATCTCCTTAAATCTATCCAACGCTATCACTCCTTGTCCTCCATGAACTTTATTTGCTTGCCACCAGTAGCTAGCTTCGGATTTAAGCATAAACGTCGCCAACGCAGTCTTCTGATCCTCGCTAACTCTAGCAACATCAAACACCTTCTCCATTTCCATGATCCAGGTTTGGGCTTCCACTGGATTCATAGACCCTTGAACCTCTGGCAGTCCAACCGTTTTGAACTCCTTGAAAGTCGAGACTTGAGCTTGCGGTTGATTTGCAAGTGCTCCCATCAACAAAGCTACCAACTGCTGAACTGGATTCACGTTGGTCTCATTGTTATTGTTAGTAGACCCCTCAGGAGGTACTTGCTGATGTGGTTGTCTTCTTCTAGGAGCCATTTTTTGATAAAATATACGCTTATTAGTTCATTACTCAAATTCCTGGGTGTTCAAGGTTTAACTTAAACATTCCAGGATTAAAGCTATAACACATAACATCTAAAATAAACTCTAATATTTTATTCATTCATAATGTTTTAAACATACTAAAGATAGCATATCTGCTATAAACATCCACTTTTCTGAACTAAACCAGTTTCAGGATTACATACTCATACTATCCCTTTATTAATCTCAAAATAAGGGATTCACAATTTATTTACTCACACAATTAACCATATATTATTATTACTCTTATTTTCTATCTATTCATATTAAGACGTCGTATGACCTCTCGACGCTCTTCCTCCATGATACGATATGCAGTCCTACGATCCATCACAAACCACGACGAGTCTTCAAACTGAGGTGGGTAATAATGGACTCGATCCTGGGCCCTATCAATCTCTGAATTAAAAGCATAATCCATTTCCTTCATCTTGGCATTCTTCACTTGGACCTTAGCCTCAGCATGATCTGCACGTTGAGTCGCCTTCATACAAGCATCCTCTGGTCTTGCACGCTTAGTTGATTCCTCTTTGAAGTCATCTTTCATCTTCTCCATGTCAGTCTTCATCTTCTCGTTCACTGCCAACAGTTCTTCATGCTGACCCTTGGTATGAACTAGCTCCCATCCCGTGTTTCCAAGTTTTGAGTCAAGTTCTAGAATCTCTACCTCCTTCTGTTCCAATGCAACGTGATGCATCTCCACCATCTCCTTCAGCTCCTCAATATTATCCTGTAACTCTATGTTACGGTCATACAGAGCATCATACATCTCAGCCAATACAGAGTTTGGTGGAAACTCCTCATGATCCTCCTCAGGACTATCCTCCTCGGGATCGGTCACAAGTTCATCCTCTTGGATCAACTGTTCCCGCACTACGTGAATGTCCCGGGGTTCATCATCTCTAGGTACTTGAGGTATCACCTCTCTAGCTGGACTGGACCCTCCTTCGTTAGACATCCTGTCAACAAAATATTTTAAGTTTTACTTAACATTATCGATACTCGCGAGCACATAAGTTGTTAACACATAGCACATAATGTCTTTTATTATTTAGTTTCAATGGATGCCTTAATCCATTCCTTAAAACCTGATTAGAGTTAATCCACTCTATGTTTTCTGACTTCTTAAAGGCTACTTCCTAAGGTTTCCCCACCTAAGGTTCATAACCTAAAGCTTTGATACCAACATGTGACACCCCTAAATCCGGGTACTTCATTTCCACCGAATTTGGTGCTCACTTATCAAATCTATTATATCTAACTACCCATAATCAAAGGATAAAGACATAATTTAAATAACTTAAACAATAATCTCTCCCATTAAATGGTTACATCATAATCTCAAAACAAATCCTAGGTAATCTAACCTTAAAATTATTACATCAGTTTGTGGAATACATTATAAAATAAAATAAGACTTAAGACATCAATTATTTAAATAAACTTTAAACAATTCTTCATCACTTGGACATCTTGCCCTTTCCCTTGCTAGTAGATGGATCGTCACCTCTTTCAACTTTAGCTGCATTGTTTAATTGCAAGAGTGAGCAAACAATTGCTCACTGACATAGAGATGGTGTAATAACCACATGAGAGTGAACAACGAATACTGAATGATAAATAACTTATTCTACGAATCAAAACAGAAAACAAGATTGAACATTAATTATCTGAGGGTCTTATGACCACGAACTATGTCCACGGTGTTTAGGTATTATTACATTAACCTCAACAGTCGTTAGACTGTACGGACTCTTCTTAACGTACTCAGGGGGATCAGTCCTTTGTACCATGTATTGTGCACAAACATCTAAACGTTACACGTATAAAATCCCATATATTAGGGTTGTTCGTCTCAGTTTGAATTTAGAATTTCAGCACTAAAGAAAGTTTAGTTTGGAACTAGCTTATCAGTGTTTCTAGACTTTTAGAACACTTATTCAATTTCCATAAATAAAGATTTAATACAAAAATGTACAACTAAACAAGGCTATCAAAGTCAAAGATCGAATATTAACAATATATAACTGAATAAGCATGATATATATGCAAAGTATTATATTTCAAGGAATTAAAACAATCTCCTTTGAACCAATGTGTTAGAACAACATATGTTTTGAATACTAATAACAAGAAATGAGAATGTGAAACTCATTCAATGTAACAAATTAGGTTACATGAGCTTATTTAATCATTTATCAGAATAGAATCAATAGTCTTACTCCATGACAAATATAAGATTTAAAAACTTGCACATTTATGAAAGTAGAGTTAGAGAACTTGCATAATAATAATTTAGGAATGGGAACTTGCATTCAATACGAAAAGAATGAAGTTAGAAAGCTTTGCTCAATGTAAAGAGTTAAGATTTAAGAACTTGCTCAATAATAACAAGGTAGAGTTAGAAAAACTTGCATAACCATAACAAACTAACTCAATGAAAGTATGGAGTTAGAAGACTTGCCTTGTTTGTAAGCTACACAAATGAAATAATCTCCAATTACCCTACACATGTCTTCGAAATCGCAACAACAATTAATTGTATGAATATTAGCTTTAGGGTTTAAACCATCATTTAGGTCATAACCCTAACCTCGCACCTAACCATTAAAGTTAACATACTTAACAATTCTGAAATTACATATTGATCAACATAACTTAGTCGTTCAACTCTATCTTTCGAAAACATCTCATTTGGTTTCATTTTATAACTTATTCAAATAATTATTTCAAATCTTTGTACTTTGCATTTCCACACATTAACATTTGTTATTATAGTTTATAACATGTTTTAACATCATTAACATAATCACTAAACTAACACAAGTCGACAAGCTCGACGCAAGCAAACAAGGCATCTCACTATCTCGATTCGTGGTGTGGCGCAATTGCCACACATAGACTTGAACCAGCAGTAACATGTACAGCATTGCATTTTTTTTTTGCCTTGGCACTAAATTAGTAAATTGCTATTTGATGTGTATGATTGCACGCAGACTCTATAGTGAACAATAGACTTTTTAGCCCAACAAACACAAATTTCACCCATCAAACGGTGATAACAACATGTACAATAAACATAAAACTATCCTAAACATGATTGCTAACATATTCAACCACTTTTCATAATTTAACAACAACTACAACTATTTTAATTCCTTAATTTTCATGTTTTATCATGAAAACTCCATTTTTTTATAGTCTGTCCAGAAATCGTCATTGTGAACTCATTTCTTGACCAAATCATTCCATTCAATTTACGTTATGATCGTATCTCAATGAACTACAATGTGTAAGCATCAATTTATAGTTTTATACACAAATTGAACAAGAAATTTGGTACATTCTATGGCTATAATATAGGAACACAAAACACTGTGATTTTCCTTTTCTTCCTCAACCCAATTTCTCACGGATTTGATCACGGACACAACACGCATATAAGATAATTAACAGATTCTACAACATAATACACACCACTTACATGACGCTTGAATAACAAATCCACACAAACCAGTTTACAGAGAATAAAAAATCACAAGTATGAGAATTAGAATTAGTTATACCTTAATCTTCTTGATTATAGACTAGCAAGATGGTGAGTCTCCTCCTTCTCTTGGCAAACTTACAGAGATTATTCTCTCAATTCCTCACTCTCAACACTCTGTAATTCTCTCTTCCTCCGTTATCAAGCAAGCCTTAGAAAATAAAATAGACGCGTAGGAATAATATAACTGGCCTCCCACAAACGTCAGGTTGAAAAACAAAAAGGTAGCGTCAGTTGAATAATGCCAAAGGCCATAAGGCCTTCTTTGGCTACCACAATATTCCCAAACTAGTTTATTATTATATTATTTATATTATATAGTTTTATGTCACACTTTTAGTAGATTAATTTAAATAACTTAGTCTAGCTAATTTAAATAACTCATAATAATAATAAAATTCTTATTATCATATACCTTATAATTAATAAATAATTATATATCTAATTTAATTAATAAATTAGACACATCACTGTATTTAATTTATTTATTTCCTTTAAATTAAACAATTCATTTAATTTAATTAATTTCTTAAATATTAAGCATTTGATTTAATTTAATTATCTCCTTAAATTAAATCCAACAAATAAATTTATCATACTCAATTCAATTAACATTAATTAATTTAGCTACTAAATGAATTCATGACATTTCATCAATTATTTATTTTTCTCAATAAATAAATTATTTAAAATATTAATTTAATTCAATAAATATTTAAATTAAATTATAAATTTCTCGATCGTTACACGATTTTTGGTGAACATCCCCTGTTACCATCATCCTTTGATTTCATGCTCATTTCTGCTATTTTCTGCTCTAATGGCTGATTCTGTTCCTGAACAAACTTCAAACATTCATGATGTCCCCGATGCTTCTTCTATCCTCTCCACCGACCTAGTTCCCTAGTGGATCTGTCGGCACCATCCTCTGAGACCGCCACGCCTTATGTTCTTCCTACTCGGATAACTGCCGAGGCTAAGATCAGAAACGCCTATCACTCCGACGAGGAATTTTCCCACATCAATACCCCATCAATTGTCTCTCCTTCCCAACTAAACGACATCCGAAGTCTTCTCAACATTCCAAGAGAGTATAAGCTTCGGGTGCCCAAGCCTGGGGAGAAAATGTTCTGGAGACCGGAGAGCGAATGGGTTGTCGCTCCCCTGTACCTTCTAAAATACGGGGTTCGGTTCCCACTCCATGAATTCATCTCTTCTTTCTTATGTTTCGTGGGTGTCGGGTTCGCTCAGCTTGTGCCGAACTCGTACATCCACTTAGTTTCCTTTATAGCCCTGTGTCAGGAGGTCGGGATCACCCCCGGCCTCGACTTCTTCTTTGCCCTATTCACTGTTGGCCGATCGAAGGAACCCGGTCTTCGGCAGCTAAACAAACAACCCAATCGTTCCGTCCTTATCAAGACTCCTTCGAGCAACAAGGGGTGGCATCCATAATAGATCTTCGTGAAGGGGGCCGACCTTCAACTCCTGCCCAACTAGGCCCATCCTGATGATCCTATTGCCAAGGTGTCCAAATTCCCCAAGGATCGAGCCGATGCCTTCAAGGCCTTTTACAAGAAGTTGAGCAGAACCGAGTGGAATCTGATAGTTCTGTCCAGTGAAGCCTAGTTGTACGAGCACGGGTGTAAGTATCTTACTTCTGACTGATCCACCCCTCCTTTAAATTCTTTTTATCTTGCTCTGATAGCTTTTGTCTTAACCCATTCTTCTTTGTGCAGTGACGATTTTCAAGCCCGATGGCGCCGATGACTCCCTGGTGCCTCTTCCCATCCTCACTGAACCGATTCACCCCCTAGCGACCGACGACTCGCCCGACGAGGAAACCATCTCGATCACAAAGCTTTCATTGGGTTCAGCGTCGGGTCCTATCCTTCCGGGCCCAAATAAAAATGCTTTAAAGATGAGCCGAACTAAGAAGGCGACTTTATTAAAGAAGACCAAGAAGCCCTCCAAGCCTCATGCAACTCCTTCAGCTTTGTCGAAGCCAGTTCTTCCCCCACCGATGCAGGTTACGGTAATCGAGGACTCAGAAGAGACCGAACAGGTTCCTCTCAAACCTCAGTCCAAGAAACCTCGACTGGCCGATGACCCCGAACAACCAATTGTTGGGATTGACCCCCTTGTTGCCTCGACGCCGACATCCAAGCCCGGGTCTTCCCACGGGTCGCCGACTACCTGTTATCCGAAGAGCCCTGCGGAGGTCTTTCCTTTCCAGCTGTTCGATCACATCAAGCTTTCTGGTGATGACGAACGTTTTAAAGGATTCACTTCCGAGGAGTATCTGGTAGCCTATGTTCGCTCTCAGTGTCAGGTACTACCCAATCCGATGAATATTTCCCATTGTCTTCTTCATGTTCTATTGTGCATAGCTGATGTGTTCTTGTTGTAGCAGGCCAACGCCGTCCTCGCCCATGCCATTCTACCCCTTACTCGAACGACCAAAAAGGAATTTCAGTTGAGGTCGGATGTACTGCTTCTCGAGGCGGAAGTTCGGGATCTGAACTCTGACTTGAAGAAAGAATGGGATCTTCGTGCTAGGACCCGAAATAAATTGACCAAGGCTGAACGCCGGGTTAAAGAAGTCAGGGATCAGTACTCACTGCTTCAGTAGGAATTTTTCGGGCTCGAAAGTCATGCCAAGAAGCTGCTCGAGGAGAGAGATCATTTGGCCGGGGAGAGTAGTGAATGGTTGCAGGCACTTCATGCCATCACGGAGTAGATGGACAATTTACAGGATAAGATGCGACGTTCAATCCCAGCCAACAATACTCTGAAGGAGGAACGTGCCGAGTCCAAGCAACATGTGATCGAAGAGTATGAAGAATCCCCTACCTTGACCGAGAAGATCATGGCGCAGTTTGCTGAAGGCTATGAAACCTATCGGGAAAAGGCTAGGGCAAAATTGACTGCTGCTGGGCTCGATACTTTTGTCCTTGACTCTTCGGACGAGGAATCCGAAGCTGGTGATGGAACTCCTCCCGAATAGTTTTTGTAATTTTCATTTTCCTTTTTTATCTATACTCTATTCGAATCTTATACGCTCGAATTTTGTAGAAATTTCTAAAGTATGAATGGAGTATAATAGTTTTGTTAGTAGTTATCAATATCAGTTGTACTTGTGGCTTTTACCAATCAATTTTATCATCTCCCAATTTCTGACTAGTTTGCGCCCGAAGCTTATCATCTGGGTTTATTATGTGTTTGGTGTTCGTTAAGGAATACTTCAAATATTTAACTAATCTTTTTGTATAATTATTTATTTATAATTATATAAATAATATAAATTATTTATATAATTATTATATAAATAATATAATAATTATTTTATTAAAAATACTTATTTTATTAAAAAAATTGCGTTTTATTATTTTTTTTATTTTTATTATTTTTTTTATTAAAAAAACTATGTTTAATATTAATGATAATAAAAATAAAAATATTAATGATAATAAAAATTTTAAAAAACGCAGTTTTTTTGTAATAAAAAAAACGCATAAGTGGTCCCATACTTAACACCATTATCATTCCCAAAAAGTCCAACAACATCACTTGCCACGTGTCAGAAAGCCAATTCCCATACTTTCAAGTTTCATCATCAGCAGCATGCATGCATTATTTGGTACCTCCCTCCCTCCCTCTCTCCCTCCCTCTCTTTTATTTTCACACTCGCTCAAAACAAACAAACAAAGATAAGGGAGGGAGTAGCCCACAGTAGCTGAGGAGGACTTAGGAGGGTGGGCGGGTTGGCTGTAGGGCAAGAGCTAGGTGATGAATTGAAGGAGCATATATATATATATATAAATGATAATGATATGATGGGATGAAATGGAATGGACTTACAAATATTTTTATGCTTTAGCATTAATTATTGGATCAAATTTTCAACTAATTTATTTATTGATCTGCGACAATTTAATCTATTGGATACCAAAAATAAATAAAATCAAATGGAATGGAATGGTAGGGACAAGAATGTTAATAAATAATTAACCGTGGGAGGCAAATGTTTGGGCGTTTTGGGAGAGGAGAGAAATGGCGGTGTTTGTCAGTATGTAAAGATTCAACCAATATCAGTTTGCTAACATGCAATACATTGCAATGAAAATCTGGTTCAAACATACAAACATCACTAACCACAACGAAAATATGTATATAAAGCATTAAAGCATTAAAGCATTAAAGACATTCTAATATAGCTCCATTGTAACTATTAAGTCATGAATTTCTTTCCATTTTTGTACAGAGCTCATTAATCCACACATAGAGAGGAGAGTCCATCAATTCACACAGTCTACATATCTCAAAACTATTGATACCAACAATAATTTCATGGCGAAAAACATTGTCAATTAATACTCAAAAAGATTAGTTAAATATTTGAAGTATTCCTTAACGAACACCAAAAACATAATAAACCCAGATGAAGGACATAACTGATCGATAAAATTCTGAAGTATAACTGATCAGGATAGTAGTAAATCAAATCAGATAAGCTTGGGGCGCAAACCAGTCAGAAATTGGGAGATGATAAAATTGATTGGTAAAAGCCACAAGTACAACTGATATTGATAACTACTAACAAAACTATTATACTCCATTCATACTTTCAAAATTTCTACAAAATCCAAGCGTATAAGATTCGGACATGGTACAGATAAAAAAGGAAAATGAAAATTACAAAAACTATTCGGGAGGAGTTCCATCACCAGCTTCAGATTCCTCGTCCGAAGAGTCAAGGACAGAAGTATCGAGCCCAGCAGCAGTCAATTTTGCCCTAGCCTTTTCCCAATAGGTTTCATAGCCTTTAGCAAACTGCGCCATGATCTTCTCGGTCAAGGCAGGGGATTCTTCATACTCTTCGATCACACGTTGCTTAGACTCGGCACGTTCCTCCTTCAGAGTATTGTGGGCTCTGATTGAACTTCGCAGCTTATCCTGTAAATCGTCCATCTGCTTCGTGATGGCATGAAGTGCCTGCAACCGTTCACTACTCTCCCTGGCCAAATGATCTCTCTCCACGAGCAGCTTCTTGGCATGACTTTCGAGCCCGATAAATTCTCTTTGCCAGCGGTGAGTATCGAACTCGACTTCTTTAACTTGGCATTCGCCTCAATTTATTTGGTCCCTACCGAAGATCCTTTCTTTTTCAAGTCGAGTTTAGACCTTTAACGTCGCCGAGAAGCAGTACATCCGACCTCAGCTGAACTTCTTTCTTGGTCATTCGAGCAAGGGGTAGAATGGCATGGGCGAGGATGGCATTGGCCTGCGATAGCAAGAACACATCAGCTATGCACAATAGAACATGAAGAAGACAATGGGAAATATTCATCGGATTGTGTAGTACCTGACACTGAGCGTGAACATAGGCTACCAGATACTCCTCGGAAGTGAATCCTTTAAAACGTTTGTCATCACCAGAAAGCTTGAAGTGATCGAACAACTGGAAAGGAAACACCTCCGCAAGTCTCTTCAGCCAACAGGTAGTTGGCGACCCGTGGGAATACCCGGGCTTGGATGTCGGCGTCGAGGCAACAAGGGGGTCAATCCCAACGATTGGTTGTTCGGGGTCATCGTCAGTCAAGGTTTCTTGGGCTGAGGTTCGAGAGGAACCTGTTCGGTCTCTTCTGAGTCCTCGATTACCACAACCTGCGCCGGTGGGGGAAGAACTGGCTTCGACAAAGCTGAAAGAGTGGCATGAGGCTTGGAGGGCTTCTTGGTCTTCTTTAATAAAGCCGCCTTCTAAGTTCGGCTCATCTTTAAAGCATTTTTATTTGGGCCCGGAAGGATAGGACCCGACGCTGAACCCAATGAAAGCTCCGTGATCGAGATAGTTTCCTCGTCGGGTGAGTCGTCGGTCGCTGGGGGGTGAATCGGTTCAGTGAGGACGAGAAGAGGCACCAAGGAGTCATCGGCGCCATCGGGCATGAAAACCGTCATTGCACAAAGAAGAATGGGTTAAGACAAAAGCTATCAGAGCAAGATAAAAAGAATTTAAAAGAGGGGTGGATCAGTCAGAAATAAGATACTTACACCTGTGCTCGTCATAACAAAGCTTCTTCTTTGGATGAAGCGCCAAATTCCACTCGGTTCTGCTCAACTTCTTGTAAAAGGCCTTGAAGGCATCGGCTTGATCCTTGGGGAATTTGGACACCTTGGCAATAGGATCATCAGGATGGGCCCAGTTGGGCAGGAGTTGAAGGTCGGTCCCCTTCACGAAGATCAATTGTGGATGCCAACCCTTGTTGCTCGAAGGAGTTTTGATAAGGACGGAAAGATTGGGTTGTTTGTATAGCTGCTGAAGACCGGGTCCTTTGATTGGCCAACAGTGAATAGGGCAAAGAAGAAGTTGAGGCCAGGGGTGATCCCGACCTCCTGACACAGGGCTATAAAGGAAATTAAGTGGATGTACGAGTCCGGCACAAGCTGAGCGAACCCGAAGATTATACTCTCTTGGAATGTTGAAAATACTTCGGATGTCGTTTAGTTGGGAAAGAGAGACAATTGATGGGGTATTGATGTGGGAAAATTCCTCGTCGGAGTGATAGGCGTTTCGGATATTAGCCTCGGCGCTTATCAGAGTAGGAAGAACAGAAGGCATCGCGGTCTCAGAGGATGGTGCTGGCAGATCCACTAGAACTAGGTCGGTGGAGAGGATAGAAGAAGGAGCGGGTATATCATGAATGTTTGAAGTTTGTTCAGGAACATAATCAGCCATTAGAACAGAAAATAGCAGAAATGAGCTTGAAATCAAAGGATGATGGTAACAGGGGATGTTCGCCAGAAATCGCCTTCGACGGTGATTTTGAAAAGAGATTTTGAAATGAGGAACTGGAGAAAAGGTGACAGCGATGGTGGGGTTGGGGATTTTATAAGTGTAAGGGCTCGAAACCCAAGGGCGGCTATTTATGGCAGGTGCGGCTCATCGTTGGGGGAAGTGTGTAGGGTTTCGAAAAGCGAGAAAAAGTCGTTTGGGTTCCCCAGGAAACTCATCTTTAGCTGTCGTGACTCTTCAAATTCATGACCTTTTAAGTCTCCAATTATAAATAAATTATAACAAGAGACTGGGGGGAAATGTTCGGGAGCATTTTACCAACACCCAAGTGGGCCTAAGGCCTGACATTAGAAGGGGTTGGAAAGCCCGATGGGCCCAAGGCCTTGGAGATGATGGAGGTGTTCAGGTTCGGTATCCGAGTTCTTTGGGCCGGGACCTTACTATAGTGTATATTGTTCAGGGTCGGGCCTTCGAGCTCTTTGAGCCGACGGTGGGTTCGAATGGGTTGGGCCTGTGCAGTGGGCCATCTTGCGTGCAGAGTCTGGGCTCCTAACCTTATTTGAATAAGGTAAGTCCAAAGGTAGTGTTTGGATTGAATTCCAGTTGCACCTTTTAAGGAGATTATGTTGGACCCATAAGATGGTAACTACCATGTTTAGGAGTCCTAATTCGACTGGGAGAAGGAGTCTAAAGGTGGCGAGAGTATTATAAATATAGGGCTAGGGTTATTACCAAGAGGTAATACATCTTTTGAGCACTAAACACTTAAGCCTCCATTGTTAAACCTTGTGAACAGCCTGTACTTATTCTCACACCGGAGTTATCCCCCGGCGGCACAAGCCGTCAAGCTTCTGTGTGATCTGTTATTGTACAGATTTCAGCGCGTGGAATCTATGATTGGATGCGCAGACGAAACATGGCGTTAACAAATAGTTAAAAGAGTTTTCTAAGTAACAAATATTTTAAAGATACTAAAAATAAAACTTATTCCACAAAATTAATACTACTTTTTAGCGTAAACTTTAATTGGTAATAGAGGTTACTCAAATAATGAACAAACTAATAGTGCAAGTTGAATAAGAGGAGGATGAATTTAGTGGTTACCTATTCCACTATTTTATTCTTTGATTTTTAATAGTACTAATATTTTTCACTTTTAAGAACCCATCTTTTTATATATATATATATAGTCAAGAACATATCTTGTTTAAATTAATTTAGTTGGTTATTACAAGGGTATATAATTTGAACATCAATTTATACACTACAAAAAAATGGGCCTTTAGCAACGATTTTTCGGGCAACGACTTTATAAGTCGTTGCTAAAAGTATATGTTTAGCAACGAAATTTGTCCTTCGTTGCAGATTGTGTCAGGCTTCCACTTTTTGCAACGAAATTCATAAGTCATTGCAAAATTTCGTTGCTAATTCATTGGCGGAAAAAAATTTCGTTAGAAATTCGTTGCAAAATTTTCGACCACTTGATTTCCCGTCATCATGGGCAACGAAAATTTTTTTGTTGCTAAAAATGGGGCTTTAGCAATGATTTTTCAGTCAACGACTTTATAAGTCATTGCTAAAAGTGCATGTTTAGCAACGAAACTTGTCCTTCGTTGCAGATTGCGTTAGGCTTTCACTTTATTCAACAAAATTCATAAGTCGTTGCAAAATTTGGAAACAAAATTCGTTAGAAATTCGTTGCAAAATTTCTAACCACTTGATTTCTCCTCATCGTGGGCAACAAAAGTTTTTTTGTTGCTATATTTCGTTGCCTAATATGGACCACATTCATTGGTAATAATTTTTATTTTCGTTGTATATTTTATACAACTTTTTGCAACGACTATTAAAATATTGTCTTAAATTAAGATAATCCCAATAAGCATGTTTTTGTAAGACCATATTCGGTATTCAGAGAATTGTCAAAAAATATTCGTATTTAGTATTTAAAAATTATGTCCAAATGCGGAACATATTCGTTTCCATTTTTTATTTGAATAAAAAAATTATTCAAATATCCGAATTTGAACGTCAATCACCTAATAAAGAATTTATTCAATTTATTTATAAAAAGTAAAAATAAAAAAATATTGACCAATTACTAACAAATCTCAACCATTTAAAGTTATAAAAATATATATCATAAATGGGAGACATATCAAATACATCATCATTCATAACTGATCATAAAAATCAATTAAAATTTTGTGAGACCCCAGATTTTATGAATAAAGATTTAATTTTCTCGAATTTTTTTTAATATTATGGTGTGGATTTGATATAATGTTATAATTGTGGGTAAAATTTATAGATTTTGAAAAGTATGCAAGTTGTTATAAAATATTCGATTGGTCGGGGAATATTCTTTTTGTCGAGGAATATCCGTACGACGGCACAATCATTGGTGGACCCCACGACGACGACGAAAGTATTATCGTATTTAGAAAATGACAGAATTATCTTTTTATAAAATAATGGCGGAAGTGTTACCGTTAAAACTGTTAAACTACCTGGTAGTAAAAGTATAGTAATATGCAAGGTTGCATAGTAGCACACGGTGTTGGTTATTAATGCTTACGTGATAAGTCACTCAGTTTTGTTTTATTAGTATTATTAATGTAATAAAACAGAAATTTTTTATATAAAACAGAATACTTTTATAAAGTTATTCTATAAATAGAATATATTATATTCTATTGTGCATAGTATTTTGCATAGCAAAATCTTTTTATATAAAACATAATACTTTTATAAAGTTATTCTATAAGTAGAATATATTATATTTTAATATGCATAGTGTTGCATAGTGCCTGCATAGTGTTTTGCATAGTAAAATCTTTTTATATAAAACAGAATACTTTTATAAAGTTATTTGTTTTATTAGATTATAAATAGGCGTAGTACAAGTTTTCTTGGAGTATATCATCGCCCTACCAGTCGGAATACTCTTCTTTCAAAGGTAAGTGATATTATTTGTTGTACTCGCAAGGGATATTATTTGTTGTACTCGTAAGGGATATTATTTGTTGTACTCGTAAGGAGTATTATTTCTTTCGTATTCATGAAGAGAACTTCTACTATTCCATTCTTTATTATTCTGTTGGAATAACCTGTATACGCGATCTACCCTATACTTGGTGAAATTCTTCTGTTATTCCATTCTTTATTATTATGTTGGAATAACATGTCTATGCAAAGTACCGCATACATGGTGAAATTCTTCTGTTATTCCATTCTTTAATTATTCTGTTGGAATAACCTGTCTATGCGGTCTATCGCATGCATGGTGATTTCTGTTGTTATTCCATTCTTTATTATCCTGTCAAAATATCATGTCTGTGCGTTTATGCCGGACCTAGTTCCATTATATATTATTTCATGGAATATCGTCATGCGTGCGTTTACTGGCACGGACTGGTTCCATTATTGATTATTACATTGAGAATAACTTTGTTCAGGCGATCTATCGCATACGCATGGTGAATCCTTACATTATTCCATTCTTTATTATCCCGTTGGAATAACTCCTGTCATGTGGATTACCACATGCATGGTGAATGATCCTTTGTATTCATTCCTTATTAAATTGTGAAAATGATCTGTATACGTGGATTACCGCATGGCGAGTGAAAATCCATTTGCAGTTTAACATATTCTCTTATACTCAGTTGGTTAAAGCTTTGACTTCTATACTCTATGAAATTAGTGGAATATCCTTGACATTTACGCTTCATCCAGTATCTTTTCATGAAAATATTCTTCTGAGCATTCTTGAATTTTACTCTACAAAGAAGTATCATGTTAACAATTTGGACATTATTGAGTTCAGGATAAATTAACTTATAAATCTTTAAAATTAATTCTTAAACTTGTTTTATTAAATTATTATGTCATTGTCATGATGAGTTATGTTGGTTATTATGTGAACACATGAAAGTTTCTTATAAATCACAAAGGGTTAAAAATTAGATTTTGGTGAAAATGAAACATGAAATTCAATTGACCATATCTCCTATTATATTTCGAATTTTTGAGTGTGGTCAAGTTCTAGAGTTATATCTACGAGTTTCCTAACTTATCCAAGTGGAATCACTGGAAAAGGTATTGTAGATTTTCGTGTGGACTGATTTTAGCAAAGGAGTCAAAAGCTATAAATTACAAAAAGGCTATTGCCCAGAAGTTTAAAAGGGCATTTTCGGCCACTTGAATTATGAGAACAATTCTGACTTTTTGGGACATAGAAATATATGGTATAAAGTATCTCCTGTCCAAAACTGAGCTCATTCCGACTTAAAATGAGCAAGTTATGACCATTTCAATATTTAAGTTTTTCTGACGGAAAACGCTATAACCGGAGTTCTATAACTCTGATGACCGTGAAATTTAAACTGGAAGCTCACGTTAACATGTGTAAGATCCTGCCAAGATTTGGGAATTTCTGGAGTTAACCTTGAGGTAGCTAATTTCTTAAGGAATTAATTAGAAATTAATTTTTGAAAAATAGTAAATGAATTTTAAAAATTTCGAGAAAAATATATGTTCAATATGGGACTGTATTCTACTTAATCCAAGAAAAGAATAATTTTTGGGACTGATTTGGTATTTTTCATGAAAATGGTTTAGTTACAAATATATGAATTAAATATGTTATGTGAAGTAAAAAATTGGTAAATAGGATTTTATTTTTGATGAGTAATTTGATTATTGGTGATGAAATCTTATGAGTATGGCATTTTTGAATGATTAAATGCATTATTTGGAAAACTGTAAACAATTAAATTAAATTGTTTATAAGTTTAAGGAGTGATTAAAATATTATTATAATATTAACAATATGAGATTATAATTTTATTAAGTGATTGATAATGTTTGGATAAATTTAAAGTCTTTAATATTTATCCTTGATTTAGTTTGACTAATGCTTATAATATTGTCATCATCCTCATGTTTATAATATGTTGAAAGTCATCTGTGGCCTATAGTGCATAGATGGACTTGGTATGATTATGACCATGGATTATTCGGTATAATCATGCCCGTAATGTTACAAATGATGTGGAAAAAGTCCTCATTGGCCCATAGTGCATTGATGGACAGTTTTTGGTATGATTATGACTATGGATTCTCTTCGGCCAATGGTGCAAAGATGAATTGTTTTATGGCATGATCAGGACCGTTGATGAAAACACGATTATCTTTGGCATGTAGTGCATGGATAATTCGTGGTCGTGATACTAAAGAATATCCTTGGCCTGTAGTGCAGGGATGATTCGATGATGTGGATTAATTATTGAGTTGAGTCTCAGCAATGAAATATTAATTCATGGATGTGATAATAATGAATATCTTTGGCCGTAGTGCAAAGATGATTTAATGCTTACGAGCAGGAATTGTGATTTGGTATACCCATGATTTTTGATGTTTCAGGTGAAGACATGTGATGAAAATTATCTTCGTCCTGGGTACGAAGAGGAATTTAGAATCACAATTGTGATTATGAGTTATTCACATGATCGTGGACGGGAATTGTTGATTGATGTTATAGGGATAATACAATATTGGTGGACTTTTAACATAGAGAAGATAATAGACCTTATGGTCTATTTGACTCTTCAAATGGATTGCTCGTTCCGCTGCAACTATGGTTGAAAAGTTTTATTATCTACTATATGTTCTAAATATCTGATTTATTATTGATGAAAGCTATTGATAATTTAATTATCTTTAGTCATGATATTTTTTACTGGGCTAGTTGTGCTCACCCTTTTGCTTCACAATTCCTTTCAGGTAATAAAAGTGTAGTTGGGTAGAGCGGGGTATTAAGAGGATTAGAACGGTGGTCTATAGCTGTTGAGGTTTTCCCTAAATAGTATGGAAATAATTTTATTGAGAACTTTAGATAAGTGTGTCGTATTGTATACGTCATTTGATATTTAATTTTGGTGAACTGAATAGGGTGAGGTGAACCCAACTTTAGAAGGGTGTTTTGCCACTATCATACAAGATGTCTAATGACATACAACCCGTGTTATCATAAGACATGGTTGTGCGCATCCACTTGCTGAGTATATCTACGGGTACTACCTATACGATTTTGGAATTTATTTGACATATAATTTTCACTTGGAGACAGTGGAGATAGTTATATGCCAAGAGAAGACTCACCATTGGAAAGAAGATGATAGTAATCTTCTCGTTTTTCTTTGGGGTCTATTAGGTCAACCAAGGATAATTCTGTGGACATATGATATCTATCATAACCTAGACGCATGGCCTCCCATGTACGAAGGTTTCATTGAGCACTTCCCAAATATTTTAATTCCTAAAACAGTGTTTGACTATACTTTTAGGTAAAGTATCATTGTAAGGTTGTGGTCGAGGTACCATGAGAGTTATATACATTTATATTAAAACTCATAGTTAACTGTGGTCGTATTCTATCTGCATACTCAATGATTAATATAAATGAAGTTGTATTTGAATTTTGTACCATGTATCTGGCGACTCAGAATGGGTGATTTATACCTAATTTTGGGGGCATCAAAAATTTACTAATATAAATTATACATATAAGCTGTATAAATTGTACTTATAAGTTTCTGATGTGGCACACGTCAGCAGGTCTGACGTGATATTTAATATTAAAATTTGACACGTGTCCGCTGCTGACGTGGCAGGTCTTTTGAATTTTTTCCAAAAATTACCTCTTTTGAGATTTGAACTCGCGACCTCACATTTAGAATTTTGGTCATATGACCACTGGAGCAACATGTGTCAACTGTTATTATCTTGCAAGTAATAATAATAATAATTGTTATTGTTATTACTCCTGAGTCTCTGCAGTTTACTACTCCTTCCTCACTTGAGGTACCATTTCTATTTCTCTTTATTTTCGTCTTTGTAGATATATATATATATATATATATATATATATATATATATATATATATATATATGAATGTGATGATGCAAGTTCGTTTTTGGGTCAAACACTAAAGCAATGACTTGATTTTAGTAGTGATGATACTCCACATTACACTAATTTAATTTATTCTAAATTACTTGAATACTCTCGTGGTAAAATCTAAGTTGAATTGTATGCATGCATACCTATAATCATAAATTCATAATAATTTAGTGGTAAAAGTCTTTTTTTTATTAATTATTATATAAAATTTTAAATTCGAGTCTATGTATTATTGAAGTTAGAATTTAGTGGGTGTTACAAATGAAGGTAAATTTTTCTTACATTTATTTTATTTTTATTATTTTTATTATTATTATTATTATTATTATTATTATTATTATTATTATTATTATTATTATTATTATTATTATTATTATTATTATTATTGTTGTTGTTGTTGTTGTTGTTGTTGTTGTTGTTAGTACTATTATTATTATGAATGTTATTATTATTATTATTATCGCAATTAGTTATGGTATGTAGTGAAGGAGAAGAAAGGAATATATGGGGGAAATCTCATGTTTTAATATAAATAATAATTCTTGTAAGATATTAATAGTTGATCCATGTTGCTCCAGCGATCATATGACCAAAATTCCAAATGTGAGGTTGCGAGTTCAAATATCTGCAAAGGCAATTTTTGATATAAACATATTTTTTCTTTTGTATTTGTTGATAAGAATGAAAACTTAAGGAATGTTTTTTTCATGGAAGGAATATTTTCCTTATCAATTTAATGGGTTGTATTACTAAAGGATTTATAGGAACAAGTAAGAGCAGTTTATTGAAATTGGTGCTTCTGTGTTTTGGAATGAAGTATTCCATTATTTTGCCAAGTGTTTCAACTTTGTGACTAATCTGGTAATATTCGAATGGATACTTAGATAATGTTAAATTTTGATTTATAAGGATCAGTTATTTTAGGTTCTTGATTCTTATTGTAAGATCAAAAAATATCTGAAGATCATACAACAATAGACACTTGTGGAGCAGATTTATTACTTTAATGTACATGATATTATGGTGATGAAATGCTCAAGGGAATAATGCTTTGTTATCTTTATTACCACTTGCAAAATGCTTTGTTTGAGACTTTGTTTTAGTTTTCACATACTAAATTTGCATTGCCATTTTCCTTCACTGTTTACATGCCAAAAATTCTCTTTCTTATATTTGTAAAATCGTATTTATCAGTTCTAAAGACAAATGCTTGTGTGTTTTCTGTATAATGTCAGATTCTCAAGCAGACAGGAGTGTTGAAGAGAAAAAACTAAGGATTCCAAGGGATGACGGGCCTTATTTGACGGAGTTTAGTGGCTGCAATAATTATAATCGACTCGTTTAAGATTCAAACTACTTGAAATCTCAATTGTGATTTGATACATATTCAAGTTGGTACTTGATACATTTTTTTATAATATATATAAAGTTAAATAAAATTAGAATAATTAATTATAATTATTTTATTTTATTTTTATTTTTAATTGTGCTTTTATATTTAAGTAAAACAATAAGTTTAATTTATTATTATATCTATTATAGAAGTAGTTAATATGAAGAGGCTCAAATTTTGAGCTTGAATTCGAAGCTCACAAGTAGTTTGAATATAATTCGATCCGAGTCAGATCGAATTTGAGTAATGAATATTTGAGTCGAGTCAAATTTGACTAGAGTTTTATAAATGCAATTCGAATCCAAATCGAATTCGATTATGAATTCAAATTTAAGTAGAGTATTGAGGATAAATAATAAATAAAAGTCCCCATAAACAAATTATTAAAGTTTTAATCAAGTATTTGAGAAAAAAATAATTAAATATTTAATGTAAACTTTTGAATCTAACTATAGATTATAAATATTTATATACACTATAGTATTACTCCACACACATAAAATAGACATCTACTTATTAATGGACATCTAAACATTAATAAGTAGAGCATTCATTTTGAAATTTAGGATTTCAAAATGATCAAAACTTATTTTAATTGTAATTTAGAACATTATTATTTATACTTAAAAACTCATTATTATTATTTTCTTATTATATTTATAGTTGTAATTAGAGCATTCATTTTGAAATTTAAATTTAAGATTTTGAAAATGATGAAAACTTATTTGAATTGTAATTTAGAGTATTGATTATTGTATTTAATAAAATAAATAAATTAACATTCATTAATTAATGAACTATACTTTAAAACTCATTATTTATTTATTTATTTATTTTTATTCTAATTATATTTATAATTAGAGTATTTATTTTGAAATTTAGGATTTTAAAATGATAAAAATTTATTTGAATCGTTAAATATCTTTATTTGCATCGAAATAAATGCACGAAAAATTTATACTGTGGTAAATAATACTCTAAATTACAATTCAAATATGATTTATTGTTACATCATTTGTCTTATATATTATTGTATTCTATATATTGCAATCAAGTTTAAGTTATTTATTGTTTACAATTAATTGTGGATGAGATAAAATTATACAACACAAATATTTGATTTGAAAAGATAAATCTCATATATTACTATCAAGCATAATATTTTGTTTTTTACAATTAATTTTATAGATGGATAAAAAATTTCAACTGTGAATACATAGGGTTGTGCAAATAATTGGGTTTTTTCTTGGGTTTTACCCTGGGTTAATTGAATAAAACCATTTATATAATTGTAAATTATAAACCTTCTACGACACGCTTTTATCCCAAAGACCCAAATCAAAACCGATCTCCTCTCGCTCTCTTCTCCGACTCACCATTTTTACTCTCTCTCCACTCTTTAGTCTAAATGCAGTGTCTAAGTCGTCTTCGGTCTCAAATCGAGTCATCTCCGTTCTTTGCCAAAATTAAGTCCCTAGTATATCTAGCGGATTGGGCGGAACGGAATAACCCTAGAAGCAATCATCTGCCATTGGGCAAAAAGTTATCGAAATTAAACCATGTTCTTCCAAATTCGCAGATCATGCAGGTATGTCTACATTGGAATATTCAAAATCTAAATTTAAATATGCCATACATTCTTTTTCTACAGATCGATTGTATTTTTTTTATTTTTTATTTTTTATTTTCATGGAAGTTTCAAAGTTATATAATCTTGAAACCTAGATTTGTGGGAACAAATTGCATTTTTTGGGTTCACATTTAAATCTGTTATAGTCATGAGATACATAATGTTTTTTATTTTGAAACAATATCAAATATAGCTCTGTTATAATTGAATCTATTGAATATGATCAAATAAAAATGCTGGACTGATTATGCTAAATTACTACAATTTGCTAATATTTAGTTCCATAGATGTTAATAATATGATGTTTTTTTTTCATTCTCATTTTATCAATGCTACTTGTCTTGTTGAAAATTTTATATTTTAGACCAGTTTAATGCATTTAGTTTTCTTTGGTTTTTAACTTCATCTTCGAGGGTGCGAGTTATACTCCCTCCGTCCTAAAAAATTATTCTATTATTAAGGTTTGCATACCACATATATAGTTTATTTCAATAATAAGTATGAGTATGTAAAGCTTAATATTGAAAAATATCATCTAAAAAGAATATTCTTTTCTTTGGATATTTGGAGTGATCAAGTGTTCTATGCTATATGTCTATTTGGGAGTGCCTTAGGTGTTCTATGCTATTTTGAATTTGTTTGACCAAGTGTCATGCTTCAATTGATAATTTGAGATTGATCTTGTAAGTCCCCAACTTTTATGAATAAAAAATAATTTTCTCGAAATATATTTTTGAATATTATGTGTGGATTTGATATAATGTTATAATTGTGGGTAATATTTACAAATTTTGCAAAAGTAAGCAAGTGGTTATATAATATTCGATTGGTGGGGAATATTCGTTTTAACGGGGAATATTAAATTTATTTACACACAATCATTGGTGGACCTCACAACGAAAGTATTGTCGTTGTTAGAAAATGACATAATTATCTTTTTATAAAAATAACGACAAAAGTGTTACCGTTAAAATTGTTGAACTACCCGGTAGTAAAAGTAAGAATATGTCTGGCGTGATTGCATAGTAGCACTGCGGTATTGATTATTGATGCTTACGTGAGAAGTCACTCAGTTATACTCAATTATTGCTACTATGTGAATTCTTTGATCATATCTCTCATATTATTTATTCAGTTATTGTCACAGTATTATCTGCATAATATGATATATTATTAAATCAATAATTGAGACGACAAAGTTATTCATATTATTAAATTACAATATTTACAATGTCTAGAAGTTCAGTCAAGGAGAGGTTTGGTCATCTAATTGCGCGCCAATAAGGAGAAATCCTTATCGGAAATCCCCCTCTTTCCTAGGAATGACTTGGTTGTTAAATATTGTGAGTTATAATATTAATGATGAATAAGTTCGTGTTGATTAAAGATGAATTTGATAGTTCCATTGTGTTGGGATTATTAGTGTTATTGGAAATCGACATCTATTCCGATGATAATTGATGTCTGGGGGTTATATTGATAAATTGGGTAATTTATCGGATAAATGAGCAATTAATTGTTACTAATTCACATGCTTATATAACTATTTGTTCAAATGTGTGTACTATTGAATCACATTCTTGTACTATTAGGGGAGTTGGTGCAAGATTGATAATACTTGCATGACTAAGTTAAAAATGGAGGTATAGATGTAGGTACTATACTATAATTTGTATTTTTCACATGATTATACTAATGATTCACATGATTGAACTATTGATTCACATTATTTACTATTAGGGGAGTTGGTGCAAGTTTGATAATACTTGCAGTACTAAATTAAAAAGGAAAGAAAAGTTAGAAGTATTGTACTGTAATATTTCGAGCCCCAAAACGTGCAATTATTAAAACTATATTTTCCTATAAATAGAAGCTTATTCTTCCTTTATTTCTCACCAATTCACTAAAGCTATAGAGCAATTATTATAGAGAGAAATTATAAAGAGAAAGAAGAAGAGAAGTCTGCTACCTCACTATTCCAAAGATATCGCTTTTCTTCTAAGGTAAGGGTATTATTATTTCAGATTCATGAAGAGAGTCATGTTGTTATTCCATTCCTTATTATTCATTGGAATAACTTTGTATATCAAGTACCGCATACATGGTGAAATTCTTCGTTATTCCATTCTTTATTATTATGTTGGAATAACTTGATATGCTAAAGCAATCTGCATACATGGTGAAATTCTTCTATTATTCCATTCTTTATTATTACGTCGGAATATCCTCGCATGCGTGCATTTATGCATGACACGGTTCCATTATTTATTATTCTATTGGAATAACTGCATCATGCGATCTATCGCATGCGCATGGTGAATCTTTACATTATTCTATTCTTTATTATTACATTGGAATAACTCATACATGTGGATTACCACATGCATGGTGAATGATCCTTTGTATTCATTCCTTATTAAATTGTGAAAATGATTTATCTACGTGGATTACCGCATGGCGGGTGAAAATCCATTTGCAGTTTCATATATTCTATTATACTCAGTTGATTAAAGTTTTGACTTCTATACTCCATGAAATTAGTAGAATATCCTGGATATTTGCGCTTCATCCAGTATTTGTTCATGGAATTATTCTTCTGAGCATTCTTAAATTTTTCTCCACAAAGCAGTATCATGTTGATAATTTGGACGTTGTTGGTTCCTAGATAAATTAATTCTTAAACTTGTTTTATTAAATTATTATGTCATTGTCATCATCATCATGCTTTTATTGTGATGAAAGTCATCTTTGGCTTACGTGCATAGATGGACTTGGTATGATTATGACCAGGGATCATTCGGTATAATCATGACTTGTAATGTTATAAATGATGTAGTAAAGGTCCTCAGTGGCCTGTAATGCATTGATGGTCAATTTTTTTGGTATGATTATGACCAGAGATTATTCGGTATAGTCATGACCATTGATGTTTTAATGAATATTCTTGGCCCATAGTGCAGGGATGATTAGATGATGTGGTTTAATTATGAAGCTGAGTCTCAGCGATAAAAATTGATGAAAAGATTTTAAATCATAGAAGATAGTAGATATCATGCTCTACTTGACTCTTCTAATGGATTGCTTATTCCGTTGCAGTTAAACTTGATGTCTATTGTATTTTATCAGTTTAACCTTGTTGAAGACTAATGATAATTTATTCTGCATTATCTTAATCATAATATTTCTTACTGGACTAGTTGAGCTCACCCTTTCTTTCACTGTTCTCTTCAGGAAATGAGAACGTAGCCGAGATTAGTAGGGGAACGGAGTGACGGTCCAGATGATAGCATTAGTAGTCCTCACTATTCTGTTAAATAGTGTGATAATAAATGTAATGAGGACTCCATTGAGTTTGTATATTGTCTAGATGACAATATTCTTATTAAAAACTCTTAGATTATGTTTTGTCGTATTTTACACTACTGTTGTATAATTAAGTTGTATTTGAATTTTTTACCATGTATTTGGTGACCCAAGATGAGTGATGTATACCTGTTTTGGGGGCGTCACAATTGGTATCAAAGCTTAAGGATATGATCCATGGCTGAGATGTTAGATAAGAACTAAGAGGGGAGAGACGGGGAATTCCTTCGCTAGTATGACCTACCTAAGTTTATTTGATATTTAATTGGTCGGTCAGAGTATATGGATAATATGTGATATGTTAATTAACCCTTCTTTTGTGGAAGTATTTGAAAATTGCATCCGAAAATGTTGAGATAAGCAATGAAGCACATGAGACCGTTGAGTCACCAACGATCAATACCCAGGGTAATGTGCAACAGGAAGACAATAATCCTCATATAAACAATAACACCGATAAAATGGTGAACGATGGGATGGTCAAAAGCTTTATGCAATTCATGCGACATCAGGCGAGAGCGACTCCTGTCCAAAATGCAGGTGGAAACACTGATAACTCTCGGACGGTCACCGCTAAGCGCCAATGATTTGGGACCACCGGAGTTTTTGGAGAGCCAAAACCACTTAAGGCAGAGACGTGGATAAAGAAGATCAACAAGATATTTGATGTCTTAGGATGCTCCGAGGAGCAAAAGGTTCCCTTTGCCACCTTCATGTTGCGTGTAGAGGCAGATTATTGGTGGGAATCTGTAAAGCGTACTCAACCTGCCGCACTAAAGATATCTTGGGAGAAGTTCTAAGAGCTATTCAACTACAAGTACTTTCCTGAAAGTATTCATCACATGAAGGAGGTAGAGTTCATCAAGAATGAGCAAAACAATATGACCGTGGCGTAGTACGAAGCTAAGTTTGTCGAGTTGTTTCGGTTTGCGTCCCACTTGGTTGATAATGAGGAGAGAATGACGCGGATGTTTCTAAGAGGTTTGAAACCTGAGATATGTCAATACCTTATCTCTCATAAACTGTGTTTGTATTCAGATGTTATGAATAGGGCTCAGTTATTGGAGCGCGATAATGAGTTAACCCAACCAAGAGAGAGCAGCAGACAAGTCGATAATACCCAGTGGTAGCAGTCATCGAAGCGGTGATAACAAGCGTGGAGGAATCAAGATGCGAAATGATAATCACGCCGGTGGTAATCATGGCCATGACAATAAGAGTGGACATTTCAAGAAGAGGAGATTCAACAAGGATGGAAAGACGTCAACACCAGCACCTGTTGTTAAGGAAGGAGAACGACCATCGGTCGTATGTTACAAATGTGGAGGGGAAGGACACATAAGTCCAAACTGCACGATGCAGTCCGAAGCATGTTAAAATTGTGGAAAAGAAGGTCACCTAGCCCAATTTTGTCGTGAACCAAAGTCAAGTCCAGCTGGGATAGAGGCATCAAAGGGTGGCCCAGACAATACAAAACCGGTAGTTCAAGGGAGAGCGTTTGTTGTAACCTCCCAAAAAGCGAGGAATCTGAACGAGGTGATCACGGGTAAGCTAATCATAAACTCTAGCGAAGTTTATACTTTATTTGATACCGGTTCTACCCATTCCTTTCTTTCTCCTACTTGCGCTCAACGTTTAAATTTGACTCCAGAGAAATTAGACTTTGACTTATCTGTTGAAACTCCATTGGGAGAAACCTTCATTACATCTACGGTTTATAAATCTTGTTTGATTCAAATTGGTAACCGCACGTTACCTGTCGATCTTATTTCTTTGAAAATACTTGCATTTGATGTGATTTTAGGGATTGATTGGTTGACTACTCATCATGCTCAAATCGATTATTTTCGTAAGGTTGTTAGCTTTCTTATTCCTAACCAACCTATTTTATGAATTCAAGCAACCAAACCACTAAAATCAATCACTGTCATATCAAGCCATAAAGCTATTCATTTATTGAAAAATGGATGTCAAGCTTTCTTAGCCCATGTCATGGATTTAAATAAAAATACGTCAGATTTGAATGATATTTCTATTGTTAATAAATTTCCTGACGTATTCCTTGAAGAACTTCCTGGCCTACCCCCAGAGCATGAAATTGAATTTTGTATAGACCTTGAATCTGGTACAAAACCCATTTCCAAAGCCCCAAATCAAATGGCTCCTATTGAACTTCAGGAGTTAAAAAACCCAACTATAGGAATTGTTAGACATCGGTTTCATTCATCCTAGTACGTCTCCTTGGGGTGCGCATGTTCTATTTGTGAAGAAGAAAGATGGAAGTATGCGACTTTGTATTGATTATCGGGAGTTGAATCATGTCACCATCAAAAATAGGTACCCGTTACCTCTTATTGATGACCTATTTGACCAATTGCAAGGCGCCAAATTATTTTTAAAGATCGATCTTCGTTCTGGATATCATCAGTTGAAGATTAAAACTGATGACATTCCAAAGACTGCTTTCAGAACCCGATACGGGCATTATGAATTCCTAGTCATATCTTTTGGATTGATTAATGCTCCTGCTGCATTCATGGACTTGATGAACCGAGTATTCAAAGAATATTTGGATCACTTTGTGGTCCTCTTTATTGATGACATCCTCATATACTCCAAAACCCGTGAAGACCATGAGCAACACTTGAGGTTGATACTTCAAAAGCTTCGTGAAAACAAGCTATATGCCAAGTTAAAAAAATGTGAGTTTTGGCTTGAGGAAGTTGCATTCCTTGGGCACGTGATATCAAATCATGGAATAACTGTTGACCCGACAAAGATTGAAGCAATTCAAAGTTGGGAGCAACGTAAGTCAGTTGTGAGAACCCGGGTAAGGGTTTGATTTTAAGAAATTTCGAGGACATAATTTTTATAAGGAGGGAAGAATATAACAACCCGAAATTTTGGATTATCCAGAATTTAGGTTTAAAGAATTAGTTATTAATAAAATGAATTTTTATTAATACTATTATGTGCTATGTGATTATTAATCGTTCTATAACCTAGAATGATTATAAGTCGGGAGTATTCTGGCTTCGAGCTAGATTGAGCGAGTAAGAATTTTCAAGACGAAAATAAAAGTTTTTCGGGAACAAAATATTTTTCGGGAAAAAAGACGAAATAGGCACTATTCACCCGTTTCTGCTCGGAGATTTATTTTGAAATTCCGAGAAGTTATTGATTACGTATAATCTTGAGACGTGATGGAATATTCAATAATATTTTAGTTATGGCAAAAATGAAGATTTCGCATGCGGACTCAAAACCTAATGGTTAGGAAAAGTGAGTTCCGAGAATGTAATGAGTACGTATAATAACTAGGGTTATTATGCGTGAGAAATACGAGTATGATACGAGTTATTATACGAGTATAGTACGAAGATTAGTATGACGTATAATACGAATATCGTACGAACGAAATACGAAGAGAATACGAGAATAGAATGCGTAGAATACGATGAGTCTAAATGGACTTTGTGTTCATGGACTTTATAGAATCCAATTGGACTTGGATTATGTTAAGCCCAATGCTTTGTGAAGTTAAGCCCAAGTTAGGCCCAATAAGAATTAGGGTTAAGGCCCAAACCAAGAAAAGAAACCGCGGATCGAACCGATGGTTAAGAACCAATGGGGAAACCCATGGGGTGATGTGAGACCCCAGATTTTATGAATAAATATTTTATTTTCTCGAAATATTTTTTTGAATATTATTGTGTGGATTTGATATAATGTTATAGTTGTGGGTAGTATTTATAAATTTTACAAAGTATGCAAGTTGTCATATTATATTCGATTGGTCGGGGAATATTTGTTTTATCAAGGAATATTCGCATGCAACACAGACAATTAGTGGACCCATAGAACGAAATTATTGTCGAAATCAGAAAACGACAAAAATATTTTATTAAAAATAACGGCGGAAGTTTTACCGTTAATAATGTTGAACTACTCGGTAGTAAAAGTACAGTAATACGTGTGGTTGCATAGTAGCACACGGAATTGATTATTGATGCTTATGTGATAAGTCACTCAGTTTTGTTTTATTTGTATTATTAATGTAATAAAACAGAAAAGCTTTTTATATAAAACAGAATACGTTTATAAAGTTATTCTATAAATAGAATATATTATATTTTATTATGCATAGTGTTGCATAGTGTTTTGCATAGTAAAATCTTTTTATATAAAATAAAATACTTTTATAAAGTTATTTGTTTTATTAAACAATAATTAGAATATATTATATTTTATTATGCATAGTGTTTGCATAGTGCCTGCATAGTGTTTGCATAGTAAAATCTTTTATAAAGTTATTCGTTTTATTAGATTATAAATAGAATATATTATATTTTATTTAAAAGATTTTGCTTTAAATATGGATCGTCAAATTAAAGTAAATCAATCTAGACCGTTCATGAGTTAGTTACTATGCAGTCCATTTTTCTATAATTAAAAGCTCATTCCTTCATTATTTCTTATGAATGAACTGAAACTCTAGAGAGAGAAACTATAGAGAGAAAGAAGAAAAGTGTTCTGCTACTTCACTACTTTTATATCCAGTACTCTTCTTTCTAAGGTAGGAAATATTATTTGTTGTACTCCTAAGGGGTACTATTTCTTTCTTATTTATGAAGATAACTTCTGTTATTCCATTCGTTATTATTCTACATTGGAATAACTTTGTATATATGTGGGCTACCCTATACTTGGTGAAATTCTTCATTATTCCATTCTTTATTATTATGTTGGAATAACATGTCTATGCAAAGTAATCGCATACATGGTGAAATTCTTCTAATATTCCATTCTTTATTATTACGTTAGAATATCACATGCATGCGTTTTACATGGGACCTAGTTAAAATCTTTATTAGTATTACATTTGGAATATCATCGTGCATGCGTTTTTACATGGAAACCGGTTCCGTCTTTATTAGTATTCTATTGGAATAACTCCGTCATGCATGGTACCGCATGCATGGTAATTTCATTGTTATTCCATTCTTTATTATTACATTGGAACATCCCGCTTGATTGTGATTTTTACTTTGACACGGTTCCGTTAATTATTATTCTGTTGGAATAACATCATCAAATACCGCATGCATGGTGATTTCGTTTGTTATTCCATTCTTTATTATACTCAGTTGGTTAAAGTTTTGACTTCTATACTCCATGCAATTAGTGGAATATCCTTGATATTTGCGCTTCATCCAGCATCTTTTCATGGAAATATTCTTCTGAGCATTCTTGAATTTTACTCTACAAAGAAGTCATGTTGACAATTTGGACGTTATTAGTTCTTGGATAAATTAATTCTTGAACTTGTTTTATTGAATTATTATGTCATTGTCATCATCCTCATGTTTATATTATGTTGAAAGTCATTTGTGGCCTGTAGTGCATAGATGGACTTGGTATGCTTATGACCAGGGATTATTCGGTATAATCATGACCATAATATTACAAATGATGTGGAAAAAGTCCTCATTGGCCCGTGGTGCATTGATGGACAGTTTTTGGTATGATTATGACTATGGATTCTCATTGGCCGTAGTGCAAAGATGAATTGTTTTATGGCATGATCAGAACCGTTGATGAAAACATGATTATTCTTGGCCCGTAGTGCATGGATAATTGTGGTCGTGATACTAAAGAATATCCTTGGTCGTAGTGTAGGGGTGATTTGATGATGTGGATTATTTATTAAGCTGAGTCTCATCGATAAAAGTCATGAAAAACCTTTTAAATCATAGAAGATAGTAGATTTTATTCTCTACTTGACACTTCTAATGGATTGCTTATTCATTGCAGATTAAACTTGATAGTTATTATATTTTATCGGTTTAACATTGAAGGCTGAAGGCTAACGATAAATTATTCTCGCATTATCTTAGTCATAATATTTCTTCTTGGGCTAGTTGAGCTCACCCTTTCTTCCTTTGTTCTCTTTGAAATGAGAACGTAGTTGGGACTAGTCGGGGAACAAGTGATGGTCCTAGATGGTGCATTAGTAGTCCTCACTATTCTGTGAAATAGTGTGATAATAATTGTAATGAGGACTCCTTTTGAGTTTGTATACTCTCTAGTAGGCAATATTTGTATTCAAACGCACAGTTTATGTTTTGTCGTATTGTACACGACAGTTGTATTATTAAGTTGTATTTGAATTATGTACCATGTATCTGGCGACTCAAGATGGCTGATGTATACCTAATTTTTGTGGCGTCATAGTTGGTATCAAAGCTTAGGGATATGATCCCTGGCTAGGATGTGAGAATAGAACTAGGAGGGGAGAGACGGGGAATTCCTTCGCTAGTATGACCTACCTAAGTTTATTTGGTATTTAATTGGTCGGTCAGAATATAGGGATAATATGTTATATGTCAATTAACCCTTCTTTCGTGGCAGTATTTAAAAATGACATCCGAGAATGTTGAGAATAGGAATGGAGCACATGAGACCGTAGAGACACCTCTAATCACCAACCAAGATAATGTGATTAGAGATATCCATGTGGTGATTGAGGAATTAAAAGTTGCACTCAAGCTAGTCGCAAAGGTAGCAATTGTGAGTGAGGAAGAAGAGGAACCTGAGGAGGATTTATTAGAAGAACTTATTGATCAAAATGTAGAATTGCAAAATCGTATTCATGAGTTAGAAAAGCAGGCTGAAGAACGGAAGGCGGTCGTGGAGCAAAGGAATGTAACAATTCAAAATTGTAGTACCCGATGTGCGATAGCTGAACAAGAGCGCTCTTTGGAAGAGTATACGATATTAAAGCTGGAATCTGAGAATTCAAATGTCAATGAGCAGCTGAAAGAAGAAATAACTGAACAAGTGAGAATGAAAGATGCATGGGTAAAAGCCACACGACGCGTTGATATTGTGGAAAGAGAAGTCCGATCCAAGAAAGCTAAAATAGATGATATGTATTTCTCTTTTTCGACAGCAATTGGGAGAACCCATCATCGAGTTTTGAATTACCCTATACATTGCGGTCAACCCCAATTCGATATGGATCGAAGGTTAATGATTGAGATCATGGGCAGGCGAGTAATGCTGACGAAGCATTTGAGGTGGAATATGCCCTATAGCGAAAGTCAATTCCAGCGGTAATGATGACACCAAAGACTGTCCCGAACAAGTCAAATTTGATAGTTTAAGGGAGAGCATTTTTCGTGATGAGGAATCAAACGAAGTTATCACGGGTTAGTTAATTATAAATTCTTGCGAAGTTTATACCTTATTAGATACCGGTTCTACCCATTATTTTATCTCTCTTGCTTGCGCTCAACGTTTCAATATGACTTCAGAGAAATTAGACTTTGACTTATTGGTTGAAACTTCGTTAGGAGAAACCTTCGTTACATCCACTATTTATAAATCTTGTTGATTCAAATCAACACTTTCACGTTACCTGTCAATCTTATCTCTTTGAAAATACTTGCCTTTGATGCAATTTTTAGAAATCGATTGGTTAACTACTCATCATGCTTTTCGTAAGGTTGTTAGCTTTCATATTCCTAACCAACCTATTATGCGAAGTCAAGCAACCAAACCACTAAAGTCAATCATTGTCATATCAAGCCATAAGTAAAGAGCCCTGGTCCTTTCGTTGTTAACTTCCTTGTGTGGAATGCACCGAAGCCAGACTTTCTGTAAGCGACGTCTTGAATGACGATGGCAAGTTGATGGGTAGCTATGTGACGTACTATCCAAGTCTTGGATGAGGGTTACAGTTTTGAATGATATTTCTATTGTTAATAAATTTCCTGACGTATTCTTGAAGACTTCTTAGCCTACTCTAGAGCGTGAAATCGAATTTTTTATTGACCACAGTACTAAACCCATTTCTTAAACCCTCAAATATTTCTTCAACTAAAATGAACGTAATATGCGCCAAAGACGTTGGCTCGAGCTGTTGAAGATTACGATCGTACCATTCCATACCATTGTGGGAAAACGAATGTGGCAGCTGACGTGTTGAGTAGAAGATCGGATGCGTTTACAAGTTCGATGTTGTTAACACAAGGACTCATTTCTTATAACTTACAAGTGATGAAGATAGAGTTAAAGACTCTAGGGACCCACGTGAAGATAACGAATATACGAGTAGAATCGACTTTAATCGATAAAGTTAAAGTCGCTCAAGCTACACACCCGGAGCTGATGAATGTGAAGAAAAAGGTTCAAGAGGGCGTTATTCTAGAAGCAAGAATCGACGAAGAGAGGAAATCTCAACCCTCGATTTAATTGGCCCATTTGAAATCCTCGATGAAGTAGGAACTGTGGCATATAGACTCATTTTACCGCCAAGTATGTCGCGTGTTCATAACGTTTTTAACTTATCGATATTACATAAATATGTGGACGATCCGAACCACATTATTAAATTAGAACTAAACGATATAGCAGAAGATTTAACGTATGAGGAGATACGTGTTAAAATCTTGGATAAGAAGGATTGTATTCAACACTCAAAGGTTATACCTCAAGAATTAGAATCTGAAATGAAGAAGATGTATCCTCACCTGTTCAGCATACCAAGTACGTACGTAAATTTCGAGGGCGAAATTCCATAAGGAGGGGAGATTGTGGGACCCCAGATTTTATGAATAAAGATTTTATTTTCTCGAAATATTTTTTTGAATATTATGGTGTTGATTTCATATAATGTTATAGTTGTGGGTAGTATTTATAAATTTTGCAAAGTATGCAAGTTGCCATATTTTATTCGATTGGTCGGGGAATATTTGTTTTATCAAGGAATATTCATGCAACGGCACAATCATTGGTGGACCCCGCAACGGAATTATTATCGGAATGAGAAAACGAAAAAATATTTTATTAAAAATAACGGCGAAAGTTTTACCGTTAATAATGTTGAACTACTCGGTAGTAAGAAGTCTGACAAGAATAATGTGGTTGCATAGTAGCACACTTTGTATTGATTATTGATGCTTATGTGATAAGTCACTCAGTTTTGTTTTATTGGTATTATTAATGTAATAAAACAGAAAAGCTTTTTATATAAAACAGAATACTTTTATAAAGTTATTCTATAAATAGAATATATTATATTTTATTATGCATAGTGTTGCATAGTGTTTTGCATATTAAAATCTTTTTTATATAAAACAAAATAATTTTATAAAGTTATTTGTTTTATTAGACAATAATTAGAATATATTATATTTTATTATGCATAGTGTTTGCATAGTGTACTGCGATAGTGTTTGCATATAGTAAAATCTTTTATAAAGTTATTCGTTTTATTAGATTATAAATAGAATATATTATATTTTATTTAAAAGATTTTGCTTTAAATATGGATCATCAGATTAAAGTAAATTAATCTGGACAGTTCATGAGTTAGTTACTATGCAGTCCATATTTCTGTAAATAGAAGCTCATTCCTTCATTATTTCTTACGAATTCACTGAAACTCTAGAGAGAGAAACTATAGAGAAAAAGAAGAAAAGTGTTCTGCTACTTCACTACTTTTATATCCAGTACTCTTCTTTCTAAGGTAGGGAATATTATTTGTTGTACTCGTAAGGGGTACTCTTTCTTTCTTATTTATGAATAGAACTTTTGTTATTCCATTCGTTATTATTACATTGGAATAACTTTGTATACTGTGAGCTACCCTATACTTGTTGAAATTCTTACATTATTCCATTCTTTATTATTATGTTGGAATAACTTTGTCTATGCAAAGTTTGCATACATGGTGAAATTCTTCTAATATTCCATTCTTTATTATTCATTGGAATATCCACATACATGTGTTTTTCGTAGGGACTGGTTAAAATCTTTATTAGTATTATGTTAGAATAACTTTGTCATAAAGGCCGCATGCATGGTGATTTCGTTGTTATTCCATTCTTTATTATTACATTGGAACATCCAGCGATTGTGATTTTCACCGACACGGTTCCGTTAATTATTATTCATTGGAATAACACATACATCTGCAGCACCGCATGCATGGTGATTTCTTTTGTTATTCCATTCTTTATTATACTCAGTTGGTTAAAGTTTTGACTTCTATACTCCATGAAATTAGTGGAATATCCTTGATATTTACGCTTCATCCAACATCTTTTCATGGAAATATTCTTCTGAGCATTCTTGAATTTTACTCTACAAAGAAGTATCATGTTGACAATTTGGACGTTATTAGTTCCTGGATAAATTAATTCTTGAACTTGTTTTATTGAATTATTATGTCATTGTCATCATCCTCATGTTTATATTATGTTGAAAGTCATCTGTGGCCTGTAGTGCATAGATGGACTTGGTATGATTATGACCAGGGATTATTCGGTATAATCATGACCGTAATGTTACAAATGATGTGGAAAAAGTCCTCATTGTGCCGTGGTGCATTGATGGACAGTTTTTGGTATGATTATGGCTATGGATTCTCTTTGGCCGTAGTGCAAAGATGAATTATTTTATGGCATGATCAGGACCGTTGATGAAAACATGATTATTCTTGGCCCGTAGTGCATGGATAATTATGGTCGTGATACTAAAGAATATCCATGGTGTAACGACCCCAAAATAGGTCCATTCCATCCAACCCATTCTGAGTCGCCAAATATATGGTACGAAAAACAACTACAACTTTATTACAACAATTGTCGTGCAAAATACAACAACACATATGTTGTTAGTTTGGATACAAATATATACCAACTGTAGCACGTCACAATGACACCTTACATAAAGGTATAGTCAAAAATTGTTTTAGAAATTAGAATCTTTGGGAAGTGCTCAAGGAAACCTTCGTACATGGGAGGCCATGCTTTTAGGTTATGGTAGATATCATATGGCCACAGAATTATCCTTGGTTGACCCAATACACCCCAAAGAAAAACGAGAAGATTACTATCATATTCTTCCCAATGGTGAGTCTTCTCTTGACATATCATTATCTCCACTGTCTCTATTTGGGTATTATACTCCAAACAAACACCAAGATTATATAGGTAGTGCTTGTAAATATACTCAGCAAGTGGATGAGCACAACCATGTCTTATGATAACATAAGTTTGTATGTCATTAGACATCTTGTATGATAGTGACAAAACACCCTTCCAAAGTTGGGTTCGCCTCACCCTATTTAATTCACCAAAAATAACTATTAAATGATGTATAAAATACAACACACTAAAGTCCTCAATAAAATTATTTCCATACTCTTTAGGGAGAACCTCAACAACTATAGACCACCACTCTATTCCCTCGCTATCCCCCGCTCGACCCAGCTACACTTTTATTACCTGAAAGGAATTGTGAAACAAAAGGGTGAGCACAACTAGCTCAGTAAAGAATATTATGACTAAAGATAAATAAATTATCAATAGTCTTCATCAGTAATAAATCAGAGATTTAGAACATATGGTAGATGATAAAACTTTTCAACCATAGTTGCAGCGGAACGAGCAATCCATTAAAAGAGTCAAATAGACTATAAAGTCTATTGTCTTCTCCACGTTAAAAGTCCACCAACAATGTTTTATCCTCGTAACATCAATCAACAATTCCACGCCCACAATCACATGTATAACTTCATAATCATAATTGTAGTTCTAAATTCCTCTTCTTATCCGGACGAAGATAATTTTATCACTGTCTTTACGAAACATCAAATATCATGGTTATACCAAATCACAGTTCTATTCATAATCATATTAATAAATTCATCTTTGCACCACGGCCAAAGATATTCATCAACAGATTCATCTTTACACTACAAAGCAAAGATATTCAACAATAGGTCATCTTTGCATTACGAGCCAAAGATATTCATCAATAATTCATCTTTGCACTACAAAGCTAAAGATATTCAACAACAAGTCGTCTTTTGCATTACGAGCAAAAGATATTCATCAATAATTCATCATTGCACTACAAAATTTAAGATATTCATCAACAAGTCATCTTTGCACCACGAGCCAAAGATATTCATATATCAAAGAAATACATAATCATTTTGAAGTTATATAACAATAATTATAACCATGTTGATCAATTCACCTTTGCACTTAAGCTAAAAATATTCAATTGTAAATTCAATGGTCATGATCATACCGATCAACAATTCAACTTTTGCACTCATCGCCAAAGAGAACCTATGGTCACGATCATACCAATAATCTACTCATCTTTACACTCAAGTCAAAGAGAAATATCATCATTAGGGTTATAAGAATGTTATATAAAAACAATATAATCAAAAATGGTTTTAATTTCAAGAGTAAGATTCATAAATCAACGATAATTTGGTGGGAGAAGAAACCAATTTGTCGTGAATAGTACCAGATTAAATATATGAAATCGTAGTATCGTGCATAGTAACCTCGACACGAAAAGATAAAGTTTCATAATAAAATTCATATCCATATTTATAACACCTTAATCCAAATGTTATAAATCACTTAGAAATCTCATAATCTAATATTATTAATATTATAATAATATTTTAATCATTTCTTAAACTTATAAACAATTTAATTAAATTGTTTACACTTTACTAATTAATGCATTTAATCATCATAAAATACCAAACTCATAAGATTTCATCACCAATAACCAAAACCCTCATCAAAAATGCGATATACCTCTATATATGATTCTCAAGCTATAAAATCATATTTTTCAATTTTCTTACTTCAAATAACATATTTAATTCATTTACTCATAACTAGAATATTTTCATGAAAATACCAAATCAGTTCCAAAAATATTTCTTTTCTGGGATTTAACATAACATAGTCCCATATTGAACATATATTTTCTCTAAATTTTAAAAATTCATTTACTATTTTTCAAATGGCCAAAAACATAGAATATTTAAACATTTATCATAAATTATACTTTTATCCAAAAATTTTGAAATTTACACGGTATACTGATATTATATAGATGTACTCCCAATAAAAATTTCATCAATTTTGGAGTTAATCACAAGGATTTATAAGCGGTTACTTTTAAAATAGTCTTTTCTCATAAAATCCATAACTCTTAATCTATACATCCAAAAATCACCATTTTGGACACAATCTAAAACTCATCAAAATATCATTTCAAATTTTTCCAGAATTTTTTAAGGTTCAGAAAAATTTCGAAACTAAAAACATAATAACCCTTAAAATCCCTTACTATCCCTTACCTCAAAAGAGCAGTACTTCTGACTGGAATAACGCTGAACGGACTTGCACCGTATAGCAATAATCAAAGTATACTCAAAATACTCACACGAATACGCTCGATAATATAGAGAGAGAGAAAACTTCAGTTTCTGGTGTGATTTTCAATTCTAACCTAAGTACCCTATTTATAGGAAATTGCTTAGAACACCAAAGCAGAAAATTGAATATAATATTAATATAATTATACAAATTTTCCTTAGCCCACCTTTTGGTCAAAAACAACAGACACACATGTTAATGATGTCCAAAAAAATACAAAAAACGTTTTTCTAACAAAAATAATTTAAATTCCAAAAATCAATTCACACACGAGATATCTAGAAACTTCAATAATTCACAATAAATAGCTCTTTTATCAGAAAATTCGAATCTCGCGACTTTTTATAGGAAATTCAATTCTCTACAACTTTGCAGAAGAAAGTTTTTCCAAATTCCAAACAGAAATTGACCGAAATCCTCAAGCGGTCGATTTTATAATCTATAATCAATTTTAAATTCAAGAAATGGGTCCACCAACACACAAAACATGTGTTAAACATTTAATGCCACAAAAATACTCTTCCTCTTCATATACTCATATATCCCACATTCATTATAAAAATATCACCAGTTAATATATTATTAAAATAATATATTTAAATGAATTATTTTATCGGAAAAAGATAAAATATTAATTTTCAACAATTATCACATTAAAAATTTTCTCCATCTATATCCACATAAAATCAATATTTTCCTCATCATATAAATTAATAATTAATTATTCACAAATAATATTACAGAATCACAAGATCTTGACAACGAATAGTTCTCAGGAAAGAGGGGCTTTCAATAAGAATTTCTCCTTCTTGGTAGCGCAATTAGGTGACCAAACCTCTCCTTAGACAGAACTTTCTAGGCATTACCAATAATGTTATCCAATAATATTATTAGGATAATATGAATTATTGCTCAGATAATGGAAAATATTGTACGTGACAATTATTGAAACAACAATAATATAAAATATCAACGTAGCAATTATTGAATTAATAAAATAAAATATTGAGCGGTAATTCTTGTAACAACAATTGAGTAATGCCTTCTTACGAAAAAAAAATTTATCATGCTTCATGAATAGTACTAGTGAATAGTAACTCGTGAATAGTAACTCATGAATAGTAACTCGTGAATAGTAACTCATGAATTGTAACTCGTGAATAGTAACTCATGAATAGTAACTCATGAATAGTAATTAAAAAAATTGAATACTTTTATTTCATAAAATTTGGGGTCTTACAATCTCCCTCCTTATGAAATTTCGTCCCCGAAATTTACGTGCACAGTATTTCAAAGAGTTGAGAATACCTTGTTTTCATTTCGATTCTATCTCCCCATCATCATGATTTCTCCATTGCTCATCTCTCGTATTTGGATATCATTCTAGAATCTGACTTCAAAACAAGGGTTAATTTAACAAATTAACAAATCACATAATACCCCTATATTATGACCAACCAACAAATAAGCTTAGGTAGGACACACTAGCGAAGGATTTACTTGTCTCTCCCCTCCTAGTTCTATTCCCCGATCTCCGCCAGAGATCATATCTCTAAGCTCTGATACCAAATGTAACGACCCCAAAATAGGTCCATTCCATCCAACCCATTCTCGAGTCGCCAAATATATGGTAATGAAAAACAACTACAACTTTATTACAACAATTGTCGTGCAAAATACAACAACACATATCTTTGTGAGTTTGGATACAAATATATACCAACCGTATGTACGTCACAATGACACCTTACATAAAGGTATAGTCAAAAATTGTTTTAGAAATTAGAATCTTTGGGAAGTGCTCAAGGAAACCTTCGTACATGGGAGGCCATGCTTTTAGGTTATGGTAGATATCATATAGCCACAGAATTATCCTTGGTTGACCCAATACACCCCAAAGAAAAACGAGAAGATTACTATCATATTCTTCCCAATGGTGAGTCTTCTCTTGACATATCATTATCTCCACTGTCTCTATTTGGGTATTATACTCCAAACAAACACCAAGATTATATAGGTAGTGCTTGTAAATATACTCAGCAAGTGGATGAGCACAACCATGTCTTATGATAACACAAGTTTGTATGTCATTAGACATCTTGTATGATAGTGACAAAACACCCTTCCAAAGTTGGGTTCGCCTCACCCTATTTAATTCACCAAAAATAACTATTAAATGATGTATAAAATACAACACACTAAAGTCCTCAATAAAATTATTTCCATACTCTTTAGGGAGAACCTCAACAACTATAGACCACCACTCTATTCCCTCGCTATCCCCCGCTCGACCCAGCTACACTTTTATTACCTGAAAGGAATTGTGAAACAAAAAGGGTGAGCACAACTAGCTCAGTAAAGAATATTATGACTAAAGATAAATAAATTATCAATAGTCTTCATCAGTAATAAATCAGAGATTTAGAACATATGGTAGATGATAAAACTTTTCAACCATAGTTGCAATGAATGAGCAAGCAATCCATTAAAAGAGTCAAATAGTATAAAAGTCTATTGTCTTCTCCACGTTAAAAGTCCACCAACAATGTTTTATCCTGTAACATCAATCAACAATTCCCCGCCCACAATCACATGTATAACTCATAATCATAATTGTAGTTCTAAATTCCTCTTCTTATCCAGAACGAAGATAATTTCATCACTGTCTTTTTACGAAACATCAAATATCATGGTTATACCAAATCACGTTCTCATTCATAATCATATTAATAAATTCATCTTTGCACTACGGGCCAAAGATATTCATCAACAGATTCATCTTTACACTACAAAAGCTAAAGATATTCAACAATAGGTCATCTTTGCATTACGAGCCAAAGATATTCATCAATAATTCATCTTTGCTTTCTACAAAGCTAAAGATATTCAACAACAGTCATCTTTGCATTACGAGCAAAAGATATTCATCAATAATTCATCATTGCACTCAAAGCTAAGATATTCATCAACAAGTCATCTTTGCACTACTACGAGCCAAAGATATTCATATATCAAAGAAATACATAATCATTTTGAAGTTATATAACAATAATTATAACCATGTTGATCAATTCACCTTTGCACTTAAGCTAAAAAAATATTCAATTGTAAATTCAATGGTCATGATCATACCAATTCGATAATTCAACTTTTGCACTCTTGGCCAAAGAGAACCTATGGTCACGATCATACCAATAATCTACTCATCTTTACACTCAAGTCAAAGAGAAATATCATCATTAGGGTTATAAGAATGTTATATAAAAATAATATAATCAAAAATGGTTTTAATTTCAAGAGTAAGATTCATAAATCAACGATAATTTGGTCGGGAGAAGAAACCAATTTGTCGTGAATGGTACCAAATATTAAATACATAGTACCAGTATCGTGCGCATAGTAACCTCTCGACACGAAAAGATAAAGTTTCATAATAAAATTCATATCCATATTTATAACACCTTAATCCAAATGTTATAAATCACTTAGAAATCTCATAATCTAATATTATTAATATTATAATAATATTTTAATCATTTCTTAAACTTATAAACAATTTAATTAAATTGTTTACACTTTACTAATTAATGCATTTAATCATCATAAAATACCAAACTTATAAGATTTCATCACCAATAACCAAAACCCTCATCAAAAATCTGCATATACCTCATATATGATTCTCAAGCTATAAAATCATATTTTTCAATTTTCTTACTTCAAATAACATATTTAATTCATTTACTCATAACTAGAATATTTTCATGAAAATACCAAATCAGTTCCAAAAATATTTCTTTTCTGGGATTTAGCATAACATAGTCCCATATTGAACATATATTTTTCTCTAAATTTTAAAAATTCATTTACTATTTTTCAAATGGCCAAACCACCGAATATTTAAACATTTATCATAAATTATACTTTTATCCAAAAATTTTGAAATTTACACGGTATACTGATATTATATAGATGTACTCCCAATAAAAATTTCATCAATTTTGGAGTTAATCACAAGGATTTATAAGCGGTTACTTTTAAAATAGTCTTTTCTCATAAAATCCATAACTCTTAATCTATACATCCAAAAATCGCCATTTTTGGACACAATCTACAAAACTCATCAAAATATCATTTCAAATTTTTCCAGAATTTTTGAAGGTTCAGAAAAATTTCGAAACTAAAAACATAATAACCCTTAAAATCCTTTTTACTATCCCTTACCTCAAAAGAAAAGACTTACATTGGAATAATATTTGAAACGAACTAAACTTGCAAGTATAGCAATACTCAAAGTATACTCAAAATACTCACAAGAATACGCTCGATAATAGAGAGAGAAAACTTGGGTTTACGGTGTGATTTTCAATTTAACCTAAGCACCCTATTTATAGGAAATTGCTTAGAACACCAAAAGCAGAAAATTGAATATAATATTAATATAATTATACAAATTTTCCTTAGCCCACCTTTTGGTCAAAAAACACCAGCCACACATGTTAATGATGTCCAAAAAATATAAAAATATTTTTCTAACAAAAATAATTTAAACTCCAAAAATAAATTCACACGATATACGAAACTTCAATAATTCACAATAAATAACTCTTTTATCAGAAAATTCGAATCTCATGACTTTTTATAGGAAATTCAATTCTCTATAACTTTGCAGAAGAAAGTGTTTCCAAATTCCAAAGCAGAAATTTGACGAAATCCACAAGCAGTCGATTTTACGATCTATAATCAATTTTCGATCAAGAAATGGGTCCACCAACACACAAAACATGTGTTAAACATTTAATGCCACAAAAATACTCTTCCTCCTCATATACTCATATATCCCACATTCATTATAAAAATATCACCGTTAATATATTATTAAAATAATATATTTAAATGAATTATTTTATCGAGAAAAGATAAAATATTAATTTTAACAATTGTCACATTAAAAATTTTCTCCATCTATATCCACATAAAATCAATATTTTCCTCATCATATAAATCAATAATTAATTATTCACAAATAATATTACAGAATCACAAGATCTTGACAACTGAATAGTTCCAGGAAAGAGGGGCTTTCAATAAGAATTTCTCTCTTCTTGGCGCTTGATTAGGTGACCAAACCTCTCCTTAGACAGAACTTTCTAGGCATTGCCAATAATGTTATCCAATAATATTATTCGAGATAATATGAATTATTGCTCCGATAATGGAAAATCATCGTGCCGTGACAATTATTGAAACAACAATAATATAAAATATCAACGTAGCAATTATTGAATTAATAAAATAAAATATTGAGCAATAATTCTTGTAACAATTATTGAGTAATGCCTTCTTTACGAAAAAAATTTATCATACTTCATGAATAGTACTCATGAATAGTAACTTCGTGAATAGTAACTCATGAATAGTAACTTCGTGAATAGTAACTCATGAATAGTAACTCATGAATAGTAATTAAAAAATTGAATACTTTTATTTCATAAAATTAGGGTCTTACAATCTCCCTCCTTATGAAATTTCGTCCCCGAAATTTACGTGCACTGGTATTTCAAAGAGTTGAGAATACCTTGTTTTCATTTCAGATTCTATCTCCCCTGTCATCATGATTTCTCCATTGCTCATCTCCTGTATTTCAGATATCATTCTAGAATACAGCTTCAAAACAAGGGTTAATTTAACAAATTAACAAATCACATAATACCCCTATATTATGACCAACCAACAAATAAGCTTAGGTAGGACACACTAGCGAAGGATTTACTTGTCTCTCCCCTCCTAGTTCTATTCCCCGATCTCCGCCAGAGATCATATCTCTAAGCTCTGATACCAAATGTAACGACCCCAAAATAGGTCCATTCCATCCAACCCATTCGAGTGCGCCAAATATATGTAATGCGAAAAACAACTACAACTTTATTACAACAATTGTCGTGCAAAATACAACAACACATATCTTTGTGAGTTTGGATACAAATATATACCAAGCTGTAAGTACGTCACAATGACACCTTACATAAAGGTATAGTCAAAAATTGTTTTAGAAATTAGAATCTTTGGGAAGTGCTCAAGAAACCTTCCGATACATGGGAGGCCATGCTTTTAGGTTATGGTAGATATCATATGGCCACGAGAATTATCCTTGGTTGACCTAATACACCCCAAAGAAAAGCGAGAAGATTACTATCATATTCTTCCCGATGGTGAGTCTTCTCTTGACATATCATTATCTCCTTTGTCTCTATTTGGGTATTATACTCCAAACAAACACCAAGATTATATAGGTAGTGCTTGTAAATATACTCAAAGAAGTGGATGAGCACAACCATGTCTTATGATAACACAAGTTTGTATGTCATTAGACATCTTGTATGATAGTGACAAAACACCCTTCCAAAGTTGGGTTAGCCTTTCACCCTATTTAATTCACCAAAATAACTATTAAATGATGTATAAAATACAACACACTAAAGTCCTCAATAAAATTATTTCCATACTCTTTAGGGAGAACCTCAACAACTATAGGCCACCACTCTATTCCCTCATTATCCCCGCTCGACCCGGCTACACTTTTATTACACGAAGGAATTGTGAAACAAAAGGGTGAACTGACTAGCTCGATAAAGAATATTATGACTAAAGATAAATAAATTATCAATAGTCTTCATCGATAATAAATCGTAGATTTAGAACATATGGTAGATGATAAAACTTTTCAACCATAGTTGCGGTGAACGAGCGATCCATTAAAAGAGTCGAATAGACTATAAAGTCTATTGTCTTCTCCACGTTAAAAGTCCACCAACAATGTTTTATCCCTGTAACATCAATCAACAATTCTTGTCCACAATCACATGTATAACTCATAATCATAATTGTAGTTCTAAATTCCTCTTCTTATCCAGGACGAAGATAATTTCATTACCTGTCTTTACCTGAAACATCAAATATCACGGTTATACCAAATCACAGTTCCTGTTCATAATCATATTAATAAATTCAATTTTACACCACGGGCCAAAGATATTCATCAACAGTTCATCTTTACACTACAGGCTAAAGATATTCAACAATAGGTCATCTTTGCATTACGAGCCAAAGATATTCATCAATAATTCATCTTTGCACTCTGTGCTAAAGATATTCAACAACAGTCATCTTTGCATTACGAGCAAAAGATATTCATCAATAATTCATCATTGCACTCTGTGCTAAGATATTCATCAACAAGTCATCTTTGCACTTCTGAGCAAAGATATTCATATATCAAAGAAATACATAATCATTTCGGAAGTTATATAACAATAATTATAACCATGTTGATCAATTCACCTTTGCACTTAAGCTAAAAATATTCAATTGTAAATTCAATGGTCATGATCATACCAGTCAACAATTCAACTTTTGCACTACTGGCCAAAGAGAACCTATGGTCACGATCATACCAATAATCTACTCATCTTTACACTCAAGTCAAAGAAAAATATCATCATTAGGGTTATAAGAATGTTATATAAAAACAATATAATCAAAAATGGTTTTAATTTCAAGAGTAAGATTCATAAATCAACGATAATTTGGTCGGAGAAGAAAACCAATTTGTCGTGAATAGTACCGTATTCGTACATAGTAATGCAAGTATCGTGCGTAAGTAACCTCGATAATTTAAAAGATAAAGTTTCATAATAAAATTCATATCCATATTTATAACACCTTAATCCAAATGTTATAAATCACTTAGAAATCTCATAATCTAATATTATTAATATTATAATAATATTTTAATCATTTCTTAAACTTATAAACAATTTAATTAAATTGTTTACACTTTACTAATTAATGCATTTAATCATCATAAAATGCCAAACTCATAAGATTTCATCACCAATAACCAAAACCCTCATCAAAAAATCAGTATATACCTCATATATGATTCTCAAGCTATAAAATCATATTTTTCAATTTTCTTACTTCAAATAACATATTTAATTCATTTACTCATAACTAGAATATTTTCATGAAAAATACCAAATCAGTTCCAAAAATATTTCTTTTCCGGGATTTAACATAACATAGTCCCATATTGAATATATATTTTCTCTAAATTTTAAAATTCATTTACTATTTTTCAAATGGCCAAACCACTTAGAATATTTAAACATTTATCATAAATTATACTTTTATCCAAAAATTTTGAAATTTTACGGTATATTGATATTATATAGATGTACTCCCAATAAATATTTCATCAATTTTGGAGTTAATTACAAGGATTTATAAGCGGTTACTTTTAAAATAGTCTTTTCTCATAAAATCCATAACTCTTAATCTATACATCCAAAAATCGCCATTTTTGGACACAATCTCTAAAACTCATCAAAATATCATTTCAAATTTTTCCAGAATTTTGAAGGTTCAAAAAATTTGAAACTAAAAACATAATAACCCTTAAAATCCCTTACTATCCCTTACCTCAAAAGAAAAGTACTTACATTTGGAATAATTATTTGAAACGAACTTGCACCGTATAGCAATACTCAAAGTATACTCAAAATACTCACAAGAATCGCTCGATAATATATAGAGAGAAAAACTTGAGTTTACGGTGTGATTTTCAATTCTAACCTAAGTACCTATTTATAGGAAATTGCTTAGAACACCAAAGCAGAAAATTGAATATAATATTAATATAATTATACAAATTTTCCTTAGCCCACCTTTTGGTCAAAAACACCAGCCACACATGTTAATGATGTCCAAAAAATACAAAAAATGTTTTTCTAACAAAAATAATTTAAACTCCAAAATCAATTCACACACGATATACAGAAACTTCAATAATTCACAATAAATAGCTCTTTTATCAGAAAATTGAATCTCGCTAATTTTTATAGGAAATTCAATTCTCTACAACTTTGCGAAGAAAGTGTTTCCAAATTCCAAGCAGAATTTGACCGAAATCCTAAGCAGTCGATTTTACAATACTATAATCAATTTTCGGTCAAGAAATGGGTCCACCAACACACAAAACATGTGTTAAACATTTAATGCCACAAAATACTCTTCCTCCTCATATACTCATATATCCCACATTCATTATAAAAATATCACTAGTTAATATATTATTAAAATAATATATTTAAATGAATTATTTTATCGAGAAAAAGATAAAATATTAATTTTCAACAATTGTCACATTAAAAATTTTCTCCATCTATATCCACATAAAATCAATATTTTCCTCATCATATAAATCAATAATTAATTATTCACAAATAATATTACGAGAATCACAAGATCGACAACTGCAATAGTTCCGAGAAAGAGGGGCTTTCAATAAGAATTTCTCCTTCTTGGTAGCTTGATTAGGTGACAAACCTCTCCTTGACAGAACTTTCTAGGCATTGCCAATAATGTTATCCAATAATATTATTGAGATAATATGAATTATTGCTAGATAATGGAAAATACTGTGCCGTGACAATTATTGAAACAACAATAATATAAAATATCAACGTAGCAATTATTGAATTAATAAAATAAAATATTAAACAGTAATTACTGTAACAATTATTGAGTAATGCCTTCTTACGAATTTTTTTTTATCATGCTTCATGAATAGTACTCGTGAATAGTAACTCATGAATAGTAACTCGTGAATAGTAACTCATGAATAGTAACTCGTGAATAGTAACTCATGAATAGTAACTCATGAATAGTAATTAAAAAAAATTGAATACTTTTATTTCATAAAATTTGGGGTCTTACACATGGTCGTAGTGCAGGGGTGATTCGATGATGTGGATTATTTATTAAGCTGAGTCTCAGCGATAAAATTCATGAAAAACCTTTTAAATCATAGAAGATAGTAGATTTTATTCTCTACTTGACTCTTCTAATGGATTGCTTGTTTCGCTGTAGTTAAACTTGATAGTTATTATATTTTATCAGTTTAACACTGTTGAAGGCTAACGATAAATTATTCCGCATTATCTTAGTCATAATATTTCTTCTTTGGGCTAGTTGAGCTCACCCTTTCTTTCACTTTGTTCTCTTGAAATGAAAAGCGAATTTGGGACTAGTCGGGGAACAGAGTGATGGTCCTAGATAGAGCATTAGTAGTCCTCACTATTCTGTGAAATAGTGTGATAATAATTGTAATGAGGACTCCTTTTGAGTTTGTATACTCTCTAGTAGGAAATATTTGTATTCAAGCCTTACGATTTATGTTTTGTCGTATTGCATACGGTTGTATTATTAAGTTGTATTTGAATTCTGTACCATGTATCTGGCGACTCAAGATGGGTGATGTATACCTAATTTTGGGGGCGTCACAGGTGACCCATGGGGCATGTGGGCCGGCCACTTGGCCACCAAGTAAGGGTGGTGGCCAAGTAAACTTGGTGTCTAAGTTTGGAATAGTAAGGAGGTTAAGGGGGCGAAATGACTAAATTGCCCTAGCTTTGGTTTTCTATAAATAGAAAGCTAAATTTTCATTTTCTAGGATTTTGAAAATCCTATAACTTGAGAGAGAGAGAGAGAGAGAGAGAGCTCGGATGAAGAGGAAGAGGAAGAGCGTGAGCATGAATGCTCAGATCAAAAGTGATCGTGAAATAGAAGAGCTTGCAAATTGTCGGCTTTGTATAACGGAAGAGAATTAAAGAAGAACGGTAATCCGAACCCTAGTTTCTTTTAATATTTTCTTTAAGTTTAATATGATTAAAACATAGCTTAATGAGAATAGGGAGAAGATGATGTTAGAAATGATTTCATATGGTTGAAATCATGAGAAAAGAAGTAATAAGAATTAGAAATTTAGTTTATAAATTTCTAAAGGAAGTATAAGATTCATAAGGGTTTTGAGCGATCCAAATGAATCCTATGAACAATTAGGTGAAATAAGCAAGGAATAATGTTCTATAACATCAAATTCCAAGAAAAAGTAGAATCGTAATCCAAAATATCGATTAAACTGAAGAACGAACGAAGAACGGGAAGAACACGAAGAATGTTGTTGATGGACAAATTTAAAACCATCGTAGGATAATTGTTGTTGATGGACAAGTTTAAAACCATCGTGTATAAGTTAGTTGCATATTGCTTGGTTAGGAACGGTAGAAACGTTCATGAAGAACAGATTAAAAGTTAGCTATAACGAAGTTATGATGAAATTTTTGTAAATGACAAACGAGAATTAGAAAGTTAATAAATGAACCCGAACGTGTAGGGTTTCATAAGAAAGTAAGAGAATGTAGAAAATGTGAGTCGTGGACTCAAGAACGAACGAGTTCGGATGACCGAATTACGGATAAACGAGCGAAGAACGTTAAAAGCGTAAAAATGAACGAATGGATAAGATTAAGCCAATGGAACGGCACGTTAACGGATTCAAAACGAAGTTCTGTCTGAATGGTATGGAAGTACGTAAGATAAGAAAGACAATGGTTTTGGAACAACCTCGTTCCGAGTTATAACGAAGAAGTTACGAGATCGTAATGTACGTGTCTCAAACTTAATGAAAGACTTAGAAAAAATTTCTAGGGTTTTGTCTGGTTAGCTTGTACCGGATAGCTATGAAGTGGGCGTAGTAAGTGGCTGAAACCATAATCTTCTAGAGTGGTACTACTGCAGATCGAGAGATAACAAAGGACTTGGCTTGTGCATATTTCGACGGAAGAGAGAGAGAGAGAAGTAGGTCATGCATGCACGAGAGAGGAAAGGAAGAACGCAATGGCCATGGCACGGATGCGAGCAATGCCAGTAAATGAGATTTTTAGTTCGATTCTTTGGATGATGTGCAAGAAAGAAGTATGAACATGTAGTTCACGTAATGTAACACTCAATCAAGTGTTTTAAACCTTTAGTGAAGGTCGAACGGAAAGATTCAGCGAGATTAAAAGATAGAATGTAAGAGCTAGATTACGTAACCGATATCCGGGGACCGTAGTCGTAATGAACGTACGTGAGGGATTACTGTGATTGTGATTCCTTAGACGTTGGGTGATGAAGGTAATGAATAACATTCCAATGTTATGTCAAGGTAAGAGAGATAAGTGTAAAGCGTATAGACACTATGAATGCAACGTTTTTGCGATGAACGATCGATCTTAGCATACAATTAACGGTATGGCTTCGACATTGTAACAACCCGATATTTTCTGTATAAATAAATCAGAAATTTTGCATATAATTTTTTTTTATTTTAAGGATGAGAATTTGTACAAGATAATGAGTATATTTAATTATGTGATAAATAAAAATATATTTATTACATGAATTATTACAAATAATTTAATTTAGAATTATTGCTCATTATAAATTATATTCTTACAATAATTAGTTTTATAGTAAAAATGTTTTTATTAATTAATTTCCATGAAAATATGATTTTATATTATTTAAATAATATATGAAATGGTTATTAGAATTATTATAATAATTAGTTTATTTTATTATATGAATTTAAATTATAATAATTAAGTTAATTATTTTAACTTAATTAATAAAGGTAGGTAAGCCAGATAAAGCAGATATGGAATCCAAACCCTAATTTTGGGATTTTTATCAAAGAATAATATTATATTATTATTTGTTAGAGTTATAAATATATGCTATGGGTGTAAGGTTAATCTGGGGAGCAGTTTTATTATAACATGCAAAACCCTAGTATTCTATTAAACCCTAATTTCAAAGTCATATGAGATTTTAAAATCTGTTAAGATACTGTGTTATGTGGTGTATGATGTGTATTATAAATATTGGATGCTATTTGGAAAATCCTAATTATAGGAGATATTAATTGTAAATTAAAACCCTAATTTCGTAAATTAGAAACCCTAAATAATAATTAGCTAATTGCTAAATGGAAAAACCTAATTTAAAATTCAAGTGGAGTTAAATAATTGTATATAAGCGTGATATATGATGTATGTTATGTTTTATATAATTTTATATTGATTAGGTAAACCCTAATTAATAATTAGAAAAACCATATTATTTATGTCATAAACCCTAAATTGTAAATTATTAACCCTAATCACTAATTAAGCAAGCTTAATGTTAATTAGTGATTTAGTAAAACAAATTTCCAAGCTCAAGGTAATTAGTAAACCTAAGCTAATTAGAAACCCTAATTTGGAATTTAAGGAAACTAATTTCTATTATGTTATAAACCCTAATTTGCTAATTGGTGCCCTAATTGCTAAATTAGCAAGGTTAATTATGATTAGTAAATTTTAAACACAAATGTTCAAGTAATCGAATTAGAAAACTAATTATATTTAGTAAACTCTAATTTATATTATTATTATTTTTTGGAATCTAAATTGTTATTTATTTTTAAATCCTAATTTTGGAAATTCTAGAAATTGTTTTTAAAACCCTAAAATGGTCCAAACCCTAAACCCTAACCCAAACCCTAAACGCTAAGGGTTTGCAAGGATTACAAGATTGCCCTTAATTTTAAAAGCCAAATGACCTTTTTGCCCCTCTTGTATTATTGAATCTAATATAGGTTTTGACCTTAGGTGAGTTGGTGACCTAATTTCATCAAAACTCATATGACAAAATCAACAGCAATCAGCCTCATATAAGCCACTTAGTTCAGCAAATTCATTGTATGCAATATATATAGAGATCAAGAGAGAGAAAGTGTAATAACTTAGCTCATTTTTGCTCAAATACTCAATTTCTCTCTCTCTCTCTCTCTCTCTCTCTCTCTCTCTTCCAAGACCCACGGAATTATTAGCTAGACCAGTTCCAAAACACAGCCCCACGAGATCCACTAACAAATCAAAAGCCAAGAAATCAGATTTGCTCATTTAAAGGTATAAAACCCTAATAAAAATTCGACCTTTAATCTGCTGTTAGAATTTGTGATTATGTGTTGTAATATGTTCTATGTAGTGTCTATAAGTGATCTGGGTTGCTAGATGTTAAATCCATAACATCCAGAGGCTCGAATTTGAAGATTTCAAAAATCTGGAAAATTTTATTTTGTGTTCTGACAACTACATGTCAGACCCCGTGGATCTTTTGTTGTTACGTGTTTTTGTTGTTTAAAGGTTTGATTTTGTAGTATGTTGTGAGATCTGTGTTTTGGAACTGATATCATGACCAGATCGTGCATATATAGTAAGATATTTGTGGTCAAACCACGTTGACCGGCCGTGCGATCGGGCATTTCAGGTAACCTTAAAGCGCGAGAAAAGAACTGACAAGATATTCGTGAGTCTTCATCTTGCTGATGTTTGATGTGTTGTTGTTTTTATTATAATGATATCGTAATATATTATATTACCTACAATCTCATGCCTTAATAGAACCTAAATAATCAACAGGTTGGATTTGGTGGGGAGGTCGAACTAGTTAAGACGCATTACTGCGTTTACGCTTTTCTGGGTAACCCAGAAAACATAAAACGTCGTTATACTTATCGTGGTTTAATGGGATGATATTTCTTGATTATGATGTTGTTATATGTATTTTATCTGATGCATCTCTTCCTTGTTAGGTGGGCTACCTACTGAAACCTCGAATGCACAAAACCATTAACATGATTGCTAGTTGTACGTAGTAGCTCAAAGATGACTGCTCGAACTGTTTTTCATTTCTGGGTAACCTAGAAATGAAGAATAGCTCTGACAAGGTTTTAGGAAGACCAGATCTCGTTTGTTTTATGTAGTGTGGTCATGATTGTTGTTGTATCATGAAGTGTTACACTAGTACTACACGCTCTAATGCTTAGTTGGTCCAGAATCACACTACACACTGAATTATTGGTTGTCAAACTTGCTTACTCGGTATTTTATGAATTTTAAGGTGAAGCTCAAGAAACGTTGAAGAACACCTATAATGACAGTTTCATCTTATATAAAGGTCATTAGCGACATTTAATTTATAAATTAATTATTTTTATTAAATAATTAGTATTAATTAGTTTTTAATTATGAAAAATACAAAATAAATTATTAAAAATTATTTTTAAATCTGAAAATTAGTTTTTAATTATTTTGAATATATTTCATAAATATTTAATATTTTTGGAATATTAAAAGTATTTAATTTATTTAATTATAATATTAAATAAATTATTTAAAAATAATTTTAATACATGAAAATTATTTAAAATTATATTATGGTATAAGAAAATAATTAAAGTTATTTTGATAACTTTTAATATTTTGTGATGAATTTCATTAATTAATTAATATTAATGATAATTAAGTTATTTATTGAATATATTAAATAAATGATGAAAAATAGAATTAATGATTTAAAAATTATAGAAAAATGATTTAAAGATTATAAAAGTATTTTAAGTTATAAATCTAATTAACTTTTGATATTTTGTCATGAAAAATATTGATATTTTAATATTAATGATATTAAATTTATTTAATAATTATATTAAATAAATTAGTTCAAAAATGATTTTAATATTAGAAAAATCATTTTAAATGAAAATAAATAGTTTAAAAATATTTTAAGTTATAAATTATAACTTTCAATATTACAAGGTAAATTTCATTAATTTTTACTATTAATGATATAAGAATTATTTAATAATTATATTAAATAAATTAGTTTAAAATGATTTTAATATTTTAAAAATCATTTAAAATGAAAATAAAGTGTTTAAAAATATTTTAAGTCATAAATTATAACTTTTAATATTTAAAGGAAAATTTCATTATTAATTTAATATTATTAATGATATTAGATTTATTTAATAATTATATTAAATAAATAGTTTAAAATGGTTTTATTTATTTAAAATCATTTAAAAAGGATATAAATGAATTTAAAATATTTTAAGTTATGATTAAGGACTTTTAATATTTTGGAAAGTAATACATTAATACTTTAATATTAATGATAATTATTTAAAATGATTTTAATTCTTTTAAAAATCATTTAAGTGTAATATTAATACTTTAAAAGTATTTTGAGTTATTATAAATAACTTTAACATTTTGACAATGCTCTCATTAATAGCTTAATATTAATTAAATATTAATGATAATAGAATTATTTAATATTTAAATCATTTAATAATGATTCCAGTGTTTGAAAATGCGTGATAAAAGATAATAACTATTTAAAAATTGTTATAAGTCAATTAAAAATAATATGACTGATACTTACAGATATTGAGCAACAGAATAGAGTCTTAGACTCAATAATTACCCGATAAAGTCATCGGTAGACCGATATATTTCAGAAATTGATCTGAACTTAGATATTTTGACTGTGTTTATGTTTGTTTGTGAGTCAATGACTGTTAAATATATTTGACAATGTGATTAGGTTATATGCTGACTACAATAAGCAGTGCTATGTGTTATAGTATGTTATTCTAATCGATCAAATGATCTTATTACTGATAGGTGTTATATAAAGATAGAACTAAGTTACTGAATCGTATAGCGGTAGATCGTGCAAGTATCTTACCTTTGCATTTCCTTTATGCAATGGACATGAGTAAGAAGTTTCAGAATTATATTATTATTATACTATATTAATAACTCTGTTGTGATATATTCTATATCCGATCATTATTTATCAACATGTTAGTATAAGATAATTCAAATATATATTATGTTTGTTAATTTCTAAATATGGTTATACAAGTGTCCCCACTTGGATAATCATTATATTTAAACACATGTTTATATATATATATATATATATATATATATATAAGTCGTCTAAGATATTTGATCAGTTAGACACAAATTTTGAAATGTCGTTGAATATGATAAAAACCTTTTTGTATCCAATCAAATTGTTTTGGTTTGGATTCCAGTCTAAGTATGAACATCTCGATCACGGGAAAATTTTTATGCGCCAAGGCGGACAAAGGATGAACGATAATATCGTTCTAGCAATGTAATATTGATTAATCTGAGGCCCATGAGATGTACACCTCCTACTAGTAAGTTATGACGGTTTGCAGATGAAGTTCTGTTAAACCTTAGCAAAAACTAAAAACAATGTTCATAGTATGTCGACTACCTTATATATATAGTCTATACGTAGTTTCAAAAATTTGAGATAGAATTGTTATGTTATTATTATCGGTTCAGTTTACTTCACAACTATAAATTCTTTATAGAAGTGATGTACAAAGAAAATATTTATTTCTTTCAGCTAATTATATTTATAATTGTTATTACTTGCTGGGCACCCAAATGCTCATTCTTGCTTTAAATTAAATGTTTTCAGTTAGGCATGATCAACCCAAAGTTTCAGACAGGAATAAGTGAAAAGGAAAGCAAACAGTATATGTTTAATGGTATCTTTTGTAATAGTTAGACTGTATTAAGATAATGATATGTATTATATATCATGTAAATAATGTAGTAAAGGTTGCGTACTTGGGATTAGACTCTGATAAGTGTAAGTTAAGTTGGATTTTTATATTATTGTTATTATTATTAGTATTATTCCGCTCATAGAAATGGTATCGTGAAGAACCGAGTTCGGGTTTTAAGTACCCGAGTTTGGGGTCTTCACAAGTTGGTATCAGAGCATAGGGTTAGAAACCTTAGGTGGGTAAGACCTTAGGCTATAACCTTAGAACAGAGGAAAACGTTGAAAATACAATTAACTCATATAGAGTTTAAAAAGGAGATGAATTGAATTAGTTCATCGTCAAATAAAATAAAAGATAACTTGTATAAAGCCATTATTTGCTGTGTGTATATATTAGTTGATAATCAGGATAACTTAAGTGTGTATATGTCAGATAGAAAAGGATTAGGATACTTTCAAATCATAAAGAACAAGTCAATCTCCATAACCGAGCCAATATCGAAGCCAATAGCTGAAATAGAGGCTCACATTGAAAGCTACCTCAATGAGGTGGTTATTTTGAAAAGTATAGTACCGGACCCTGAAACGATAGTATGACTGATAGGTAAAGTATAGTTAAAGAATATGTGGTCAATGTCGAGTTCTTAAACTCATATGTTTGTGGTGAGTTCTTAAACTCATAATGTATGGTCAGTTGTACGAACTAGGTGTAGTTAGGTGTGAATGGATTATTGAGGATAATGGGAATAGACAGATTTCTAAGCAATTGATCCTTAGTGTAGACGTAAGAAATAAGTAGTACTAATATTACTGGATTATGTATGATTCTATGTTGTGTATATGATAGGTATGTTTGTATAAGATAATATTTTTAAATTTTGTATAAGTTGTGGCGGTGATTCAAACTTTTTGAGTCACAAAAAGATATAATGGATGATTAAAGCAATATGTATGGTATGTCAAGTGATATAAGTATGAAGTGATATGAGATTAATAAATTTATATGGGATTAATGAAATAAGTTGGTATAAAGATAGTAGTTAATTATATGAGTACTAGTTAATACATAAAACCAAAATTTTAAAATTCTAATATTTTGAGTACATGATAATTTGAATATAGAATTTTGCGTTATATGATTATACGTATACGATAAGGCTTAGAATAAAGAATAAATTGTGATAATGCCGTCAAGGAGACGAAAATGAAATACACGGACAGAAGAACCTGTCAACAAACGTTGGAAGACAACCGGACGACTAATTTTCGAAATATTTCAAGTTATGCGAATATGGACGATCAAGCTATAGAATGGAATACCGATAACGTCAAAGGAGGATCATCGCCAGATTTAGAAGATCAACCTATTTGCTAAGCGTTTGTGATAGCTAGGGTAACGAATGGGAAAAAGATAGTTTTGTCACCTATACGATAAAATGAAAGGAGATAAAGGGCAAGTCTGTGTGTTTTAAGTGTGAATCAATGGAGTATAAGGTGGAAGACTGTCCAAGAAGGAGAAAGGAGGCAAGGAATGCGAATACGGGAAAACGCAGCAGGACATTGGCGACGACGGGACCAACATCAACAAATAAACCAACGAAATCAACCGCAAGCGTCTTCAACATGACCTTTCAAGAAACTGTAGCAGCCGGGGATGCAACTCCAGGTATTATTCAAACAAATTTTATTTTCTTATATATTATTTTCTTATATATAGTAAATTATTTTATAAATTATTTTGAAGGAGGAATTTGAGTTCTTTTAGAAATCAAATTTCTGTTTAAGAATATAGATAAGCTTTATGTTGAATAGTTAAGAGATCAGCTCGATCAATTTTGATCGAGATCTACTTATAATGATTGTGTATGCTATGTACCCTGGTATGTATAGGTTTTAAAACGGTGATTCCGGGGACGGAATCTTTATAAGGAGGTGAATGTAATAACCCGATATTTTCTATATAAATAAATCAGAAATTTTGCATATAATTTTTTTTTTTTATTTTAAGGATGAGAATTTGTACAAGATAATGAGTATATTAATTATGTGATAAATAAAAATATATTTATTACATGAATTTTACAAATAATTTAATTTAGAATTATTGATTATTATAAATTATATTCTTATAATAATTAATTTTATAGTAAAATGTTTTTATTAATTAATTTCCATGAAAATATGATTATATATTATTTAAATAATATATGAAATGGTTATTAGAATTATTATAATAATTAGTTTATTTTATTATATGAATTTAAATTATAGATTAATTAAGTTAATTATTTTAACTTAATTAATAAAGGTATATATAAGAATAATAAAGCGATATGGAATCCAAACCCTAATTTTGGATTTTTATCAAGGAATGAGAATAATAATATAATATATTATTATTTTTTAGAGTTATAAATATATATATTATATGGGTGTAAGGTTAATGGAGGAGTCAATTTTATTATAACATGCAAAACCCTAGCATTTATTTGATAAACCCTAATTTTACTGACAAACACTAATTTTGAAGTCATATGAGACTTTAAAATCTGTTAAGATACTATGTTATGTGGTGTATGATGTGTATTATAAATATTGGATGCTATTAGGAAAACCCTAATTATAGGAGATATTAATTGTAAATTAAAACCCTAATTTCGTAAATTAGAAACCCTAAATAATAATTAGCTAATTGCTAAATGGAAAAACCTAATTTAAAACTCAAGTTGAGTTCGACACTGTATATAACTGTGATATATGATGTATGTTATGTATTATATAATTTTATATTGATTAGGTAAACCCTAATTAATAATTTGAAATATTAATTTCTAGAAACCCTATTATTTATGTTATAAACCCTAAATTGTAAATTATTAACCCTAATCACTAATTAAGCAAGCTTAATGTTAATTAGTGATTTAGTAAAACAAATTTCCAAGTTCAAGGTAATTAGTAAACCTAAGCTAATTAGAAACCCTAATTTGAAATTTAAGGAAACTAATTTATATTATGTTATAAACCATAATTTGCTAATTGGTGCCCTAATTGCTAAATTAGCAACGTTAATTATGATTAGTAAATTTTAAACACAAATGTTCAAGTAATCGAATTAGAAAACTAATTATATTTAGTAAACTCTAATTTTATTATAATTTTTTTGGAAACTAAATTGTTATTTATTTTTAAATCCTAATTTTGGAAATTCTAGAAATTATTTTTAAAACCCTAAAATGGTCCAAACCCTAAACCCTAACCCAAACCCTAAACCCTAAGGGTTTGCAAGGATGACTAAGATTGCCATTTAATTTAAAAAGCCAAATGACCTTTTTGCCCTCTTCATATTATTGAATCTAATATAGGTTTTGACCTTAGGTGAGTTGGTGACCTAATTTCATCAAACCCATATGACAAAATCAAGTGACAATCAAATGAATCATATCGCCCACTTAGTTGCCAAATTCATTGTATGCAATATATATAGAGATCAGAGAGAGAGAAAGTGTAATAACTTAGCTCATTTTGCTCAAATACTCAATCTCTCTCTCTCTCTCTCTCTCTCTCTCTCTCTCAAGACCCACAAAATTATTAGCTATATCAATTATTAGCTAGACAAAACACAAATTTCACGAGATCCACTAACAAATCAAGAAGCAAGAAATCAAGATTTGCTCATTTAAAGGTATAAAACCCTAATAAAATTCGACCTTTAATCTCATTGTTAAAAGTTATGATTATGTGTTGTAATATATGTTCTATGTAGTGTATATAAGTGATCTGGGTTGCTAGATGTTAGATCCATAACATCTAGAGGCTCAATTTGAAGTTTTCAAAAACTCGGAAAAATTTATTTTTGTTTCGACAACTGAATGTAAGACCCGTAGATCTTTTTGTTGTTTACGTGTTTTTGTTGTTTTAAAGGTTTGATTTTGTAGTATGTTGTGAGATCTGTGTTTTGGAACCGAATCATGACCAGATCATTTTATATATAGTAAGATATTTGTGGTCAAACCACGTTGATTGATTGGCGGATCGGGCATTTACGGGTAACCTAAAACCGGCTGCAAAAAGGTCTGACAAGATATTCGTGAGTCTTCATCTTGTTGATATTTGATGTGTTGTTGTTTTTATTGTAATGATATCGTAATATATTATATTACCTACAATCTCATGCCTTAATAGAACCTAAAAATAATCAAAAGTTGGATTTGGTGGGAGGTCAAATCAGTTAAGACGGAAGATGGCGAAGAAGTTTTCGGGTAACCCGAGAAAACATAAGAAACACGATCTACGACATCGTGTTTGACGGATGATATTTCTTGATTATGTTGTTTGTTTATGTGGTTTTTATCGATGCATCTCTTCCTTACATGTGGGCTACATATTGAAACCTCGAATCACAAAACCATTAACATGATTGCATAGTTGCAAGCGTGAAGCTCAAAGATGATACTCGAATCTGTTCTTCATTTCGGGTAACCTAGAAATGAAGAACGACTTCGACAAGGTTTTAGGAAGACCAGATCTCGTTATTTTTTATGTAGTGTGGTCATGATTGTTGTTGTATCATGAAGTGTTACACTAGTACTACACGCTCTAATGCTTAGTTGGTGTATAATCCACACACACTTTGAATTATTGGTGGTCAAAACTTACTTACTCGGTATTTTATGAATTTTTAGGTGAGCTCAAGAACGCGAAGAACACCTATAGCGACAGTTTCATCGCTATAGGCGGTCTTTAGCGACAGTTAATTTATAAATTAATTATTTTTATTAAATAATTAGTATTAATTAGTTTTTAATTATGAAAAATACAAAATAAATTATTAAAAATTATTTTTAAATCCGAAAATTAGTTTTTAATTATTTTGAATATATTTCATAAATATTTAATATTTTTGGAATATTAAAAGTATTTAATTTATTTAATTATAATATTAAATAAATTATTTAAAAATAATTTTAATACATAAAAATTATTTAAAATTATATTATGGTATAAGAAAATAATTAAAGTTATTTTTGATAACTTTTAATATTTTGTGATGAATTTCATTAATTAATTAATATTAATGATAATTAAGTTATTTATTGAATATATTAAATAAATTATGAAAAATAGAATTAATGATTTAAAAATTATAGAAAAATGATTTAAAAATTATAAAAGTATTTTAAGTTATAAATATAACTTTTGATATTTTGTCATGAAAAATATTGATATTTTAATATTAATGATATTAAATTTATTTAATAATTATATTAAATAAATTAGTTTAAAAATGATTTTAATATTAGAAAAATCATTTTAAATGAAAATAAATAGTTTAAAAATATTTTAAGTTATAAAATATAACTTTCAATATTTAAAGGTAAATTTCATTAATTATTTACTATTAATGATATTAGAATTATTTAATAATTATATTAAATAAATTAGTTTAAAATGATTTTAATATTATAAAATCATTTAAAATGAAAATAAAGTGTTTAAAGATATTTTAAGTTATAAATTATAACTTTTAATATTTAAAGGATAATTTCATTAATAATTTAATTTAATATTAAATGATATTAAAGATTTATTTATTTAATTATATTAAATAAATAGTTTTAAAATGGTTTTATTTATTTAAAAATCATTTAAAAAGGATATAAATGAATTTAAAATATTTTAAGTTATGATTAAGGACTTTTAATATTTTGATAAGTAATACATTAATACTTTAATATTAATGATAATTATTTAAAATGATTTTAATTCTTTTAAAAATCATTTAAGTGTAATATTAATACTTTAAAAGTATTTTGAGTTATTATAAATAACTTTAACATTTTGACAATGGTCTCATTAATAGTTTAATATTAATTAAATATTAATGATAATAGAATTATTTAATATTTAAATCATTTAATAATGATTCGGTGTTTGAAAATTTATGATAAATTATAATAAATATTTAAAATTATTATAAGTCATTAAAAAAATAATATGATCGATACTTACGGATATTGAACTATGAGAATAGAGTCTTAGACTCGATAATTACTCGATAAAGTCATCGGTGAATCGATATATTTGTAAATTGATCGAACTTAGATATTTTGATTTGTGTATATATGTTTATTTGTGATTCAATGTTTTTTAAATATATGTGACAATGTGATTAGGTTATGTGTTGACTGCAATAAGCAGTGCTATGTGTTATAGTATGTTATTCTAATCGATCAAATGATCTTATTACTGATAGGTGTTATATAAAGATAGAACTAAGTTATGAACTATAAGCAGAGCATCAGACAAGTATCTTACCTTTGCATTTCCTTTATGCAATGGACATGAGTAAGAAGTTTCAGAATTATATTATTATTATACTATATTATTAACTCTGTTGTGATATATTCTATATACGATCATTATTTATCAACATGTTAGTATATGATAATTCAATATATATATTACATTTGTTAATTTCTAAATATGGTTATACAAAGTGTCCCCACTTGGATAATCAATTTAATCATATTTGATATATATATATATATATATATATATATATATATATATATATATATATATATAAGTTGTCTAAGATATTTGATCGATTAGACACAAATTTTGAAATGTCGTTGAATATGATAAAACCTTTTTTGTATCCAATCAAATTGTTTTGGTTTGGATTCGATCTAAGTATGAACATCCGATCACGGGAAAATTTTTATGCGCTTGAGGGCGGATAAAAGGATGAACGATAATATCGTTCTAGCAATGTAATATTGATCAACACAGGCCCATGGGATGTACACCCTCGCGCCCGTAAGTTATGACGGTTTGCAGATGAAGTTCTGTTAAACCTTAGCGATAATTAAAAACAATGTTCATAGTATGTCGACTACCCTATATATATAGTCTATACGTAGTTTCAAAAAATTTGAGATAGAATTGTATATGTTATTATTATTTGTTGATTTACTTCACAACTATAAATTCGTTGTAGAAGTGATGTACAAAGAAAATATTTATTTCTTTCAGCTAATTATATTTATAATTGTTATTACTTGCTGGGCACCCAAATGCTCATTCTTGCTTTAAATTAAATGTTTTCAGCTAGGCATGATCAACCCGAAGGTTCAGACAAGAACAAGTGAAAAGGAAAGCAAACAGATATATGTTTAATGGTATCTTTTGTAATAGTTAGACTGTATTAAGATAATGATATGTATTATATATCATGTAAAGAAATATAGTAAAGGTTGCGTACTTGGGATTAGACTCTGATAAATGTAAGTTAAGTTTGATATTTATATTATTGTTATTATTATTAGTATTATTCCGCTCATAGAAATGGTATCGTGAAGAACCGAGTTCGGGTTTTAAGTACCGAGTTTGGGGTCTTCACAAGTTGGTATCGAGCATAGGGTTAGAAACCTTAGGTGGGTTAGAGAGCTAGGCTATAACCTTAGAAACAGAGAGGAAAGCGTTGAAAATACAATTAACTCATATAGAGTTTAAAAAGGAGATGAATTGAATTAGTTCATCGTCAAACAAAATAAAAGATAACTTGTATAAAACCATTATTTTTGTGTGTATATATTAGTTGATAATCGGGGATAACTTAGGTGTGTATATGTCAGATAGAAAAGGATTAGGATACTTTCAAATCATAAAGAACAAGTCAATCTCCATAACCGAGCCAATATCAAAGCCAATAGCTGAAATAGAGGCTCACATTGAAAGCTACCTCAATGAGGTGGTTATTTTGAAAAGTATAGTACCGGACCCTGAAACGATAGTATGACTGATAGGTAAAGTATAGTTAAAGAATATGTGGTCAATGTCGAGTTCTTAAACTCATATGTTTGTGGTGAGTTCTTAAACTCATAATGTATGGTCAGTTGTACGAACTAGGTGTAGTTAGGTGTGAATGGATTATTGAGGATAATGGGAATAGACAGATTTCTAAGCAATTGATCCTTAGTGTAGACGTAAGAAATAAGTAGTACTAATATTACTGGATTATGTATGATTCTATGTTGTGTATATGATAGGTATGTTTGTATAAGATAATATTTTTTAAATTTTGTATAAGTTGTGGCAGCGATTCCCGACTTTTGAGTCACAAAGAGATAACGGATGATTAAAGCAATATGTGCTATGGTATGTCAAGTGATATAAGTATGAAGTGATATGAGATTAATGAATTTATATGGGATTAATGAAATAAGTTGGTATAAAGATAGTAGTTAATTATATGAGTACTAGTTAATACATAAAACCAAAATTTTAAAATTCTAATATTTTGAGTACATGATAATTTGAATATAGAATTTTGCGTTATATGATTATACGTATACGATAAGGCTTAGAATAAAGAATAAATTGTGATAATGCCGTCAAGGAGACGAAAATGAAATACGAGACGAGAAGAACACATCAACAACGTTGGAAGAACAACTGCGATCAACCGATCACGAATAATTTTTGGAAGAATACGAGATAATCGAGCTACGTCAAAGACTTCGGAATACCGATCCAAGATGGGAGGATCAACTGACCCTATTGACGCGTTTGTGATAGCTAGGGTAACGAAGGGGCAAAAGATAGTTTTGTCACCTATACGATAAAAGGAAAGGAGATAAAGGGCAAGTCTGTGTGTTTTAAGTGTGAATCAATGGAGTATAAGGTGGAAGACTGTCCAAGAAGGAGAAAGGAGGCAAGGAATGCGAATACGGAAAATGCAGCAGGACAATTGGCGACGACGGGACCAACATCAACAAACAAACCAACGAAATCAACTGCAAGCGTCTTCAACATGACCTTTCAAGAAACTGTAGCGGTGGGGATGCAACTCCAGGTATTATTCAAACAAATTTTATTTTCTTATATATTATTTTCTTATATATAGTAAATTATTTTATAAATTATTTTGAAGGAGGAATTTGAGTTCTTTTAGAAATCAAATTTCTGTTTAAGAATATAGATAAGCTTTATGTTGAATAGTTAAGAGATCAGCTCGATCAATTTTGATCGAGATCTACTTGTAATGATTGGTTATGTTATGTACCCTGGTATGTATAGGTTTTAAAACGGTGATTCCGGGGACGAAATCTTTATAAGGGAGGGTGAATGTAATAACCCGATATTTTCTGTATAAATAAATCAGAAATTTTGCATATAAATTTTTTTTTATTTTAAGGATGAGAATTTGTACAAGATAATGAGTATATTTAATTATGTGATAAATAAAAATATATTTATTACATGAATTATTACAAATAATTTAATTTAGAATTATTGCTCATTATAAATTATATTCTTACAATAATTAGTTTTATAGTAAAAATGTTTTTATTAATTAATTTCCATGAAAATATGATTTTATATTATTTAAATAATATATGAAATGGTTATTAGAATTATTATAATAATTAGTTTATTTTATTATATGAATTTAAATTATAATAACTAAGTTAATTATTTTAACTTAATTAATAAAGGTAGGTATATTAACATAAAGCGAGATATGGAATCAAAACCCTAATTTTGGGATTTTTATCAATGAATGAGAATAATAATATTATATTATTATTTGTTAGAGTTATAAATATATATGCTATGGGTGTAAGGTTAATCCGAGGAGCAATTTTATTATAACATGCAAAACCCTAGCATTCTATTAAACCCTAATTTCGAAGTCATATGAGATTTTAAAATTTGTTAAGATACAGTGTTATGTGGTGTATGATGTATATTATAAATATTGGATGCTATTAGGAAAACCCTAATTATAGGAGATATTAATTGTAAATTAAAATCCTAATTTGGTAAATTAGAAACCCTAAATAATAATTAGCTAATTGCTAAATGGAAAAAGCTAATTTAAAACTCAAGTTGAGTTTAATAATTTGTATATAATTGTGATATATGATGTATGTTATGTATTATATAATTTTATATTAATTAGGTAAACCCTAATTAATAATTAGAAATATTAATTTCTAGAAACCATATTATTTATGTTATAAACCCTAAATTGTAAATTATTAACCCTAATCACTAATTAAGCAAGCTTAATGTTAATTAGTGATTTAGTAAAACAAATTTCCAAGTTCAAGGTAATTAGTAAACCTAAGCTAATTAGAAACCCTAATTTGAAATTTAAGGAAACTAATTTCTATTATGTTATAAACCATAATTTGCTAATTGGTGCCCTAATTGCTAAATTAGCAACGTTAATTATGATTAGTAAATTTTAAACACAAATGTTCAAGTAATCGAATTAGAAAACTAATTATATTTAGTAAACTCTAATTTATATTATAATTTTTTTTGGAAACTAAATTGTTATTTATTTTTAAATCCTAATTTTGGAAATTCTAGAAATTATTTTTAAAACCCTAAAATGGTCCAAACCCTAAACCCTAACCCAAACCCTAAACCCTAAGGGTTTGCAAGGATTGCAAGATTGCCCTTAATTTTAAAAGCCAAATGACCTTTTTGCCCCTCTTGTATTATTGAATCTAATATAGGTTTTGACCTTAGGTGAGTTGGTGACCTAATTTCATCAAACCCATATGACAAAATTTATTGACAAGAACCTCATATCAGCCACTTAGTTCAGCAAATTCATTGTATGCAATATATAAAGAGATCAAGAGAGAGAAAGTGTAATAACTTAGCTCATTTTTGCTCAAATACTCAATCTCTCTCTCTCTCTCTCTCTCTCTCTCTCTCTCTCTCTCTCTCTTCCAAGACCCACGAAATTATTAGCTAGACCAGTTCCAAAACACAGCCCCACGAGATCCACTAACAAATCAGAAGCCAAGAAATCAGATTTGCTCATTTAAAGGTATAGAACCCTAATAAAAATTCGACCTTTAATCTACTGTTAGAAGTTGTGATTATATGTTGTAATATGTTCTATGTAGTGTCTATAAGTGATATGGGTTGCTAGATGTTAAATCCATAACATCTAGAGGCTCGAATTTGAAGATTTCAAAAATCTGGAAAATTTTATTTTGTGTTCTGACAACCACATGTCAGACCCCGTGGATCTTTTTTGTTACGTGTTTTTTTTTGTTTAAAGGTTTGATTTTGTAGTATGTTGTGAGATCGTGTTGCAGAACCGATATTGACCGAGATCATCGTATATATAGTAAGATATTTGTGGTCAAACCACGTTATTGCCGTAGTAGGATTGGGCATTTCGGGTAACCCGTAAACCGCACAAAAGGGCCCTGACAAGATATTCGTGAGTCTTCATCTCTCTTGATGTTTGATGTGTTATTGTTTTTATTGTAATGATATCGTAATATATTTATATTACCTACAATCTCATGCCTTAATAGAACCTAAATAATCAACATGTTGGATTTGGTGGGAGGTCGAACTAGCGAAGGCGTACCGACGCTTCGTTTTCCGGGTAACCCGGAAAACATAAAACGTGTCGTCGACATGGTTTGATGGGATGATATTCTTGATTATGATGTTGTTATATGTATTTTATCCGATGCATCTCTTCCTTGTTATGTGGGCTACCTCTTGAAACCTCGAATGCACAAAACCATTAACATGATTGCTAGTTGTAGTAGCTTAAAGATGATCGTTGCTTTCGAGCTGTTCTTCATTTTCGGTAACCCGAAATGAAGAAATACTCTAACAAGGTTTTAGGAAGACCCGAGATCTCGTTCGTTTTATGTAGTATGGTCATGATTGTTGTTGTATCATGAAGTGTTACACTAGTACTACACGCCTAATGCTTAGTTGGTCCAGTAATCACACTACTGTAATTGAATTATTGGTTGTCGAACTTACTTACTCGATGACGCTATGAATTTTTGGGGAGCTCGAAGGTGAAGAACACCTATAGCGGCAGTTTTCATCGCTATAAAGTGATCTTTAGTGATGATTAATTTATAAATTAATTATTTTTATTAAATAATTAGTATTAATTAGTTTTAATTATTAAAAATACAAAATAAATTATTAAAAATTATTTTAAATCTGAAAATTAGTTTTTAATTATTTTGAATATATTTCATAAATATTTAATATTTTGGAATATTAAAAGTATTTAATTTATTTAATTATAATATTAAATAAATTATTTAAAATGATTTTAATACATGAAAAATCATTTAAAATTATATTATGGTATAAGAAAATAATTTAAGTTATATTTTGATAACTTTTAATATTTTGTGATGAATTTCATTAATTAATTAATATTAATGATAATTAAGTTATTTATTGAATATATTAAATAAATGATGAAAAATAGAATTAATGATTTAAAAATTATAGAAAAATGATTTAAAGATTATAAAAATATTTTAAGTTATAAATCTAATTAACTTTTGATATTTTGTCATGAAAAATATTGATATTTTAATATTAATGATATTAAATTTATTTAATAATTATATTAAATAAATTAGTTTCAAAAATGATTTTAATATTAGAAAAATTATTTTAAATGAAAATAAATAGTTTAAAAATATTTTAAGTTATAAATTATAACTTTCAATATTTAAAGGTAAATTTCATTAATTATTTACTATTTATGATATTAGAATTATTTAATAATTATATTAAATAAATTAGTTTTAAAATGATTTTAATATTATAAAAATTATTTAAAATGAAAATAAAGTGTTTAAAAATATTTTAAGTTATAAATTATAACTTTTGATATTTAAAGGAAAATTTCATTACTAATTTAATATTAAATGATATTAGATTTACTTAATAATTATATTAAATAAATAGTTTAAAATTGTTTTATTTATTTAAAATCATTTAAAAAGGATATAAATGAATTTAAAATATTTTAAGTTATGATTAAGGACTATTAATATTTTGGTAAGTAATACATTAATACTTTAATATTAATGATAATTATTTAAAATGATTTTAATTCTTTTAAAAATCATTTAAGTGTAATATTAATACTTTAAAAGTATTTTGAGTTATTATAAATAACTTTAACATTTTGACAATGGTCTCATTAATAGCTTAATATTAATTAAATATTAATGATAATAGAATTATTTAATATTTAAATTATTTAATAATGATTCCGGTGTTTGAAAATGCGTGATAAAAGATAATAACTGTTTAAAAATTATTATAGTTCATTTAAAAATAATATGACTGATACTTACAGATATTGAGCAACAGAATAGAGTCTTAGACTCGATAATTACCCGATAAAGTCGTCGGTAGACCGACATATTTTAGAAATTGATCTGAACTTAGATATTTTGGTCGTTTATGTGTTTGTTTGTGAGTCGAACGATTTGTTAAATATTTGTGACAATGTGATTAGGTTATGTCTTCGACTACAATAAGCAATGCTATGTGTTATAGTATGTTATTCTAATCGATCAAATGATCTTATTATGCGATAGGTGTTATATAAAGATAGAACTAAGGTACGAAGCGTAAGCGGTAGCATCATCCAAGTATCTATCTTTGCATTTCCTTTATCTGATGGACATGAGTAAGAAGTTTTAATTATATTATTATTATACTATATTATTAACCCCTGTTGTGATATATTCTACATCAGATCATTGTTTAACAACATGTTAGTATATGGTAAATTCATATATATATTACATTCGTTAATTTGTAAATATGGTTATATAAGTGTCCCCCCATAATTGGATAATCATTGTATTTAAACATATATATATATATATATATATATATATATATATATAAGTAAGTCTAAGCTATTTGATCACTAGACACAAATTTTGAAATGTCGTTGAATATGATAAAAACCTTTTGTATCCAATCAAATTGTTTTGGTTTGGATTCGATCTAAATATGAACATCCCGATCACGAGGAAAATTTTTTTATGCTTGAAAGCGGACAAAGGATGAACGATAATATCGTTCTAGCAATGTAGTATTGATCAATACAGTGCCCATGGGATGTACACCCTCGCGCCCGTAAGTTATGACGGTTTGCAGATGAAGTTCTGTTAAACCTTAGCGAAAACTAAAAATAATGTTCATAGTATGTCGACTACCCTATATATATAGTTTATACGTAGTTTCATAAATTTGAGATAGAATTGTTATGTTATTATTATCGGTTCAGTTTACTTCACAACTATAAATTCGTTGTAGAAGTGATGTGCAAAGAAAACATTTATTTCTTTTATCTAATTATATTTATAATTGTTATTACTTGCTAGGCACCCAAATGCTCATTCTTGCTTTAAATTAAATGTTTTTAGCTAGGCATGATCAACCCGAAGTTTCAGACATGAACAAGTGAAAAAGAAAGCAAACATTATATGTTTAATGGTATCTTTTGTAATAGTTAGACTGTATTAAGATAATGATATGTATTATATATCATGTAAAGAATGTAGTAAAGGTTGCGTACTTGGGATTAGACTCTGATTAATGTAAGTTAAGTTGGATTTTTATATTATTGTTATTATTATTAGTATTATTCCGCTCATAGAAATGATATCGTGAAGAACCGAGTTCGGGTTTCAAGTACCCGAGTTTGGGTCTTCACAGACATTAAGAAAGAATAATGAACGTGGGGTTCATGGGTTGGATAACGATGAAAGCAATTGAAACCTTGATTAAAGGTTGAATAAGAGAATTAAGAGACATATAATGTGAACATTGAATACGTAACGATCCTCGTGAATTGTATTTGCATCGGACGAACGTTCTAAGTATACAATGGTTGTATGACTTAGACGTTGATGAAGGTAGTAAGTAAGATATGAATGGTATCAAGGAAAGCCGTAGAGAACGATAATGAGATTTATGAAAGTCCGAGGGTGAGTCGGATAGAGAATGTTAGAATGAATGTAAGCGTTAGACACTTAAGCCAAAGTAAGAGTTAAGTGTACCCGATTATTAAACGGGCAGAACCTACACCCCGTGTATGGTTTGACCGTAAGGTAATTAAGACTAAGATTTAACCGTGAACGGTGAAGAAATTGAGTTAAGGATAATAACGTATAACGTTAAGAAGCGAGTTAATAAGTATAACTTGGACAACGTTTCGAGTTGCAGGAACTGGACGTTATAAGATATGAATAAGTTCATATGAAATGTTTAACGCTATGACCTCATCGTATTGACATTGGATGATCGTTCTGCGTATACAGAAGACTGTATGACTTAGACGATAAAGAATGAATCATGAGGTATGGCATCTAGTTGCCAGAAAGCCGTAAGGAATAAGAAATTGACTTAACGAACATTATAGTTTAATGGTTCGTATAAGTTAAGAGAAGTTAGGTTGTGGTACAATCGTAACTTTGATAGTTAACATATGGGAGCTGGGCTAAACAATTTCTTCAGAGAGGGAAGGTATAAACAAAACTAACAACCGATCTAACTCACTGTGTGGGCAGTGTAGATGAGACGGGAACTTGTTTGTTGGTTGTTTGTGGAAAACCACTCAGAGTACCATATGGACTACTAGCAGAGAAGCGATGTGTGCTGAGTCCTATAGAAGCTATAAGAAGAATATAAGAATGCAAATCATCAAAGATGATGAACGTTTTGAGTAAGACATCTCCGTATGTCATGAAGCCGTAAAGCGAAAATGAAAGTTAGTCACGTAAACTTATATTGCAAGAACGCGAACCCTAAGAAGTAAAGTTAAGTAAACCAATACGTAAGTCAAGTATATGACTAATTGGTGTACGTGTTATTTCCTTATGTGTTATATAGGGATTTGGAATTAGCAGTTCAGCATTACCTATAAGCTATAGCTGTGCATAAGGCAAGTTTTCTAACTTCGTTCATGCTATATGAATGCTAGTTTCTTAAACTTCTCAGATGTTGACTTGAGAAGTTATGTCTATGTGCGAATGTGTAATATTTGTACAAGGTGGTAGAACGTATGAGGCCTTGTGCCACAATTTGAACACTTCGGTGTTTCTTTGAGATGAACTGTTCTATGATTGAAAGTACATTCAATACAATTATGCTCGGTTTATACATGAACCGTTATTGTTAAGTCTGTGCTAATGATTCTAACCAGACATGATATGTATGGAAAAAGGTAGAAGAATGAAAGTAGTGTAAAGAGTATGTCATGAATGTTGTAAGATGATAAGAATCGAGACTATTCCTATTATTCAAGCTGCTTCATAACCTTTGTTCGGTTATCAAAGTTCTGAAAAATGTTTAAACTCTTGAAGTTGTTTATTCAACTGTTATGACTTGCTGGGCAATTGAATGCTCACACTTGCTTTAAATGAATAACATTTTCAGCGAACGATGTTAGAAAGAACTTAAGGATCCCATAAAGATCAAGCTGAGCGGTATCCAAACAAAGTGCCATTCAATATGTAAATGTGCGTGAAGAGCAAGCGAAGACTTGTAATATAGAATGATAGAATTAAACTATAGACTAATTTAATGAACAGTTATGAATCCTTGGTGGCGGAAGAAAGTCACTCGTGTAAGATGTAAAGAATAATGTAATTATCATTATTTGTAATGAAAGAGGTTCTAAGGTTTCGAGAACCTGGGATTTGAGAATATATGTTATTATATTTAGCTATATAATGAAGTATGTTTGGAAGGAAATGGAATCATGATGTACGGAGTCCGGGTCTGAAAGTAGACCAGATTTTGGGGCGTCACAGGTTGGTATCAAACCTATAGGTTATAACTCTTAGGTATGTGTACCTAAGACTATAATCGTAGAGAAGAGGATAAGAAAATCGTTGAGTTAAACGATTAAGGAAGAGGATCACCACGTGATCATAGTGAATCGTAGTAACAGATGAGCTGTTAAACGATGAATGATTTATAGCTAATGCTATGAATGAATGGTACTACGAAGTAGTACACGGAAGAAGAACTCAGATTGAGTTGTAAAGGTTAGTATATGGATTAAAGAAAATTCGTATTAAGTAAAGAGAAAGATAGAAGTTGTAAGATTTCAATTGAGGACTCATGTGATGGCTGAGTTGTATGAACCTTTGAATGGGCAGAGGTTTGTGCTTGGTGTAACAACTGCTCAGTTTATTACAGTGCTAATCATTGGAATTGGTCACGCTATTAAGATGTATATGACGATAAGATGAATCTTTTCTCATATATAAACTTGATAAGTAGAGAAGGTTAAAGTAGGTGCGAGTTCTTAAACTCATACTTAAGGTAAGTTCTTGACTCGTAATAATATGGTATGTTTTCGAATATCTCAACTAATGGATGCCTAAGGTCTGTCTGGATGTTCTTAAACTCATATTATTGTGGAAAGTTCCTGAACTCATAATGTGTGGTAAGTTGATGGACTGTACTATGGTATAGAGATGTTTAGACTGAAAACGAAGTATTTTCAGTAGATCTAGCATTGAAGGTGCTAGAGAGGTTTAAGTATTGTCGCAGTAAGACAATGAAGGAAGATGGAGAATAGGATATTCCAAATCCTCTAGCTATGCTAGATTTCGAAGTTTATTCAAATCGTGCTGAAATGTACATTTTGAAAGAAAAAAAGAATTGGTTAAACTTTTTGAACCAATGGATTTTTAAAAGAGTTGTTCTTTGTATGTCTATGCCAATTACTTCGGCTAGACAGAAGTTGATTTTTAAATATCAAAAGGAATTTTATATCGTCCGTGCATTTGATGCAAGGATGGTAAAAAGATGGAATTGTTAATGCAATTGAATCTGGTGGGATGTGATCTTAGGATCAACAAACCACTATGGTAAGATTTATAATGACGAAGTCATAAACTGACGAAGTCCTCAACGTACTATGAATAGTATGGTATCATGACGTCATGAAAATGTTTTAAAGTATTGCGAAAAGTATTTAAAGAAGTATTCGATGTCAATTGATTTGACTAGACGAATGTTTCAAGAAATACCCAAAATTTTTGGTATTAAGTCTGAGGTGAACATACCCCTAAATGGGGATATACGATGGGCTGATCACCTACGTATGGAAAGAGGTAGTTTACCTTCTTTGTGATTGTAAACTTACCGTGGAAAGAAAGGTTTACGGCGAAAGGCTGTTTAACCTAGTAAAGAGTTCATGGTCAATTTGACCCCTCAGCAAAAGAATGAGATATTTTTAAAGGAAGTTTTATATTCCTCGCTATTCCTTCTACTTCATAACTCTTGATAGGTTATGGAGGTTGGAATGATGGAAAGATAAGAACATCTTTGAAGAGAAGTTGAGAAGAAGAGTAAGCTAAAATTTTGAGGACGAAATTCTGTGAAGAAGGGAAAAATGTGAGAACTCGGGTAAGGGTTTGGTTTTAAGAAATTCCGAGGACGAAATTTTTATAAGGAGGGAAGAATATAACAACCCGAAATTTTGGATTATCCAAAATTTAGGTTTAAAGAATTAGTTATTAATAAAATAAATTTTTATTAATACTATTATGTGCTATGTAATTATTAATCGTTCTATAACCTAGAATGATTATAAGTCGGGAGTATTCTGGCTTCGAGCTAGATTGAGCGAGTAAGAATTTTCAAGACAAAAATGAAAGTTTTCTGGGAACAAAATATTTTTCGGGGAAAAAGACGAAATAGGCACTATTCACTCGTTTCTGCTCGGAGATTTATTTTGAAATTCCGAGAAGTTATTGATTACGTAAAATCTTGAGACGTGATGGAATATTCAATAATATTTCGGTTATGGCAAAAGCGAAGTTTCAGACATCTGGACTCAAAACCTAAGGGTTAGGAAAAGTGAGTTAGAGAATGTAATGAGTACGTATAATAACTAGGGTTATTATCGTGAGAAATCTGAGTATAATCTGAGTTATTATCTGAGTATAGTAGGAAGATTAGTACGACGATAATACTGAATATCGTATGAACGAAATCTGAAGAGAATACGAGAATGAGAATGCGTAGAAGAATCGATGAGTCTAAATGGACTTTGTGTTCATGGACTTTGTAGAATCTAATTGGACTTGGATTATGTCAAGCCCAATGCTTTGTGAAGTTAAGCCCAAGTTAGGCCCGATAAGAATTAGGGTTAAGGCCCGAACCAAGAAAGAAAACCGCGGATCGAGCAGGTGGGTAAATGGGTAAGAACGGGGAAACCCATGGGGTGACCCATGGGGCATGTGGGCCAGCCACTTGGCCACCAAGTAAGGGTGGTGGCCAAGTAAACTTGGTGGCTAAGTTTGGAATAGTAAGGAGGTTAAGGAGGCGAAATGACTAAATTGCCCTAGCTTTGGTTTTCTATAAATAGAAAGCTAAATTTTCATTTTCTAGGATTTTGAAAATCCTATAACTTGAGAGAGAGAGAGAGAGAGAGAGAGCTTGGATGAAGAGGAAGAGGAAGATCGTGAGCATGAATGCTCGGATCAAAAGTGATCGTGAAATAGAAGAGCTTGCAAATCGCCGGCTTTGTATAACGGAAGAGGATTAAAGAAGAACGGTAATCCGAACCCTAGTTTCTTCTAATATTTTCTTTAAGTTTAATATGATTAAAACATAGCTTAATGAGAGCGATCCAAATGAATCCTATGAACGATTAGGTGAAATAAGTAAGGAATAATGTTCTATAACATCAAATTCCAAGAAAAAGTAGAATCTTAATCCAAAATATCGATTAAAATGAAGAACGAACGAAGAACGCGAAGAACACGAAGAATGTTGTTGATGGACAAATTTAAAACCATCGTAGGATAATTGTTGTTGATGGACAAGTTTAAAACTATCGTGTATAAGTTAGTTGCATATTGCTTGGTTAGGAACAGTAGAAACGTTCATGAAGAACGGATTAAAACTTAGCTATAACGAAGTTATGGCAAAATTTTTGTAAAAGACGAACGAGAATTAGAAAGTTAATAAATGAACCCGAACGTGTAGGGTTTCATAAGAAAGTAAGAGAATGTAAAAAAAGTGAGTCATGGACTCAAGAACGAACGAGTTTCGAGTTCGGATGACCGAATTACGGATGAACGAGCGAAGAACATTAAAAGCATAAAAATGAACGAACGGTTAAGATTAAGCCAATGGAATGTCACGTTAACAGATTCAGAACGAAGTTTTGTCTGAAGGGTATAGAAGTACGTAAGATAAGAAAGACAATGGCTTTGGAACGACCTCATTCTGAGTTATAACGAAGAAGTTATGAAATCATAATGTACGCATCTCAAACTTAATGAAAGACTTAGAAAAAATTTCTAGGGTTTTGTCTCGGCGCTGCAGCGCCAGATAGACTGTGAGAAGTGTTGCCGTAGCATGTGCTCGGCCATAATCTTCTGGAGAGTGGCACCACAGCGCGAGAGATAACAAAGGACTTGGCACCGCAGCGCCAGCCCGGGAAGAGAGGAGAGAGAAGTAGGTCGCGTCGTAGCGCAAGAGGAAAGGAAGGACACGGCGCCGCAGCGTCGGTGCAGAGTAATGCCCAGAAATGAGATTTTTAGTTCTCAGTTACTGGAGGATGTGCAAGAAAGAAGTATGAACATGTAGTTCACGTAATGTAACACTCAATCAAGTGTTTTAAACCTTTAGTGAAGGTTGAACGGAAAGATTTAGCGAGATTAAAAGATAGAGAATGTAAGAGCTAGATTACGTAACCGATATCCGGGGACCGTAGTCGTAATGAACGAATGTGATGGATTACTGTGATTGCGATTCCTTAGAAGTTGGGTGATGAAGGTAATAAATAACATTCGAATGTTATGTCATGGTAAGAGAGATAAGTGTAAAGCGTATAGACTCTGTGAATGCAACGTTGTTGCGATGAACGATCGGTCTTTGCATACAATGATCGGTATGGCTTCGACATTAAGAAAGAATAATGAACGTGGGGTTCATGGGTTGGATAACGATGAAAGCAATTGAAACCTTGATTAAAGGTTGAATAAGAGAATTAAGAGACGAGTAATGTGAACATTGAATACGTAACGATCCTCGTGAATTGTATTTGTGTCAGACGAACATTCTAAGTATACAATGGTTGTATGACTTAGACGTTGACGAAGGTAGTAAGTAAGATACGAATGGTATCAAGGAAAGCCATAGAGAACGATAATGAGATTTATGAAAGTCCGAGGGTGAGTCGGATAGAGAATGTTAGAATGAATGTAAGCATTAGACACTTAAGCCAACGTAAGGGTTGAGTGTACGCGATTATTAAACGGGCAGAACCTACACCCCGTGTATGGTTTGACCGTAAGGTAATGAAGAATAAGATTTAACTGTGAACGGTGAAGAAACTGAGTTAAGGATAATAACGTATAACGTTAAGAAGTCGAGTTAATAAGTATAACTTGGACAATGTTCCGAGTTGCAGGAACTGGACGTTATAAGATATGAATAAGTTCATATGAAATGTTTAACGCTATGACCTCGTCGTATTGACATTGGATGATCGTTCTGAGTATATAGAAGACTGTATGACTTAGACGATAAGGAATGAATCCTGAGGTATGGCATCTAGTTGCCAGAAAGCCGTAAGGAATAAGAAGTTGACTTAACGAACATTATAGTTTAATGGTTCGTATAAGTTAAGAGAAGTTAGGTTGTAGTACAATCGTAACTTTGATAGTTGACATATGGGAGCTGGGATAAACAATTCCTTCAGAGAGCGAAGGTATATACAAAATTGGAAACCGATCTAACTCACTGTGTGGGCAGTGTAGATGAGACGGGAACTTGTTTGTTAGTTGTTTGTGGGAAACCACTCAGAGTACCATATGGACTACTAGCAGAGAAGCGATGTGTCTTTGAGTCCTATAGTTTATAAGAAGAATATAAGAATGCAAATCATCAAAGATGATGAACGTTTTGAGTAAGACATCTTCGTATGTCATGAAGCTGTAAAGCGAAAATGAAAGTTAGTCACGTAAACTTATATTGCAAAAACGCGAACCCTAAGAAGTAAAGTTAAGTAAACCAATGCGTAAGTCAAGTATATGACTAATTGGTCAACGTATTATTTCCTTATGTGTTATATAGGGATTTGGAATGAGTAGTTCAACGTTAACTATAAGTTATAGTTGTGCATAAGGCAAGTTTTCTAACTTCATTCATGCTATATGAATGCTAGTTTCTTAAACTTCTCAGATGTTTGACTTGAGAAGTTATGTCTATGTGCGAATGTGTAATATTTGTACAGGGTGGTAGAACGTATGAGGCCTTGTGCCACAATTTGAACACTTCGGTGTTTCTTTGAGATGAACTGTTCTATGATTGAGCTGTTCAATACAAGTATGCTCGATTTATACATGAACCTTTATTGTTAAGACTATGCTAATGATTCTTTCCAGACAGGATATGTATGGAAAAAGGTAGAAGAATGAAAGTAGTGTAAAGAGTATATCATGAATGTTTTAAGATGATAGGAATCGAGACTATTCCTATTATTCAAGCTGCTTCATAACCTTTGTTCGGTTATCAAAGTTCTGAAAAATGTTTAAACTCTTGAAGTTTTTTGTTCAACTGTTATGACTTGTTGGGCAATTGAATGCTCACACTCGCTTTAAATGAAAAATATTTTCAGCGAACGATGTTAGAAAGAACTTAAGGATCCCGTAAAGATCAAGCTAAGCGGTATCCAGACGAAGTGCCATTTAGTATGTGAATGTGCGTGAAGAGCAAGCGAAGACTTGTAATATATAATGATAGAATTAAACTATAGACTAGTTTAATGAACAGTTATGAATCCTTGGTGGCGGATGAAAGTAACTCGTGTAAGATGTACAGAATAATGTAATTATCATTATTTGTAATGAAAGAGGTTCTAAGGTTTCGAGAACCTGGGATTTGAGAATATATGTTATTATATTTAGCTATATAATGACGTATGTTTGGAAGGAAATGGAATCATGATGTACGGAGTCCGGGTCTGAAAGTAGACCGGATTTTGGGGCGTCACATCACTGACCAAAGTACGTAGCTTTCGCGGCTTAGCTGGTTATTATCGAAGATTCGTAGAAGGGTTTTCTCGAATCGTTACTCCATTGACTCAGCTGACTCGAGAAGATACAAAGTTCGATTGGAGCGAGGAATGTGAGAAGAGTTTTCAAGAACTCAAGAGAAGACTCATTTCAAAGACTGCTCGGCTACAATACCATCCGGCTCGGAGGATTTGTCATCTACTGGTGATGCTTGAGGCAAAGGGTTAGGATGTGTTCTCATGCAACATGGGAAAGTCATAGCCTATGCCTCATGACAACTCAAAGAATATGAGAGGAATTATCCTACTCATGATGTGACGCCCCCAAAATAGGTCCATTCCATCCAACCCATTACGAAGTCGCCAAATACATGGCATGCGTAAATAACTACAACTTTATTATTACAACATATAAGCTGTGAGTTTAAATACGAGATATTGCCATCTAGACAATATCCACACGCAAATAAATCCCCATCATAATTATTGATACATTATTTTACAAAATGGTGAGGACTACTAAACAACTCTCAGAAGAACCTTCATTCCATACCCCGACTAGTACTTCGCTACATTCTCGCCTCCCCGAGAAGAAAAATGGAACAATAAGGAAAAGGGTGAGCTCAACTAGCCCAAGAAGAATATTATGACTAAGATAATATACAACAAATTATCGTTAGTCTTCAACAAGGAAAAATCTAATAGAATACAATAGACAACAAATTTTAAATCAATATTCGCAGTGGAAATAATAATTCATAGAAGGGTTACGTAGAGAATGAAATCTACTATAATCTATGAATTTAACAGTCCATCATCAATATTTTATCCTCTGTAACATCAATCAATATTCATCTCAAATCAAATATTCATCTTTGCACTACAGGCCAAAGATATTCATTAGTCGGTCATGTTCATCTCAACACCTGTTCATCTTTGCACTAAAGGCCAAAGATATTCATCAGTCAGTCATGTTTATCTCAACACCTGTTCATCTTTGCACTACGGGCCAAAGATATTCATAAAAAAAAATCAACCTTCTTTACAGGCCAAAGATATTCAGTAACATCATCATTTAGGACTGAGGATGATGAAAATAATTTTAACGAAAACGAATCCAGTGAAACAAAAGAACAAATATTAAGGATTCGTATTTTAAACAATCCAAGTTCAAAAATACTTCATAAGTAATCAGAGTGGAGTAAAATTCAAGAATGATCAAAACATGGATACAATCAAAGATAGGAATCATAATGCATAATCTTGGACACGAGAAAGAAAATTTAATTTTTCGTAGAATTGTCGTGATTCGTGAATAGTCAGAGTATCGTGAATAGTGCCGTATACGTGAATAGTAACTCCGACACCAAAAGATAGAAATTTCACAAAAAACATCATCATGCTTCGTGAATAGTACTCGTGAATAGTAACTCATGAATAGTAACTCGTGAATAGTAACCCCGACATGAAAAAGTTCCAAATTTGATAAAAAGTTCCAACTAATATTTCAGCATAATGATATTGAAGAAATAATATCATTTGAGAAGAAAATAACATCCCTTACCTCGAAAGACAGTACTTCTAGTTGAAACACCGGATATAGGCTATGAGACCCCAGATTTTATCAATAAAGATTTAAATTTTGTCGAAATAATTTTTTAATATTATGGTGTGAATTTGAGATAATATTATAGGTGTGGGTAGTATTTATAAATTTTGCAAAGTATGCAAGTGGTTATATTATATTCGATTGGTGGGAATATTAGGTTTAGCGAGGGAATATTCGCACAACTACTCAATCATTGGTGGACCCCACAATGTAATTATTGTTAGATCGAGAAAGCGACAAAAAATATTTTATTGAAATAACGGCGGAAGTTTTACTGGTTGATCATTGTTGAACTACTCGGTAGTAAAAGTACGATGTACGGTGGTTGCATAGTAGCACACGGTATTGATTATTGATGCTTATGTGAGAAGTCACTCGGTTTGATTCCATTATTGCCGATTAATAATATGAATTATTATAGCGATAATGACGTTTTGTTTTATTCAGTATTATTAACGTAATAAAAAGCGAAACATCTTTTTATATAAAATGAATACTTTATTAAAGTTATTCTATAAATAGAATATATTATATTTTATTATGCATAGTGTTGCATAGTGTTTTTTATGTAGTGTTTTGCATAGTGTTGCATAGTGTTTGCATAGTAAAATGTTTTATATAAATAGAATATATGATATTTTATTTAAAAGATTTTGCTTTAAATATGGACCGTCGATTAAAGTAAATCAATACGGACCGTTCATGGATTAATTACTATGCATTCTATTTTCCTATAAATAGAAGCTCATTCCTTCATTATTTTCTTACGAATTCTTTGAAACTCTAGAGAGAAGCTATAGAGAGAAAATCTATAGAGAAAAAGAAAAGTATTCGCTACTTCACTTTTCCAATATTAGGTTCTTCTAAGGTAAGGGATATTATTTGTTGTATTCGTAAGAGTGTTATTCTTTCTTATTCATGAAGAGAACTTCATTATTCCATTCATTATTATTCATTGGTTGAATAACTGTAAAAGTGGCATACCCTATACATAACCTCGTGATCACGCCAGCATACCCTATACTTGGTGAAATCCTTATATTATTCCATTCTTATTTATTACATTAGAATAACTTTGTATATGCTGAATCCCTATACTTGGTGATCTTCTTACATTATTCCATTCTTTATTATTCTGTTGGAATATCACATCTCGTGTGTTTTACACGGACACAGTTCCATTGTTTATTATTCCGCATTTATTATTACTGTTGGAATATCTTGTGCGTGTTTTTACACCGGACTGGTTCCATTGTTTATTATTATTCAAAGCATTTATTATTACATTGGATCATCCCGCTCGGTGTGAATTTCACCGACACGGTTTAGTTATTATTATTCTCATTGGAATAACTTTGTCATACATCTGCAACCGCATGCATGGTGATTTCCTTTGTTATTCCATTCTTTATTATACCGGTTAGTTAAAACTTTGACTTTTATACTCCATGAAATTAGTAGAATATTCTTGATATTTGCGTTTCATCCAAAGATCTTTTAATGGAAATATTCTTCCGATCATTCTTGAATTTTACTCTACAAAACAAAGATCTTGTTGACAATTTGGACGTTACTAATTCTCGGATAAAATAATTCTTGAACTTGTTTTATTGAATTATTATGTCATCATCATCATCCTCATGTTATAATATGTTATCTTTTGGCTTACGTGCATAGATGAACTTAGTATGATTATGACCGAGGATCATTCGGTATAATCATGGCTTGTTATAAATGATGTGATAAAAGTCCTCGGTGACCAGATCGCAGTTGATGGATAGTTTTTGGTATGATTATGACTGGGGTGATTAGGTATAGTCATGACCATTATGATAATTTGATGAAAATCCTTGACTATGGTACATGGATGATTAGATATTGTGGTTTATTCATTAAAGCTGAGTCTTAGTGATAAAAATTTATGAAAACCTTTTAAAACCTAAAAGATAGTAGACTTTATTTTCTACTTGACTCTTTTAATGGATTGTATATTACCGCAGATTAAACTGGTTGTCTATTGTATTTTATCAGTTTAACACTGTTGAAGGCTAATGATAATTTATTCTACATTATCTTAGTCATAATATTTCTTACTGGGCTAGTTGAGCTCACCCTTTCTTTCACTGTTCTCTTTAGGAAATGAGAACATAGCTGGGACGAGTCGGGGAACGGAGTAATAGTCCAGAGGATAGCATTAGTAATCCTCACTATTCTGTGAAATATGTGATAATAGTTGTAATGAGGACTCCTTTTGAGTTTGTATAATATCTAGTAGACAATATTTGTATTCAAACTCACAGTTTATGTCGTATTGTACACGACAGTTATATTAGTAAGTTGTATTTGAATTTATGTACCATGTAAGTGGCGACCCAAGATGGGTGACGTATACCTAATTTTGGGGGCGTCACATAGGCTATGACTTGAACTTGCACCGTATATCAACACTCAAAGTATACTCAAAATACTCACAAGAATACGCTCGATAATATAGAGAGAAAACTTGATTTTTGGTGTGATTTTCAATTCTAACCTAAGCACCTATTTATAGGAAATTGCTTAGAACACCAAAGCGAAAATTGAATATAATAATATTATTTATAAACAAAATTCCTTAGCCCACCTTTGAAATCTGATTTCAGCCATAGCACATGTTAAATGAGGTTCACAAACTCACCAAAAACGTTTTTCTCAAAATAATTAATTAAAACTCCCAAAAATCAATTATTTGAACTCTCAAACTTCAATAACTCATAATAAATAGCCCTTTTATCGAAAATTGAATCTCACGAGATTTTATAGGAAATTCAATTCTCTACAACTTTACTGAGAAGAAAGTTTTTCCAATTCCAAGCAGAAATTGGCCAAGAAATCCACAAACGGACTATTTTATAAAGCTATAATCAATTTTCGGTCAAGAAATGGGTCCACCAACACACAAAACATGTGTTAAACATTTAATCCAACAAAATACTCTTCCTCCTCATATACTCATATATCCCACATTCATTATAAAAATATCACCGTTAATATATTATTAAAATAATATATTTAAATGAATTATTTTATCGAAAAAGATAAAATATTAATTTTCAACAATTGTCACATTAAAAAATTTTCTCCATCTATATCCACATAAAATCAATATTTTCCTCATCATATAAATCAATAATTAATTATTCACAAATAATATTACAGAGAATCACAGATCTTGCAACGGGAATAGATTTCCCTAAGAAAGAGGGGCTTTCGATAAGGATCTCTCCATCACGGGCGGCATGATTAGGTGACCAAACCTCTCCTTAGAGCAGTAACTTTCTAGACATTGCCAATAATGTTATCCAATAATATTATTCAGATAATATGAATTATTGTTACGATAATAAAAATCTTTGTGTAATGACAATTATTGAAACAACAAAGAATATAAAATATCAACGCAACAATTATTGAATCAATAAAATAAAATATCGAAGCGATAATTCATGTAACAACTATTGAGTAGTGCCTTCTTACATAAGAATCAATAATTGGTGCAATACCGTAATGCTCTTCTTGTTCAACAACGCAGTATTAGTGTGTTTTAACCACCGGGTATTCCAACAAGATATATCTTGGTAGAATAACTACGTCGTTATTTATAAACAACTTATATTTGTCGTTTTCTTCATCCAATCGCTTCCGTTATGGGGCCCACAAAAGATCAAGTGCGTCGCATTTAATATTCCCAAACGAGACGAATATTCCACGACCAAACGAATATTCCCCGACGATAATGAATATTTTATCACCACTTGCTTATTTAAAATATTTGCGCATTTTACCCATAACTAACCACATTAATCAAATCAACCCTTACTATTTCAAAATAATAAATAAAGGAAATTCCTTTTTATTTAAAAAATTTTGGGGTCTAACACATGATCTAGAGTTGGCCACCATCGTTTTTGCGCTTAAGATTTGGAGGCATTACCTGTATGGAGAGAAGGCGGGGATCTATACGGATCATAAAAGCCTCAAATGTTTCTTCACTCAAAAAGAACTCAGCATGCGGCAACAACGATGGCTTGAGTTGTTGAAAGATTATGATCATACCATCCAATACCATCTTGGAAAAGCGAACGTAGTAGCTGACGCATTTAGTGGAAGATCATATACGGGCACGAGTGCAATATTGTCAACACAAAGGCCCATTTTGTATGACTTGGAAAGGATGGAAATAGAGTTAAAGACTCTAGGGACCCATGTGATGATGGCGAATATACGAGTAGAACTGACTTTAATCGATAAAGTTAAAGTCGCCGGACTACGGACACTGGAGTCGATGCGTATGAAGAAGAAAGTGCAAGAAGGTGCTATTCCGGGAGCAAGAATTGATGAAGAAGGAATACTTCGAGTCAACTCCAGACTTTGTATTCCTAAAGATTCTGACTTAAAGTATAAAATCATGATGGAGGCGCACAACACACCGTTTCCAATCCATCATGGGAGTACCAAAATGTATCGTGATCTTCGACATACATTTTGGTGGAGCAATATAAAGAGAGAGATAGCGGGGTTTATCCCAAGGTGTCTAACTTGTCAACGTGTCAAGGCGGAGCATCAAGTGCCAAAAGGTCTATTGCAACCACTTGAAATTCCAGAATGGAAGTGGGAGCACATTACCATGGATTTTGTTACTGGTCTTCCCAAGGTTTCTCAAGGCATAGATGCGATTTGGGTCATTGTTGATAGATTGACCAAGTCTGCTCATTTCTTATCGATACGAGAAACTTATACACTTGAAAGTCTTGCTAGTATGTATATAAACGAGATTGCATGGTATGCCAGTATCCATAATTTCTGATCGAGACCCAAGATTCACTTCAAGATTTTGGGTTAGTTTGTAAAAAGCTATGGGCACGGATTTACGATTTATCTCGGCATATCATCCTCAGACGGACGGGCAGTCGGAGAGGACTATTCAAACTCTTGAAGATTTATTAAGACTCTGTGTCCTTGACTTCAAAGGAAGTTGGGACAAGTTCTTACCATTGGTGGAGTTTTCCTACAACAACAGTTATCAATCAAGTATTGGCATGGCTCCATTTGAGGCGTTGTATGGAAGAAAGTGTCGTTTCCAAAGATCTTTGGGATGAGGTGGGTGAAGCAACGTTGTTGGGACCGGAGTTGGTACGTATGACTATGGAAAAGATTCAAACGATCCGACAACGTATAAAAACCTCACAAGATCAACAAAAGAGTTATGCTGATCTTCATTGAAAGGAGATGGAATTCGATATTGGAGATCATGTGTTGTTACGTGTTGCTCCATGGAAGGGAGTTACGAGATTTGGAAAGAGAGGAGAGCTAAATCCTCGATTCATTGGCCCATTTTTAATCCTCGATCGAGTAGGAACTGTGGCCTATAGACTCGTCTTACCGCCAAGTATGTCTAGTGTTCATAACGTTTTTCACATATCTATGTTACGTAAATATGTGAAAGACCCGAACCACATTATTGAATTAGAACCAGACGAGATAGAGGAAGATTTAACGTATGAAGAGTTACCTGTTAAAATCTTGGATAAGAAGGATCATATTCTACGGTCTAAAGCTATACCTTAAGTTAAAGTTTTGTGGAGAAACCACGATGTTGAGGAAATGACCTGGGAGTTAGAATCTGAAATGAAATCAAGGTATCCTCACCTCTTTGATATACCAGGTACATACCCTAATTTCGAGGACGAAATTTCATAAGAAGAGGAGATTGTAATACCCCAACTTTTATGAATAAAGAATAATTTTCTCGAAATATATTTTTGAATATTATGGTGTGGATTTGATATAATGTTATAGTTGTGGGTAATATTTACAAATTTTTCAAAGAAAGCAAGTGGTTATATAATATTTGATTGGTCATAGAATATTCGTTTTAACAGGAATATTAAATGACGACCAAGACAATCATTGGTGGACCCTATTAACGGAAGTATTGTCAGTAGTTAGAAAACGACAAAATTATATTTTATAAAAATAACGGTGAAAGTGTTACCGTTAAAAGCTGTTGAACTACCCGGTAGTAAAAGTAAAATCACGAATACGCGTGGTTGCATAAGTAACACCAGTATTGATTATTGATGCACACGTGAGAAGTCACTCAGTTATACTCAATTATTGCTCTGATAATTCTTTGCGATCATATCTCTCATATTATTGATTCGATTATTGTCACAAGATCATCCGCATAATATGATATATTATTAAATCAATAATTGAGACGACAAAGTTATTCATATTATTAAATTTCAATATTTACAATGTCTAGAAGTTCTATCAAGGAGTGGCTTTGTAACACCCCCTTCCCGAAAAGGAAAGGGAGGTTACGTGCAAAGCACAACAAACCTCAAAATAAATAAACAGAGCACTAATAACCTCAAAATATTAATAGTAGTGATCCAATAATAAAGTAATAAGTACAATTCTCCAAACTGAGTAAAAATAATCAAAACTTAAAATTCGAATCAACCTAAATGGTCAAAGGCAAAACTCTCATCACACTAGCCCTGAATCACCCCTGCAAACCCGCCGGAAGAAAAACACAGCATGAGCCAATTACCCAGTATGGATACAGATATACAAAAGATATACAACTGATATACGAAAACAACTGAGACAAAATACTGAACAAGACTCAAGTGCAAATACGAACGAAAATATAATATCCAAAGATCTGAATGGAATATAGCTGAATCAACATAATTGATGAAACTAATAAAAGAATAAAGAAATACCGAACTGAAGTAACTAACTAAATGACTTGAACTGAACAGAAACCAACAAAACTAATCCAATAAAATAATAGGCTGAAACAATGGCTGGAGTTATTTCATACTGAATGAGCTCAGAAATACACATTGCCACACAGGAAAGTGAAACTAATGCCACATAGGCAAATCAAATGATGCCACATAGGCAGCCAAAATAATGCCACACAAGCAAGACAAAATAATGCCACACAAGCAAATCAAACATTGGACCGCGAATCCAAATGTATGCAAATCGGATAGGTGTGTTTGGCACAACATCACCAATCCACAGAACAGAAAACTAGGGTTAACCCATACGCCTCCCACAACAAAACACCAAAAGGCCCACTTCATCCGGACCCCAAAACGGAGACGTCGTGGACTAATCACACCACCACGAAAAGTGTCATGCCTCTCGTGCCAAGACGACATGCCTGTGGTACCCCCACAGGTGGTTATAGCTCAGGTATACCCTACGGTATATTTTATCAAAAATACCATGTCACAACACATGCGACATAATACCAACAAAAGGGTTCTATATGTACGTGTTGAACCAAATCGAATTCTAGTCACAAGGTTTCAAAAAGAAGGTAGCAACATGTACCGCTCTACAATTATCAAAATAATTATTATACATGATAATCTGATTCAAAGAGTACAAATACGAGTCCAAGGTGTTAACTTCAAAATGAAACAAATATATCAATTTCACAAGAAACAATTATGTGAAATAATAACAGAAATTCGAAACGAGGAACAAAACGAACAAATCAAATTTAACAAAAGTATCACTGAAAGAGTACAGAATCTGTACCTGAAGTAAGCAATGTAATACCCAAAATTATAAACTCAAATATAGTTCGTTAAACTCCTTCCGTCCGACCTAATTACATAAAATAATAATAAATATAAATACTTTTATAAGATATTATTCCCATCTTTATTATTATTATTATTATTATTATTATTATTATTATTATTATTATTATTATTATTATTATTATTATTATTATTATTATTATTATTATTTTCATGCTACCGTATGTATTTAACTTCCATCGCATATCTGGACCATATATATACAAATTTCATACCTTTTGTTCTAAAATAAATATATAAATAACTTGAATCTTTAAGAAAATTCAATTACAAAACTAATTGAAATCCTGGAACCTCCTTTGCAAAACAACTTTATAAAAAAAACATATATCTAGTCATATATCTAATCTAATAATATTGTAGTATGGAGCAAGTACATGCATCATATTCCTTCAGCCTCACGAATCCAAAAAAATTGCCTGAAAGTAATTTTTTTATATATAAAATATCAGATGTCTTATTAAATCGTCATTTTTCCTAGTTCAATATTTAAAAAAACTTGAATTACACTAGACATCCTTAAAAGTAAATCTCTACATGCAATCCTCATATGATCAGTTGGTATGCAGAAGATATTGATTAATAAAATAATCATATTACCCTAATTCCCTCTTTTTGATTACTGCACTTCTACCGCCGCTTTGTCCCTCGTTCTCTTTCCTTCGCATCGATTTTATGTTCGAGTAGGTTAGGTATATTTATTTATTATTATTATTATTTAAAATTTTATAAAATTTAATTATACAAAATATAAATTGAAGTTAATTAATTTTAAGGCCCAAATTTACGAAATTAATGATATATACCAACTACTATTAGCCCATGTAAATTAATAAATAATTTGACCCAAATAAAAGAAAAGCCCAAACAATATATTTCTAAACATATATAATTTTATTTATTTATTTAGATTTTTTTTACCTGGTATTACATCACCTTCCCCTTAAAAAGGATTCCGTCCCCGGAATCAAAAGAATGGAAAATACCTAATTATCAAAAAGATGCGGATACTCTGCTCAAATAGACTCTTCCATCTCCCAAGTGGCTTCCCGCTCCGGATATTTTATTATTATTTTTTTTTCTCAAAATTTTAACTAATGGGATTATCTTCCTCCTCATACCCCACTCTTGACAATCTAACATTACCTCAAGTTTCTCCCTTATTCAAAATTGTAGAGGACGAAAAACTGAAGGAACCAGATTTGGATTCACTCAATTCCGACATCGGATGAATAAAGTATAATTTTTCTAATGGACTGCAGCGCGTATAAGTATATATTCTACTCAAAAATTCAACTAATAAAATTAGAATAGGATTAAAGTTAGAACTTCACTCTTTAAATATAAATATAGTTCAATATAGGAGCTACCAAAACTTTAATGGACTTTTCATTTTTAATTTAATCGATTATTTAATTATCTACTAAAACAATTTAACTTTCCAAACAAAACAAAGACGAAAAAATAGTCACTTACCTTTTTCAATTTGAATACAATTGTATAAAATAAAATAAATTAATATTTAATTTTAAAAATATGGGTTATTACATTTTCACCCCTTAAAAATAATTTCATCCTCGAATTCAAATAAGCTACAAAAAAAATTTGAATTCTGACGTAAGTAGTGCGCCATTTGTAACGATCAACGCGGATAAGTCTTCGGTCCACGTAATTATCAATATATTTGTAAAAGATTCGTCAACTACCGTGTCAAGCCTTGGTAAGGTTCTTCGCGTTGCATCAAATTAGATCACATGATCCATCGTTAGTGCGGCCGTCGCTAATATCTTTGAGTTTAATTCTTGTAAACGCATTTCTTAAAAAAATAATTCAAAATCACAAAACATTTCTCTTCATCTAAATACGATTCGAATACCCAAAATATTTAAAATTATTTTTAATTCGTAAAATGTTTTCCCACACATGACAAAGATTTAACAAATTATTTTCATTTAATTTTACATAAATTCACGTAAAACTCTAAAGACATCAGATAAACAAAACAACTATGCAAACCATATTACCAACTCTCCCCAAGTCCTCAAGAGCTTCAAAATATCTCATCATCAATTTGAACTATTCACCAAATAATATTACACCAAAGAATATACTATTAATATCTCTTTATCACCAACTCTCTTAAGTCCTTAAGAGTTTCAAAATATCATAACCTCCAATCAAATTAGTTCTCAAATATTATTACACCAAAAGTATATTACTACTAAGATCTCTTCATCATCATACCAAACTCCAAATCATATATCCTACTATCTGAATAAGCAAACTATAGCTTTCAAAATCTCTTAAAGATTCATCACTTATTATATATCTAATCATTTAATGAATCAATCACTCTCTTAATGGAAATCTTAACCCAATAAATTCCAAGATCTCCTCATACTATCACTCAAAATTTCATATAAGATAACTCCAATATTCAATTAGGAAATAATCGCAAAATTCATTTACTCCAAAAGATTAATCTAATTACCTCGAATTTCTACAACAACTCAAAATTACCAGAGATCCCCTGTACTTAATAGTTTCCACTTTATCATATTATCCCACCGATTCACATACCTTAAATTATTCACAACTTAACAAAAATCAGAATCTAACTCAAATCAAATCCTCAATTCCAAAATCATAATAACTTGTAATTACCCGAAATAACTCTAACAAATAATTCTCCAATATCAAAATTCGCTGATACAAATGCTCATATCATAATCGTATAATAATTTCTTAACTGAACAAAATATAATATTATTCTCCTTAATAATTCAATCACAATCCTTAACTAATATTATTGTTCCAACGCATAACAATAATAATCTTAACAAATTATCTCGCCTTTCTCAAATCCACTACAACTCAAAGAACTAAAAAAAACACTTGGTCAGAATAAGACCAACCAAACAGAGAACAAAATCAATTCAAACTCCTACGTCTACCCAGTGATTTACCCCCAACTCACAGGTCAAACATAAATAGGTTTTCTCCAAGAAAGAACCTAAGCTTTGATACCATCTCTGTAATACCCCCTTCCTGAAAAGGAAAGGGAGGTCACGTGCAAAGCACAACAAACCTCAAAATAAATAAACAGAGCACTAACACCCTCAAAATATTAATAGTAGTGATCCAATAATAAACTAATAAGTACAATTCTCCAAACTGAGTTAAAATAATCAAAACTTAAAATTTGAATCAACCTAAATGGTCAAAGGCAAAATTCTCATCACACTAGCCCTGAATCACCCCTGCAAACCTACCAGAAGAAAAACACAGCATGAGCCAATTGTCCAGTACGGACACAGATATACAAAAGATATACAACTGATATACGAAAACAACTGAGACAAAATACTGAACAAGACTCAAGTGCAAATACGAACGAAAATATAATATCCAAAGATCTGAATGGAATATAGCTGAATCAACATAATTGACGAAACCAATAAAAGAATAAAGAAATAACGAACTGAAGTAACTAACTAAATGAATTGAACTGAACAGAAACCAACAAAACTAATCCAATAAAATAATAGGCTAAAACAATGGATGGAGTTATTTCATACTGAATGAGCTCAGAAATACACATTGCCACACAAGCAAGTAAAACTAATGCCACACAGGTAAATCAAATGATGCCACATAGGCAGCCAAAATAATGCCACACAGGCAAGTCAAAATAATGCCACACAGGCAAATCACACATTGGACCGCGAATCCAAATGTATGCAAATTGGATAGGTGTGTTTGGCACAACATCACCAATCCATAGAAAAGAAAACTAGGGTTAACCCATACGCCTCCCACAACAAAACACCAAATGGCCCACTTCCTCTGGAGCCCAAAACGGAGACGCCGTTGACTAATCACACTGCCATCACGAAAAAGTGTCGCCGCCTCTCGTGAAGGCGACATGCTGTGGTACCCCCACGGTGGTTATAGCTTCGGTATACCCTACGGTATATTCTATCAAAAATACCATGTCACAACACATGCGACATAATACCAACAAAAGGGTTCTATATGTACATGTTGAACCAAATCGAATTCTAGTCACAAGGTTTCAAAAAGAAGGTAGCAACATGTACCACTCTACAATTATCAAAATAAATATTATACATGATAATCTCATTCAAAGAGTACAAGTACGAGTCCAAGGTGTTAACTTCAAAATGAAACAAATATATCAATTTCACAAGAAACAATTATGTGAAATAATAACAGAAATTTGAAACGAGGAACAAAACGAACAAATCAAATTTAACAAAAGTATCGCTGAAAGAGTACGGAATCCGTACCTGAAGTAAGCAATGTAATACCCGAAATTATAACCTCAAATATAGTTCGTTAAACTCCTTCCGTCCGACCTAATTACATAAAATAATAATAAATATAAATACTTTTATAAGATATTATTCCCATCTTTAGCATGTTAATTATTATTATTATTATTATTATTATTATTATTATTATTATTATTATTATTATTTTCATGCTACCGTATGCACTGACCGCATATACAGACCATATATATACAAATTTCATACCTTTTGTTCTAAAATAAATATATAAATAACTTGAATCTTTAAGCAAATTCAATTACAAAACTAATTGAAATCCTGGAACCTCCTTTGCAAAACAACTTTATAAAAAAAAAACATATATCTAGTCATATATCTATTCTAATAATATTGTAGTATGGAGCAAGTACATGCATCATATTCCTACAGCCTCACGAATCCAAACAAATTGCCTGAAAGTAATTCTTTTTTATATAAAATATCAGATGTCTTATTAAATCGTCATTTTGCCTAGTTCTATATTTAAAAAAATTGAATTACACTAGACATGCTTAAAAGTAAATCTCTACATGCAATCCTCATATGATCAGTTGGTATGCAAAAGATATTGATTAATAAAATAATCATATTACCTTAATTCCCTCTTTTTTCTTACTGCACTTCTACCGCCGCTTTGTCCCTCATTCTTTTTCCTTCGCATTTATTTTTTGTTCGAGTAGGTTAGGTATATTTATTTATTTATTATTATTATTTAAAATTTTATAAAATTTAATTATACAAAATATAAATTGAAGTTAATTAATTTTAAGGCCCAAATTTACGAAATTAATGATATATACCAACTACTATTAGCCCATGTAAATTAATAAATAATTTGACCCAAATAAAAGAAAATCCCAAACAATATATTTCTAAACATATATAATTTTATTTATTTATTTAGTTTTTATTTTTTTTTACCGGGTATTACAGGCTTGGTCATCTAATTGCGCGCCAATAAAGAGAAATCCTTTTCGAAAAGCCCCCTCTTTCCTGGGAACGACCTGGTTGTTAAATATTGTGAGTTATAATAATAATGATGAATAAGTTCGTGTTGATTAAAGATGAATTTGATAGTTCTATTGTGTTGGGATTATTAGTGTTAGTGGAAATTGACATCTATTCCGATGATAATTGATGTCTGGGGGTTATATTGATAAATCGGGTAATTTATCGGATAAATAAGCAACTAATTGCTACTAATTTACATGTTTATATAACTATTTGTTCACATGTGTGTACTATTGAATCACATTCTTGTACTATTAGGGTAGTTAGTGCAAGATTGATAATACTTGCATGACTAAGTTAAATATGGAGGTATAGATGGAGGTACTATACTGTAATTCGTATTTTTGACATGATTATACTATTGATTCACATGATTGAACTATTGATTCACATTATTTACTATTAGGGGAGGTGGTGCAAGTTTGATAATACTTGCAGGACTAAATTAAAAAGGAAAGAAAAGTTAGAGGTATTGCACTGTAATATTTCGAGCCCCAAAACGTGCAATTATCGAAACTATATTTTTCTATAAATAGAAGCTTATTCTTCCTTCATTTCTCACCAATTCACTAAAGATATAGAGCAATTATTATAGAGAGAAATTATAGAGAGAAAGAAGAAGAGAAGTCTGCTACCTCACTATTCCAGTATCCAGTTTTCTTCTAAGGTAAGGGGTATTATTTCTTTCGTATTCATGAAGAGAGCTATTATTATTCCATTCCTTATTATTCTGTTAGAATAACCTGTATATATGAAGTACCGCATACATGGTGAAATTCTTATGTTATTCTATTCTTTATTATTATGTTGGAATAACCTGTATATGCGAAGTACCGCATACGTGGTGAAATTCTTCTATTATTCCATTCTTTATTATTCTGTCGGAATATCTTGTCTGTGCATTTACGCATGTCCTGGTTCCATTATTTATTATTACGTCGAATATCACGTGCGTGCGTTACGCGTGACACGGTTCCATTATTTATTATTTTGTTGGGAATAACATGCATGCGATCTATTGCACGCATGGTGAATCCTTCTGTTATTCCATTCTTTATTATTCTGTTGGAATAACCTGTCTATGTGGATTACCACATGCATGGTGAATGATCCTTTGTATTCATTCTTTATTAAATTATGAAAATGATCTATCTACGTGGATTACCGCACGGCAGGTGAAAACTCATTTGCAGTTTCATATATTCTATTATACTCAGTTGATTAATGTTTTGACTTCTATACTCCATGAAATTAGTAGAATATCCTAAATATTTGCGCTTCATCCAGTATCTGTTCATGGAAATATTCTTCTAAGCATTCTTAAATTTTTCTCCACAAAGCAGTATCATGTTGATAATTTGGACGTTGTTGGTTCCTGGATAAATTAATTCTTGAACTTATTTTATTGAATTATTATGTCATTGTCATCATCCTCATGCTTATATTGTGATGAAATTCATCTTTGGCTTACATGCATAAATGGACTTGGTATAATTATGACCAGGGATCATTCGGTATAATCATGACCTGTAATGTTATAAATGATGTGGTAAAGGTCCTCAGTGGCCTGTAATGCATTGATGGACAGTTTTTTTGGTATGATTATGACTAGGGATTATTCGGTATAGTCATGACCATTGATGATTTAATGAATATCATTGGCCCGTAGTACATGGATGATTAGATGATGTGGTTTAATTATAAAGCTGAGTCTCAGCGATAAAAATTGATGAAAACATTTTAAATCATAGAAGATAGTAGATATCATGCTCTACTTGACTCTTCTAATGGATTTCTTATTCATCCGCAGATTAAACTTGATGTCTATTGTATTTTATCGGTTTAACCTTGTTGAAGACTAATGATAATTTATTACGCATTATCTTAGTCATAATATTTCTTCTTGGGCTACATTGAGCTCACCCTTTCTTTCTTTCACTGTTCTCTTCAAGAAATGAGAACGTAGCCGGGACTAGTCGGGGAACGGAGTGACGGTCCAGATGATAGCATTAGTAGTCCTCATTATTCTTTTAAATAGTGTGACAATAAATGTAATGAAGACTCCATTGAGTTTGTATATTGTCTAGATGACAATATTATTATTAAAAACTCTTAGATTATGTTTTGTCATATTTTACACGACTGTTGTATAATTAAGTTGTATTTGAATTTTGTACCATGTATTTGGTGACCCGGGATGGGTGATGTATACCAGTTTTGGGGGCGTCACAGATCTTCTATGCTCCATAGTTTTTGCAGTTCATGTTATGTCTTTTTATGATTTTTTTTTTCTTTCTAATATTAACATTAAATACATTCCTGCAAATATACTATTGCATTTACAATCTGCAAATGCATTGAACTTTATAGTAAGTTACCTTTGCATTGCATAAGCCTTGCGATATTTGATCTCGATATGGACCCAGCTCTTATTAGTTGAGCTCTAGCTAGGTGATGAATTACTGTTGGGTGTAATATTGGATAAACTACATCATACTCTTCTACATGTTTAGTTAATGTGAGATTATTTATTTTCTTATAATTCCTTTGACAGGAACTGTAGTTTGACCCTGATAATTGGTGGAGAACCAGTGAATTTTTATGATGTTTTCCTTCACAGTCAAGCTCTTGAAGGCATGACATTATCCATGGTAAGCTGATTTTTTTAGTTTTCTTTACACTAATTTTTTTTGTAGCTTGACCCAGTAACTGACTGCAAGATGTAAAAGATGGAAAAGGAGAGTAATTTTTTCTATTGGTCTGTTAGCTGAAGACACAATGAAACACCTCAAATGAACATTTTTCTGTGATTTCATTTCTTCAGTAGTGACATGCCTTTATGCGTTGTCCATCTTGTATATTGGTTTGTCCAAAATGGAAGAGGGGCAAATACTGAATGGAGGAATAATATGTCACAATTATAATGTTACTATTGCAGATGAAAAAATAGGAAAAAGAAAAAAAAAATGTCACTCATGGAGTCATGGTTCAATTATGGTTGACCAGAGGGTTAAAAAGGCAACAAACCTATAACATTTTTTCAACACAGCAGTTGTATAAATGTTAAACCTGGTCTCTATCACTTTCGCATGTGTTGCCTAGTTGTGGGTATCTAAGTGAATGGGCTACATGCCTTGGTCTAAAGTCGGATTACTCGTGTATATTACTCAAGGTTTTTGTGCAAGTGTCAAACTTAGAAGCTGTGTCCCTGTATATTTAATTGAATTAATGTTGCTATGTACTGTAAATTGCACATGGGGGCAAAATTGGCTAAACTTTGTAATAGCTATACAATGTTTGTAATTGAATTGATGTAGGTATGTACTTGTACTGGCACTAGGAAATTGCTGTGTTGTAATTGAATTGATGTTGCTATGTACTGTAAATTGCACATGGGGGCAAAATTGGCTAAACTTTGTAATAGCTGTACAATGTTTGTAATTGAATTGATGTAGGTATGTACTTGTACTGGCACTGGGTTAATCACAGATTTGTTTTTGCAGTGTTATGACTGATACAGGAATTCAAATTCCCAGATTTGTTTTTGCAGTGTTATGACTGATACAGGATTTCAAATTTGTGCAGTGTTATGACTGATAGAGGAATTCGTGTGTACTGATTGTATTGTGACCATCCGCTAGTATGTCTAGCGGATGGCTTTGTAATAGCTGTAATAGATTGGTTATGTTCATATTCTAAATCAATAAATAACTTGAATTGGTGCTCCTATGTTGCAGAGTTCCACGGACATGGATTTTTTCTTAGAATATGGTGATGCCAGCCAATAAAAAATTCAGGAGGTTATTAGGAAGGGAAGCTACGGTGTTGTTTGCTCAGCCATTGATACCCATACCGGTGAGAAAGTAGTAATAAAGAAAATACATGAATTTTTTGAACATCTCTCTGATGCTGCTAGAATTCTTCGCAGTATTATTCATGATAAGTAATTCCTATTATATACAAAAGTTTAAGTAATTCATCTCAAAATCTCTCCTTATTTCAGTGGAAAATTAAGTACCTTTAGTTGGAATATTCAGTGGATTTTATGCCAATTTTTATTTTCTTTTTGAAGCAAACAATTGGGAGTGATACTTTTTAGTCAAACATGCAGCATACAAAAATGTGGTTTCTCTGTTTCTTGCTCTGTGTATACATGTAATTGATCAATGCATGGCTCGCATAGTATATGCATGTACTATGTATTTACAGTATTTGCTAATGATATTATACTACATATATGCATGCACTACGTATATACAAGATTTGAATCTTTTTACATAAGTCCAAGTCTATTAACCAAGGGATATATGACTCATTATTCAAGTATTTAGACAAACCAAATTCTCAATCAGTAAATGACTGACTGAATGGAAAGGAAACTCTTTTTGGATTAAGATGCAACTTATTTCTTAAACGGCCATCCTGCCCATAAACCAGACTACCTCCAAGGAAACTCATTATTTAAGTATTTATGACTGCAAAGGAAACTCTTTTTGGATTAAGAAGAACATATTGTTCCAATATCATGTTCCAAGCACCTTTCACTCGCAGATTACCCAACTCGACCATTTGTCAATTTTATCGCTTCTTGATTTTGTCAGTAAATTAAAACATTCAACAATACTATTTATCAATCATGGTGGCTTTCTTCATTCTTTTAATCAACCAAATTAGACCAAGTTCATATCATTACTAATTAATAATTGTAGGTGCCAAATACATTGTCACATGAGCAACTAACTTATTTGACCCCTATGTTTTCGAATGTCATATGGTAGAGGTGGCTTTTGTTCTTTCCTTACCATAAAATATAACATATTTAATGTAACGAGTTTTACACATTGCATATGGAGTATACCCCCACAATCTGTAGCTGTCATACACATATAAAATCGTAGTACTAATTCCTAGTTATCTTATACAAGAAATAAGATCTAATTACTAATGATTAACGACTGTTTTAACTTTCAAGTTATTAGCTTAGAATGAGGAAATTTCAAATCTCAGCAATCACAGCAAAAAGGCACAGGGCAAGGTTACAACATATAAATACTAAGTGCATCTGGTTACCTATTTGCTTCATTTTCCTGACTTGCTATTATTTTTAAATATGTGCAGGAAGACTGCTTCTACGACCTGCCTTACAATACTGGGTATTAAATTTTCGTGCTACATTTACGGAAGATAAGGGACAAAATTATAAAATATACTATATATATATATATATATATATATATATATATATATATATGTAGATATATACTTTGATTAAAGAACTGTGGTAGCTTTAGATGGTTAATTGTAAAGACAATGAATGATTATGTAGTGGATAATTTTATTAAGTTAGTAATATTTTAGTTTTTTGTATTTTTGCCATTATATGCTATGGGGACATTGAGCTAGTCAGGTACACAAAAAGAATGTCAAATTTTGATTTGGTAACAATATAATTCGTTACCAAAGCATTAGATAAGTTTTAATATAACAACAATTTTTTATACATTTAGCAACAAATTTTCGTTGCTAATGGCATTAAAAATATAATATTTGGCAACGAAAAATTAATCTAATAACAACGGAGAGGATATTGTTGCTATACTAACATAAAAGACAATATTTTTTATCGTTGCAAATCATATCAACTTTTAGATTTGCACATATAAAGAAAGCGACAACATATAATGTCATTGCTAATCGACGACTTTCGTTCTATATTGAAAATAACCAAATAACAAACATTTTCGTTGCTGATTCATCATAATGTCGTTGCCAAATAATATAATCAGCGACGAAAATCGTTGCTAAAAAGTTTACATTCCGCAACGAAAGCAAGCTTAGGCAACAATTTTCATAATTTACTGCAACGAAAAATGTTGTTACAAAATGGTGTCAATTGCAACGAAAATGTATGGTCGTTGCAAAAAAAAGAGAGTTTATTTCGTTGCCAATTAGCAGGCTTTTGTAACGAAATGAGGTTTTTAGCAACAAAATTTTAATTATTCTGCAACAATACATTTTGTTACTAAAAGATCGATGTCTCTGTACGAAAGCCAAATTTCATTGCAAAATGTATAACTTTTGACAACGAAAAAACGTTAGTTACAGCGTAACAATTAAGCAACTTCATTCAAGAACGAAAGATTTAACGAACGACAAAGAAAGTCGTTGCCAAAACCCTTCAAACGAAATTTGGCACCTTTTAGAACGCGAAAATCGGTTGTTGTTGAAGCCCATTTTTTTTTGTAGTGATAATTTTTAAATATAAATTATATAATTATAATAATACATGTTCAAATTCAATAAATATAGTTATATATATATATATATATATATATATATATATATATATATATATATATATATTTAGTGTCATATAATAATCTTAAAATGAAATCATCATTAATTAACTCGAAAATTCCAAATCGTATCTATAGAAATTAGTGATTACTATAATTTTAATAATTTCACCAAATTTAAAAAAGATTATATAAATTATAAAAATATTTTTATATGAAGTCGATGTGTATTTAAAAATAATATTTTTATAATTTATATAATATATTTTAAATTTTAAAATTATTATTATTGTTATTATTTTTATTTAAAATTATTATTATTATTATTTGAAATTATTATTATTTCAAAATTATTAATATTTTTATTATTATTATTTCAAAATTATTATTATTATTATTATTTAAAGATAACAAATTTTACTACTCCACTTTGTTTAAAGATAACATAGAAGAGAAGTGATAAGGCATTTACGTGCTCCACGTAAGTAAAAAAAAAAATAGAACTTTGCACAATCAACTTTTTTCGTCTGCTTTTTTAGGATGAAATTTTAAGTAATGACCATTTTGTAATTTTTTAGAGTACGGTTATTCGATTGTAACAAAAAAAGTTTCGGTAACCATAATGAAAATCGGACAATGACCAAAAAGTGTATTATCCCGTTAAAAACACATAATTTGACGGAGCCGAAACCTAAGGTAGCTTCGTATGATCTAAACTAAGATAATCTAAGAGCCTCGTAGTGATTAACCAAGCCGGAACGCGTTTTAACAAGAAATGAAAAAGTGAAAAGTTAGTGTGTGCGGCCATTTTTGGCACGTTATTCGAACCACCTATCGGACCCAAAATAGGTGACTAATATTTTCTGAAAATAGTCTCATATACCAAGTTTAATATATTAGAAAATCAACACGATCCGATAAGCGAGCTAATAAAATAAAATTATGCAAAGTTGTTATGCCGCTAAGGGCCGACTGCCAGCAACAGCAGCAGCCCATGGCTGCGCTGTGCAGCAGTCTGGTTAGGCCTGTTTTGGCTTAGTCTAGGATTGTGTGGTTTACTAGTTTATCCGAAACACATAGCTTATATTTTTTAAAAATAGGTGGATATACCACCTATGATGAACTATGAAATGTTACAAGGTAAACACGTAATATGTTAACATTTCGAAAACTATATCGAAGCGTATAACATGTAAAAGTTAGTATATCGAAAGAAAAATATTAAAAAATATACATTGAAAACAAATGATTTTCAAAGTATAATGCAAAAGCTATGAAAACGAAATCAGGAGTTCGTTAAATAAAATATGTAGGTACATAGATAAATAATTATAATCATGATTATGTACGATATTACATGTCTATCTATAAACTAAGAATATGCAATGAAAACTCAAATTTAAGAATAAAAGGCATGATCTGTCTATATGATGGGTAATGTATGCAATAGGAAGTGTCCGAATAATATATCGCGGATAGCCACAAATTGTCAGCTAAAAATATAGTAGCTTTATATGTTAGAAGTCATTTTGAAATATTTTGAAATTAAAACTATTATATCAAATAATAGTTTCAAAAAGATATAGACGAAAGATAAACTACAAGTACGAAAATCATAGCATGATTACGCTATAAAATATCGAATTTTTATTTTTTTAGAGTGAGATTTCCGTGCAGTTGATTATAAATAACTTATAAACCGAAAGTATAATGTATTGACATTCTCAAAGCCTTTTTGGCATCAAATGGTGAAGTCAAGTGAAATAATTTAACGCAAAAAAGAATTTCAAAACAAAAACAAGATTTTGTAAAGCAAAACCAAGAATTTGTTTATGTGGCATATGTGTGTGACTCATATGAATGAGTATGTGTATAACATGGCTAAATACGTTAATAGAATACATGATTGTAGTATGCTTATAAGTGTACGTAGCTAATGTGTGTCTATACATGAATATAAAATGTGTAGGACACTTGACAAGCAATAAACTATTTGTGTAATCTACGCACAAGGCAAGTATCTTAATCTTTGCATTTACTTTATGCAATGGTTCTTGGTAAGCAAATATCCTATTTACGACTTCCTAAGTTCTGTACAAGCAAGTTATTGAATTTTTATTCAATTTATTCATTGATTACAAGTATCTCAATATTGTTTTCATGTGATTCATATATAATCAAAATTGCTTTGTTCTTTGTGTATTGAGTTTGGTTATGTAAGTGTCCTCACTTGTATAAATTGTTGTATTTGAGCAAGTATCCTTAAACTCAAAATTCTTTGATATAGCAAGTTATGATACATTCTATCGAAATTTTAGTATGTATATATAGTTTAAAGGCAAACTAAGCCATTTGATCTGGCTAGACATAGTTTTAAATATTTCATTAAATCTTGAAATATTATTGAGATTAGATATAACTGTCCAACTAAATTGTTTTTGTTTGGACTTAAGTCTGAGCAGAACATCCATGAATTGGAAAAATTTTATTTGCACTGAGGTGGTAACGATGAATGCAAATGTCGTTCTTATAGCTAGTGTTGATCATCACGGGGTATAAAAAGGCTGATCACCCCACCGTGCCCGTACGTCAGACGGTTTGCAGATGAATTTCTCTCCAAACTTTTCGAACTTGAATATATAAAGTTCATGGTCTAGTGACCGCTCAACATCTATAGTCAATACGTCGTTTCAAAAATATAAACGATTTGTTATTCCAGTTACTTCACAACTATTGATCCGTTGTATAAGTAAACTCATAGAAAGCATTTAATCCTTTTATACAGTGTTCATTAACTGTTATTACTTGCTGAACAATTGAATGTTTATTCTTTCTTTGAAATTAAATATTTTCAGCTTAGTGAGATCGAACAAAAGGTTCTGGCAAGGACAAGGGTAAAGGGAAGCTGAGTGAATAGTTGGAAAGCGTTACTTGTAATAGTTAAAGTTTTGTAATGTGATAATATATTATCTATCATGTAATAAAGTACTTAAAGGTCTTCGTACCTGAGAATAGACAACTCTGATGTAATATTTTCAATTATTTAATATATTAAGCAATTTGTATGAATAGTATTGTGGAGCACCGAATACATGTTTCAAGTACCCGGATTTAGGGGCATCACACATTTTTTCATTTTTATGTAAAAATTTATTTTCAAAAAAAAAAGTTTATGTCTTTACCATTATTATATGTATTCTTAATATTAGAATTTTTTAAAACAAAACTAAAAATAGAAATTAAAATATAAAAAATAGTAAAAGATAAATACAAAAACTGATACAATTTTTTACAAAAAAGAAATTAATTTTTTTTTAAAAATAATTATTATTTAAGGAAAAAAAACTTATAAAAATGTTTCATTTTTAAACAAATGAGTAAAGTTTATAAAATATAGATTCAAAAAATAAAACTAAAATGTAAAACTTTATTTTTAGAAAAAAAAAAAAATAGAAAATTTTATTTTTTTTTTAAAATGAGTAATGTTTCATAAAATATAGATTTAAAAAATTAAATAAAAAAACTTTATTTTCATAGAGAAACAAAATTATTTTTTAAAAGATGTATAAATTTTCAGAAAAATAATTAAGAATTAAAAATTTTAAACTTTAATTTTTTGAATCTATATTTTATGAAAGTACTCATTTTAGAAAAATAAATTTTTAATATTTTCCTGAAAATTATAATTACTTTAAAACTTTTAAATAAACTTTTTCATATTTTAAATAAACTTTTAAATTATAAAATTATAATTACTTTATAATTTTAGAAAAAATAAATTTTTTAATATTTAGCCATGAGTATGTGTATAACATGGCTAAATACGTGCATAGAATACATGGTTGTAGTATGCTTATAAGTGTACGTAGCTAATGTGTGTCTATACATGAATATAAAATGTGTAGGACACTTGACAAGCAATAAACTATTTGTGTAATCTACGCACAAGGCAAGTATTTTAACCTTTGCATTTACTTTATGCAATGGTTCTTGATAAGCAAATATCCTATTTACGACTTCCTAAGTTTTGTACAAGCAAGTTATTGAATTTTTATTCAATTTATTCATTGATTACAAGTATCTCAATATTGTTTTCATGTGATTCATATATAATCAAAATTGCTCTATTCTTTCTGTATTGAGTTTGGTTATGTAAGTGTCCTCACTTGTATAAATTGTTGTATTTGAGCAAGTATCCTTAAACTCAAAATTCTTTGATATAGCAAGTTATGATACATTCTATCGAAATTTTAGTATGTATATATTGTTTAAAGACAAACTAAGCCATTTGATCTGGCTAGACATAGTTTTAAATATTTCATTAAATCTTGAAATATTATTGAGATTAGATATAACTGTCCAACTAAATTGTTTTTGTTTGGACTTAAGTCTGAGCAGAACATCCATGAATTGGAAAAATTTTATTTGCACTGAGGTGGTAACGATGAATGCAAATGTCGTTCTTATAGCTAGTGTTGATCATCACGGGGTATAAAAAGGTCGATCACACCCGTGCGCGTCGTGACGACGGTTTGCGGATGATGAATTTCTCTCCAAACTTTTCGAACTTGAATATATAAAGTTCATGGTCTAGTGACCGCTCAACATCTATAGTCAATACGTCGTTTCAAAAATATAAACGATTTGTTATTCCAGTTATTTCACAACTATTTATCCGTTGTATAAGTAAACTCACAGAAAGCATTTAATCCTTTTATACAGTGTTCATTAACTGTTATTACTTGCTGAACAATTGAATGTCTATTCTTGCTTTGAAATTAAATATTTTCAGCTTAGCGAGATCGAACAGAAGGTTCTGGCAAGGACAAGGGTAAAGGGAAGCTGAGTGAATAGTTGGAAAGCGTTACTTGTAATAGTTAAAGTTTTGTAATGTGATAATATATTATCTATCATGTAATAAAGTACTTAAAGGTCTTCGTACACAGGAATAACAACTCGATGTAATATTTTCAATTATTTAATATATTAAGCAATTTGTATGAATAGTATTGTGGAGCACAGAATCTGGGTTTCAAGTAATGCGGATTTAGGGGCATCACACATTTTTCATTTTATGTAAAATTTATTTTCGGAAAAAAAAAAGTTTATGTCTTTACCATTATTATATGTATTCTTAATATTAGAATTTTTAAAACAAAACTAAAAATAGAAATTAAAATATAAAAAATAGTAAAAGATAAATAAAAAAAGTGATACAATTTTTTTACAAAAAAAGAAATTAATTTTTTAAAAAATAATTATTATTTAAGGAAAAAAACTTAGAAAAATGTTTCATTTTTTAAACAAGTGAGTAAAGTTTATAAAATATAGATTCAAAAAAAAATAAAACTAAAATGTAAAACTTTATTTTTAGAAAAAAATAGAAAATTTTATTTTTTTTAAAATGAGTAATGTTTCATAAAATATAGATTTAAAAAATTAAATAAAAAAAACTTTATTTTCATAGAGAAACAAAATTATTTTTTAAAAGATGTATAAATTCAGAAAAATAATTAAAATTAAAAATTTTAAACTTTAATTTTTTGAATCTATATTTTATGAAAGTACTCATTTTAGAAAAAATAAATTTTTTAATATTTTTCCTAAAAATTATAATTACTTTAAAACTTTTAAAAAAATATTTATTTTAGAATATTTAAAAATTTATTATTTTAAAAACAATATTTTATTTTAAAATATCTAAATTAATTATTTTAAAAGAATTAGTTTGAAAAAAATAATTAGTGAAATTCGGGTCGGGTCAAACTAGATCGGGTTGGGTCAAAATTTGGTTTAAAATGGGTCAGGTTGGAGTCAAATCGGATAAAAAAATGAAAACGCCAAAAAAAATATCACTTTAAGGGCTTAGTTGACAAAAAATGAAATTTAGTGACGATTTAAAAATGGGTGGCAAATTGGAGACAGGAGTGTAATTCAGCCAATTACTTTCAAAGCTATGCATGCTTCATAAATTCTCATAACCAACCATAAATCCACATGTTTAGCTAATTATTTTTATTTATGTATTTTTACAAATACCTTGAATGCATGTGTATAAAACTCATGTTTTTCATGATTTGAAACATAGAAATTCAATCTCCGCACTTCAATTTCATCCTTATGTCGTGGGAACCCTTCATGGATCCACTCTTGCCAAAGGCGAGAATGTTAAATTTCAGTCGAACATATATAGCAAAAAAAAATTATAATTAAAAACTATAATTAAAACAATTCTTATGAATTAATAAGGATGTAACGACCTCAAAAATAGGGACCATTTTCAATCTCGATCTTGCGCGTTATAATACATTCCCATTATAATTCTACATCACCAATTAATCTTATAATTGATAAAAATACGAATAAATTTAAAGTTTAAATTTTTTTTATAACTTTCTTTCACTTCTTAAATCGTAACCTTTATAATTCGTCTTATCTCAAAAATCATATATATTATGATTCATTTCAACAGATTACATATAAGTATATCAAACTCAAACTTCCATACGTAACTTATTTTTTATTTCATATTTCCAAGTTTAGTACAACTTCATTCATATTCAATACAATATTTATGAATAATCACAATTCATAATCTAACTTTAAATATCTCTTGTATACATTTATAGTATCCGATCCAAATGTAATTTATAGCATATAACTCATCTAGTATACTGAAAAAAACTTTACTAACCAAATCATATTAAGTTCTTCGTATCAATATGAAAGACAAACATCCAATGTCTTACTTTATTGTAAGACCCCAACTTATTATAAATAAAAGTGAATTTTCCTCTATTCATTATTCTAAATTAATAAGGTATTAATTTGATATAATGCTTTGGATGTGACACCCCCAAATCCGGGTACTTCAATTCCACGGGATTTGGTGTTCACTGTACAAATATCATCTATCTATCTACCCATAATAAATGCAAACCATGCAATAGATAGAAATAAAATCTTTCCCTTTAGGGGTTACAACATCCAAATAATAATAAAATCTCATGTTAAACTAACCTTAAACATCTGTCCGGAATCATAAACAATTAAGTCTTAAACAAATACATCATCATATAAAACAACAAGTCTGTGACGCCCCCAAAATAGGTATACAACACCCATTCTGAGTCGCCAAATACATGGTACAGAAAGCAAACTACAACTTCAATAATACAATTGTCGTGCACAATACGACAACACATACTGTGAGTTTAAATACAAATATTGTCTTCTGGACAATATCCACACTCAAATAAGTCCTCATTACAATTATTCAAACACTATTTTACAGAAATAGTGAGGACTGCTAAAACATCTTTCTAGAACCATCACTCCGTATCCCGACTAGTTCCTACTATGTTCTTACCTCCTGAGAAAAATAGAACAAAAAGAAAAAGGGTGAGATCAACTAGCCCAGTAAAGAATATTATGACTAAGATAATATACACCAAATTATCGTTAGTCTTCAACAGGGAGAAATCTGATAAACTATAATAGACAACAAGTTTTAGATCAACAACAAGCAAGCGGAAGCAAAGAATCCATTAGAAGAGTCAAGTAGAGAATGAGTTCTACTATCTTCTAAGATTTAAAAGTCCATCATCAATATTTTATCATTCAGAACAACAATCAATATACATCTTTAATCAAATATTCATCTTTGCACTACTGAGGCCAAAGATATTCATTTATATCACCGGTTGGTCATGTTCATCTCACACATTCATCATCTTTGCACTACGAGCCAAAGATATTCATCGATTAATCATTTATCTTTGCACTATGTGCCAAAGATATTTAGTAATATCATCATTTAGGACTGAGGATGATGAAAAATATTTTAAAGAAAACGAATCCAGTGAGACAGAAGGACAAATAGTAGGGATTCGTATAACAGTTTATCCAAGATCAATAATACTCCATAATAACCAATTTTGAAGTAAAATTCAAGAATAAAGATCAAAACATGGATACAATCAAAGATAGTAACCATAGTAGACATCTTGGACAAAAAGAAGAAAATTTTATTTTTCGGTGAATAGTGCCGTATTCGTGAATAGTGCCGTATACGTAAATAGTAACCCCGACACAAAAAGTTTTAAATTTGATAAAAATTTCATACCAACATTTCGGTATAATGATATTGAAGAAAATATCATTTTAAGAATAATATAACACCCCTTACCTCAAAATATCGATTTACGATGGAATATATCGGTATATAAGGTCAAGGAAACTTGCACTGATGAATAGAAACTCACAAAGTATCTAAATACTCATAAAATATACTCAATAATCTAGAGAGAGAAAGAGAGAAAGCTTATGTTTCTGGTGTGATTTTCAACACTAACTTAGCCCTTTATTTATAGAAAAATATTAGCAGACTTGACCTGCAACCTGATGGCTTTACCTGCTACTATTCCCACCCACCACATTTGAAATAAAATTCAGCACATTTTTTCACCAACCATAAGTGGGGCCCACTCAATTTTAGAATTTTCCACCAAAATGCTAAATTTGGATACTTCAACAATTTCTGAACCAATCACCTCTTAAAATTCATAACAAATCATAAGTTCATTTTTAACGGTTCAAAATTTGTGGACATATACTCAACTTATATATGTATAACATATCCAAAAATTACAACGATCCAATGGTCGGATTAAAAATCATAACTCACGTAATATATCTTAAAAACACTAGTTTAATTTTTAATACCTCCATTCCGAAAAAAATATTGATAAAACACCTCAACATTAACTCCTTCATTTTTAACCACAATAAATATATCCAACATTTATATCCACATAAAATAAATATTTCCTTATCATATGAATCAATAATTAATTATTCACAAATAATATTACTGTAATCACATTTATGATGACCAGTAGTTCCCAAGAAAGAGGGGCTTTCAATAAGAATTTCTCCTTCATGGTAGCCAAGTGATTAGGTGACCAAACCTCTCATTGATGTAACTTTCTAGACATTGCCAATAATGCTATCTAATAATATTATTCAAATAATATGAATTATTGATCCGATAATGGGAAATCCGTGCAAGTGACAATTATTGAAATAACAATAATATAAAATATCAACACAGTAATTATTGAATCAATAAAATAAAATATTGAACAGTAACTACTGTAACAATTATTGAGTAGTGCCTTCTTACATAAGGATCAATAATTCATCAATACTGTGCATCCACGCGTATTACTGTATTTTAACCACCGGGTATTCCAATAGTGTTAACGGTAACAACTACGCCGTTATTTATAAAAACTCAATTTGTCATTTTCTTCATCCATCTCGCCTTCCTCTCATCCGTGTGAACTTGATACGAGGCGAACCTTGCCAACTCATTCAATTTACCCGCATAGTCAGGCACACTCATATTTCCCTGCTTCAACTCTAGAAATTGAACCTCCATCTTGTTCTGTTAACTAGTTGGGAAATACATTTCGAAAAATATCTCTTTAAATCTCTCCCACGTAATTACACCTTCACCTCCTCGCACTTTGTTTGCTTGCCACCAGTAGCTAGCCTCAGACTTCAGCATAAACGTTGCAAAAGCGGTCTTCTGGTCTTCTCTAACCCTAGCAACGTCGAAAACCTTCTCCATTTCCATAACCCACGTTTGAGCCTTGATTGGGTTCCTGGAACCTTTAAATTCTGGCGGTCCCACCGCCTTGAAATCTTTAAACGTAGTATTTAGTGGAGCTTGAGGTTGATTATTCATTGCTCCAGCTAGTAAGTTAACCAACTGCTGAACAGGATTAGCATTGGCATTGTTGTTATTTGTTGACTCTTCCTGAGTTGGTTGATGTGGTTGTCTTCTTCTAGGCGGCATATTTCTGTTAAGAATAATATATGCTTATTAAATTCTCTAAATAGTTGAGACTTAACTCAACAATTTAATATAATCATTTAACACATCATCTCAAACAACTTAATATATTTAATTCAAACTAAAAGTTTTACATCAAACGATAGCATAAGCTCGCTATTTACATCCACCATCCTGAGATATAGAATCCACAGGATTTAAATATTAAAATATTCCTTCGTTCATAAACACATCAGAATTTACATATAAAAACTAATTAAGTCTTTCACATAATTAAACAAATTCTATCACTGTCTGTCAAGGTTCTGAATAGCCTTGCCACGCTCCTCACCCATGATACGAGACATCGTCCTGCGATCCAGCATGTACGATGGAAGTCCTTCAAACTGGATGGGGTACCTCAAAACTTGATCTTGGGCCTCATCCATTGCATGATTCAGTGTAGAGTATGTCTCTCCAAGCTTCGCCTTCTTTGCACGACCGTCTTCTTCCGCAAGATCAGCACGATGTGACTCTCTTACCCAGCCCTCCTCTGCTATGGCAAGCCTCTCTGAACTCTCTTTTAGATCCTTCTTCAACTTTTCTATCTTTGCGGTCTTATCTTTGGTTTGACCCTTCTCGTGGACCAAATCCCATTCTACATTTGCCAGTCGTGAGTGAAGAGTCGAAATCTCCCTCTCCTTCTCCTCTAGAGTAATCTGCTAAATAATAGCTCGCTCAGTCAGATCCTGCACCAAATCTCGTAACACCACGTTACGGTCGTATAATGTGTCATACATCTCAGCATCAATGGTGTACCGTGGTAACTCCTCTTCTTCCTCTTCCTCGTCAAACTCCTCCTCAGGATCTTCCTCAGGATCAGTCTCAGGTTCATGCTCCTAACCAAAAATGGTGATCAATGGAGATGACTCCCTCTGAACTAATTGTTCCCTAATGACATGTATGTCTCTGGGCTCCTCCTCTGTCGGTACTATAGGTACTCGGGGTTCCTCCTCCCCGCCGACTAGTTCCTCCAACGTCGAGACATCCACGACAACAAAAATTTTGAATTTTAGTTACTAAGTCGTACTAGTGAGCACCTAATTTAACACATAAGCACATAAAGTCTTTTATTATCTTTAATGAATTACAGAAATTCATTTCCTAGAACTCGATAAGAGTTTTCCATTACTATCTTGTTCTATAAGGCTACTACCTAAGGTTGTTCCCCCACCTAAAGTTCATAACCTACAGCTTTGATACCAACTTGTGACACCCCTAAATCTGGGTACTTCAATTCCACGGGATTTGGAGTACCCGGATAAATGCAAACCATGCAATAGATAGAAATAAAATCTTCCCCTTAGGGGTTACAACATCCAAATAATAATAAAATCCCAGGTTAAACTAACCATAAACATCTGTGCGAAATCATAAACAATTAAGTCTTAAACAAATACATCATCATATAAAATAACAAGTCTTCATCACTTGTTAACCTTGCCCTTGCCTTTACTAGTAGAAGGTTCGTCGGTTCTTTCGTTCTTAACTGCAATGTAATTATTAAGCAAGAGTGAGCACTATTGCCCACAAGTATAACAATATAACAATGAATAATAACATGCGAGAGAAATAATAACTTCTGAAATAAAAGCTCAACTTTTGAATCAAGAATGAATAATAAGAATCAAAAGATTTTTGAGGGTCATAAGACCTTGAACTATGTCCTAGGTTATCAAGGGTTATACTTGAAACCTTTAACAGTTATAAGACTATGGACCTTTCTACTCGTACTTAGGGGGATCAACCCTTAGTACCATACTGTGCACAATATCTTAACGCTAGCGCATAAGTATATTCCTTTGCAGGGTTGTTCATCTCAGTTTGACATTTGAGTTCGCACCAAAGGAAGTTTGGTTTGGATAATTCAATAAGGGTTCTGAAATTTAGAACGTTCATCAACTAAGGACTAGTTGAATCAATAAAGTTCACTAGTCTAATAAGGTTTAACAATAATGATATTCGATTTGAATAAAAATCTCAAGAAGTATACAATAGGACAATTATTGTATAATTGAATCATGCTTTGAAAAGATAATAAATCTTTAATATAACAATTGAACTTGAATAATAGTAATGATAATTTACTCGAGGTAACTAATAACTTGAACAATAATGACAAGTAGGGTTAGGAAACTTGCCTCATGCTTAGGCTAAACGATTACTACTTCCGTTCACCACAAATCCTACACACATACCATATGTATTCACGACATTCATTAGTTACATTTTCACTTAATTATTTAATATAAACTCCACTTTATTTAACAAATCATTACCCTTCTAATTTAATTACTTAATTAAATTAGAATATTTTTATTCTCTTACTATTATTGCACTCGAATAAATTATTTCATAATAATTTTCAACGAATATTTATTTTATTCCATAAATATCTCAATTAAAATATTTACTTTATTTTATAAATATTTGAATAATAATTTTCATCGAATATTTATTTTATTCCATAAATATCTCAATTAAAATATTTACTTTATTTTATAAATATTTTAATAATAATTTTCATCGAATATTTATTTTATTCCATAAATATCTCAATTAAAATATTTAATTTATTTTATAAATATTTTAATAATAATTTTCATCAAATATTTATTTTTATTTTATTTTATTTATTTTTATTTTTATTATTTTTTTTACTGTGAGGCTGAGTTAATTTAGTTTAGTAACGCCTGAGTAAAGAGGGGTTACCTGAGCTCATTTTCTCGTAGTTTCGTAATTTCTGCAGATTCATGAACATAACAAGGCCAAATTAGGCCAAAAATCAATCACAAGTAAAATTATACGTGAATATGGCTATAACTTCCAATTAGTTATTTTTATACGAATTTAATCATACCCACATGTTAGAATTCGTATATAAACATTACCCAACAATTATAGAATGATTTAAATCCATTAAAACACATAATTACATAATTAAAATCTATAAATTCACTGACTTTGATGTTCTTAAAGGTTTTGAAAATATAAAACATGAAAATTGTCACTACGGATTCGTTATAACACCGAATCCGTTTATTTAAACTTTGTTCTCTTCGTATCAACATGCATAACAACATACGAGTGTAAAATTTAGGGATAATATACGATCAACACATGAATTATCACGTATAAGGCCATATGACCATAACCCAAACTCTGTAAATTTTTGAAATAACAATTCATAGTATTATGAAACTTATGATATGGAATCATATACAATATATATAAGATATGCTATGCTACTCGAATTATTACATATATGCACATAATTGTTACCCTATTCAACTACAGAAACTTTACAGAGGACTTAAGCCATATTAATGAAAACTTTAAAAGACATAAAATAAGAATTTGGGTTTGGAGAAAATTACCCAGAGTATGAATGAGTAGAATTGAAACATTCTCAATTAATCCTTCAAATCACACAACTTATATTCTCCTTCAATAATTTCTCATTCTCTCTCTGTGATGTTATGCCAGACTTAAAAAATGAAGAAGGAGAAGACGTATGAAATAAATAGAAAACTGACGCGCGTTGTGGTCAGTTACCCATCATGGGTTAACTGTCCTCAACCTCTACTAGTGTCATGTTTGGCTAGCCTTAAAAGGCTTATTCTCATTTAATTTAATAACTCTTTTATCATATAGTTTAAATCATGTCACACCCTTACACAATAATTCCATTATCTTATTTAAAATTAAATATAATAATTTCTCATAAATTCACATAATCATATAATTAATTTTCTCATTAATTAATTATATCAAATTATTAAATCTCTAATTAATTATTACATTAATTAAATAATTTATTTAAAACAATAAGCTCACATAATGACAGACTTTGAATAATAATTATTCTCTACATTAATTTAATAAATGTAACACATATAATTAAATTAATCTACCACAACTGCATCAATTAATTATTTAATTCAATAATTAAATCATCGAAAAATATTTATTTAATTCAATAAATATTCAAAATTAATTTACAAAAATCTCGTTCATCACATCTTTCCCCCTTTAAAAGGATTCTGTCCCCAGAATCACGACTAAATAAATCTGACCAGTTACATTCTCCCCCTTACAAAGATTTTGTCCCCAGAATCGCTTACACATAATTAAGTAAATAAATGAGGGTAATTCTTCATCATATTCTCTTCGAGTTCCCACGTAGCTTCTTCAGCGTCGTGGTTCCTACAAATTACATTAACAGAAGGTATAACTTTATTTCTGAGAACTTGTTCTTTTCGGTCGATAATTTGGACAAGAATTTCTTCATAAGATAAGTCTTTCTCAAAATGCAGGGGTTCGTATTCAATTACATGCTTGTAATCAGCTTTGTAGGGTCATAACACAGAAACATGGAAGACGTTGTGGACATTCTCGAGTGCTGGAGGTAAGGCTACCTCGTACGCAACTTCTCCGATTCTACGCAATACTTCAAAGGGTCCAATAAATCTTGGGCTTAATTTTCCTTTCTTTCCGAACCTAATCTTCCCCATCTAGGGAGAGACCTTCAAGAAAACATAGCTACCTGATTCAAATTTGATATTTTTACGATGTGGATCAGCGTATTTCTTATTTTAATCTTGGGCCGCTACCAGTCGTGCTCGGATCACTTTGACTATTTTTGCCATCTGCTGTACCAATTCTGGCCCTAGCAATTGTCTTTCACCAACTTCATCCTAGTAAAGCGGAGTTCTGCACTTTCTGCCGTATAACGCTTCGTAAGGCGGCATGCCAATACTAGCGTGGTAACTTTTGTTGTAGCCGAACTCTACTAACGGTAGGTGATCATCCCAATTTCCTTTGAAGTCAATCACACAGGCTCTTAGCATATCTTCTAACATTTGAATTGTTCGTTCGCTCTGTCGTCTGTTTGAGGGTGGTATGCTGTACTCATTCGCAATTGCGTACCCATGCATTCCTGAAGACGTTTCTAGAAATTCGATGTGAAGCGCGGATTTCTATCTGAAACAATTGACACCGGAACTCCGTGTCTTGAAACAATCTCTTTTACGTATAACCTCGCCAACTGATCTAAGTTAAATCTGATTTTGATCGGAAGGAAGTGTGTGGATTTCGTCGGTCATTAACGATAACCCATATCTGCGTCAGTAGCCTTTACGAGTCGTCGGAAGGCCAACCACGAAGTCCATTGTAATATGTTCCCATTTCCATTTCGGGATCTCTAACGGTTGTAGCAATCCACTCGGTCTCGATGTTCGCCTTCACTTTTCGGCATGTGTCGACACTTGACAACACATTCTGCAACATCACGTTTTAAATTCGGCCACCAGAAATGTTATCGAAGATCTTGGTACATCTTGGTACTACTAGGGTGAATCGAATATCGTGAACTATGAGCCTCGCTCAAAATATCTTCCTTAATCTCTTGTACTGGCGGTACCCAAATTCTACTCTCAAATCTCAGTATCCCTTCCTTATCCAACTTAAATCTCGGTTCGGTTCCTTCAGATATCTTCTTTGTCACCTTTTTACATTCTTCGTCCTGAAGCTTAGCCTCTTTAACTTTATCTAGTAGGTTTGTACTAGATTGCATCTGAAATATTTTCTCATCAATCTCCATAGGATACTTCACTTTCAACTCTAGTTTCTCCATTTCTGCAATTAGCTCCTCCTGAGCAGTCAACATCATTAATTTCTCATGACCCTTTCTACTTAAGGCGTCAGCAACCACATTTGCTTTACCCGGATGGTATAAAATCTCACAATCGTAATCCTTAATTAATTCCAACCATCTTCTTTGACGCATATTTAAGTCCTTTTGTGTGAAAATATATTTTAGATTCTGTTGGTCCGTATATATTTCACACTTCTCCCTGTAGAGATAGTGCCTCAAAATTTTCAAAGCAAAAACAACTGCAGCTAACTCCAAGTCATGGGTCGGATATCCCTTCTCGTAATCTTTCAATTGTCGTGATGCATACGCAATGACTTTGCCATTTTGCATCAGCACACAGCCAAGTCCTTTATGCGACGCATCACTATAGACAACAAAATTTCCTGTATCATCCGGAAGAGATAACACAGGTGTCGTACTCAACCTCTTCTTCAATTCTTGAAAACTTTCCTCACACTTATCCGTCCAAACAAATTTCACAGCTTTTCGAGTTAAATTCGTTAGCGGAGTTGCGATCTTGGAAAAATCTTGAATGAATCTTCTATAATATCCTGCTAATCCGAGAAAACTTCATACTTTTGATGGCGTTCTCGGCTGATCCTAGTTAATCAAGGCTTCTACTTTAGATGGATCTACCGAAATTCCGTTTTTATCGATCACGTGCCCAAGAAATTGCACTCGTTCAATCCAAAATTCGCATTTTGAAAACTTGGCATACAACTTTTCCCTTCTCAATACTTCCAACGTTAATCTCAAATGCTCTTCGTGTTCTTCTTTGGTTTTCGAATAGACCAAAATGTAATCTATAAATACCACTACGAACTTGTCCAAAAACAGTTTGAACACACCATTCATTAGTCCCATAAATGCTGCAGGAGCATTTGTAAGACCAAACGACATTACTAAAAATTCGTAGTGACCATAACGAGTTCTGAACGCTGTCTTCGGTACATCCTCTGGCCTCACCTTCAGTTGATGATAACCGCTTCTCAAGTCTATCTTGGAAAAGTATCTCGCTCCCTTCAATTGATCAAACAGGTCATCGATCCTCGATAATGGATATATGTTCTTAATCGTGACCTTATTCAGTTCTCTGTAGTCAATGCAGAGCCGCATCGATCCGTCCTTCTTTTTCACAAATAACACCGGCGCTCCCCACGGCAATACGCTAGGTTGAATTTACTTCTTGTCCAATAATTCATGTAGATGTACCATTAATTCTTTCATCTCTACTGGTGCCATTCGGTATGGTGCCTTCGATATTGGAGCGGTTCCGTACGCCAAATCGATCACGAAATCTACCTCTCTATCTGGTTGAAGTCTTGGTAAATCATTTGGAAATACGTCGACGAAGTCTCTCACAATCGGTATTTCTTCTACCTTCGGATTCTCTTTTCGAATGTCGACTATGTAAGCTAAGTATCCGACACAGCCTTGTCTTAACAACTTCTTGGCCTGCATCATCGTCAGACAAATCGCTTATCTAGGCGACTTGCTATCATAAAACACAACCTTTAACGGAGTCATAAGGTTAATACGCTTCTTTTGGTAATCAATTACAGCTCCGTAATTGAATAACCAATCCATTCCCAATATAACATCAAATTCCCCAAGTCGAATAGGGATAAGATCTACATTCATGATATTACCCTTAATATCCACTCTACAATTCTTGTACGCATTTCTTAATGATGGATTATTTCTCTATTCGCAATTTCTATGTTCATGGGGTAATCCAATTCATCCTTAGGCAAATCTAAATTCTTGGTAAAGTCATCGTGTGACGCCCCCAAAATTAGGTATACGTCACCCATCTTGGGTCGCCACTTACATGGTACATAAATTCAAATACAACTTACTAATATAAGCGTAGGTATGCAATCGACATAAAGCGTGAGTTTGAATACAAATATTGTCTACTAGATATTATACAAACTCAAAAGGAGTCCTCATTACAACTATTATCACACTATTTCACGAGAATAGTGAGGACTACTAATGCTATCCTACGGACCATTACTTCGTTTCCAGGCTCGTCCCGACTATGTTCTCATTTCACGAAGAAACGGTGAAAGAAAAGGTGAGCTCAACTAGCCCAAGAAGAAATATTATGACTAAGATAATGCGAGAATAAATTATCATTAGCCTTCAATGATGTTAAAGCGATAAAATACAATGGACAACCGGTTTAAGCTGCGGTGAATAAGCAATCCATTAAAAGAGTCGAGTAGAGAATAAAATCTACTATCTTTTAGGTTTAAAAAGGTTTTCATCAATTTTTATCATTTGAGACTCGACAATAATAAACCACCACATCTAATCATCCCTGTACCACGGTCGAGGATTTTCATCAAATTATCAATGGTCATGACTATCTAGAATCACCCCTGGTCATAATCATACCAAAAACTATCCATCATTTGCATTACAGACCCTTTGAGGACTTTTGTCACATCATTTATATCAAGTTATGATTATACAAGAATGATCCTTGGTCATAATCATACTAAGTTCATCATATATTGCGTAAGCGAAGATAACATAATATAACATGAGGATGATGACAATGACATAATAATTTGATAAAACAAGTTCAAGAATTATTTAATCCATGAATTATTAACGTCCAAATTGTCAACATAATCTTTGTTTCGTGAGAGTAAAATTCAATAATGATCGGAAGAATATTTTCCATGAAAGATCTTTGGATGAAAGCGCAAATATCGAGGATATTCTACTAATTTCATGGAGTATAGAAGTCAAAGTTTTAACCATTTGGGTATAATAAAGAATGGAATAACAAAAGAAATCACCCGTGCATGCGGTGCTTAGCATGAGGCGGAGTTATTCAGCGAGAATAATAATAACGAAACGGTCGGGGTGAAATTCACTGCAAGCGAGGATGTTCCAACGAGAATAATAAAGATGGAACGGATCCGGTGTAAAACACACGAGATAGGATATTCCAATGAGAATGATAAAAAGGCGGAACCGGTCGGTGTAAAACACATGACGAGGATGTTCAAGCAGAATAATAAAAAGCGGCGGAACCGGTCAGGTGTAAAACACACAGACAGGATGTTCCAACAGAATAATAGAAGAATGTCACCAAGTATAGGGTAAGCCAGCGTATCTGAGTTATTCAACGAATAATAAGCAATGGAATAACATAAGGATTTCACCAAGTATAGGGTATCTGGCGTATCTGAGTTATGTATAGGGTATGCCACTTTTACGAGTTATTCAGCGAGAATAATAATGAATGGAATAATGAAAGAAGTTCTCTTCAAGAAGAAAGAATAACACCCCCTACTAGTAAAAAATGAATATAGAAGTAGTGAAGTAGTAGAATAATACTCTTCTTCTTTCTATAATTTTCTCTATAGCTTCTCTCTATAATTTCTCTCTCTAGAGTTCAATGAATTAAGTAAGAAAATAATGAAGGAATGAGCTTTATTTATAGGAAAATGGAATGCATAGTAACTAATCCATGAGCGGTCCAGATTGATTTACTTTAATCGACGGTCCATATTTAAAGAAAAATCTTTTAAATAAAATATAATATATTCTATTTATATAAAACATTTTACTATGCAAACTTTATATGCAATACTATGCAAAACCTTATATGCAAAACACTATGCAACACTATGCGTAATAAAATATAATATATTCTATTTATAGAATAACTTTAATAAAGTATTCTATTTTATATAAAAGATGTTTACATTTTATTACGTTAATAATCTGAATAAAACAAAAGCGTCATTATCATTATAATAATTCATATTATTAATCGTGATAATGGAATCAAAGTGAGTGACTTCTCACATAAGCATCGATAATCAATCAGGTGTCTTACTATGCACCACCACTGCGTATTCTTTTGTACTTTTACTGAAAGTAGTTCAGCGGTAACCACGGTAAAACTTCCGTAGTTATTTGATAAAATATTTTTGTCGTTTTCTCGATCAAACAATAATTACATTATTGGGGTCCACCTGATGATTGGTAGTTTATACGAATATTCCTGCTAAGCCGAATATATTCCAGGCCAATCGAATATAATATAACCACTTGCATACTTTGCAAAATTTATAAATACTACCCACAACTATAATATTATCTTAAATTCACACCATAATATTAAAAATTATTTCAACAAAATTTAAATCTTTATTGATAAAATCGGGGTCTCACAATCTCCCTCCTTATGGAATTTAAGCCCTCGAAATTAGAAGTGCATATACACGATATGATAAAGAGGTGAGGATACCTTGAATACCTTTTTATCGTTGAAAACATTAAATTCATTTTGCAATCAGGCGAAGATATTCATTAACAATTCATCTTTGCCTTTACTGGCCCGAAGATATACAATTTGTAAAACCAATAATCTTGAGACTTCGACAATAGTATCACAACCATGAATTATCCATACCTTCTTGGCTAAGGATATTCGTGTTTTCAATTCTGATCATGATTATCTGCGAATAATCCGTGGTAATAATCATACCAAGTCTATCAATGCACTTCTGACGAAGATGACTTTTACCACATCCATGAATTAATATTTCATTCTTTGAGACTCACTCGATAATTAATCCATATCATCGAATCATCCCACGCACTCTGAGGCGAGGATATTCATTAGTATCACGACCACGAATTATCCATACACTTCTGACGAAGATAATCGTGTATTCATTAGTATCACGACCACAAATTATCCATGCACTACGGCGAAGATAATTGTGTATTCATTAGTATCACGACCACAAATTATCCATCAAAGATAATTGTGTATTCATTAGTATCACGACCACAAATTATCCATACCACTACGACCGAAGATAATTGTGTATTCATTAGTATCACGACCACAAATTATCCATGCCTTTTCTACGGCCGAAGATAATTGTGTATTCATTAATATCACGATTATCGCATTCACAAGTATCACGACCACAAATTATCCATACTGCTCTGGCGAAAGATAATTGTGTATTCATTAGTATCACGACCACAAATTATCCATGCACTACGGACAAAGATAATTGTGTATTCATTTACTGGTTATGATTATACCGAACAATCACATTGGTCATAATCATACCAAGTCATCATCTCTGAGCCCACGAGATGACTTTCGACATAATATAAGCGTGAGGATAATGATATAAAGAATCAATCGAATGAGATAAAGGATAAATATTAAACATTTATAATATAATTTATCCGAGGATTCAAGAATATCCCCATGTTTTCAATCACTTAATAATCTCATAATCTAATATCATTAATATTATAACAATATTTTAATCACTTCTTAAATTTATAAACAATTTATCTTAATTGTTTACACACTTTACCATATAATACATTTAATCATTCAAAAATGTCATACTCATAAAATATCATCACCAATTATCAAATCCTCATCAAAAATATGCATATATACTACTATATAGGATTACTAGCCATAAAATCCTATTTTCAACTTTGTTACTTCACATAACATATTTAACTCATATGTTAAGTAACTAAACTATTTTCATGAAAAATACCAAATCAGCCCCAAAAATATTTCTTTTCTGGGATTTAGCATAATATAGTCCCATAATGAAAATATATTTTTCTCGGAATTTTTAAAATTCATTTACTATTTTTAAAATCAATTTCCACTTAATTCCTTAAGAAATTAGCTACCTCAAGTTTAACTCAAAAATTCCCAAATCTTGGCAGGACCTTACACATGTTAGCGTGAGCTTCAGGTTTAAATTTCATGGTCATCGGAGTTATAGAACTCAGGTTATAGCATTTTAAATCGGAAAAACCTAAATATTGAAATAGTCATAACTTGCTCATTTTAAGTCGAGAATGAGCTCATTTTTGGACAGGAGGTACTTTATACCATATACTTTCATGTCCCAAAAGGCCAGAAATTTTTCTCATAATTTAAGTGGCCGAAACAGCCTCTCTAAAATCATGGCAGAAGCTTTTTAGGTTTTTGCAGCTTTGCACTCCTTTGCTAAAATCAGTCCACACAAAATCTACAACACCTTTTCCAGTAATTCCACTTGGATTAGTTAGGTAACTCATAGATCTAACTCTAGGACTTGACCACATTCAAAAATTCAAAATATAACAGGAGATATGGTCAATTGAATTTCATATTCGTTTTCACTAAAATCGATTTTCAACTCTTTGTGATTTCTAAGAAACTTTCATGTTTTCACATACTAACCAACATAACTCATCATAAAACTTACTAATACTTCATATACCCATGATTTTTTATTAGTTCTATACTTTTATTATGACTTTCATCATAATCACGTAAGCAGATCCTTTTAGTTGAAGAAATATTTGAGGTTTAAGAAATGGGTTTTGTCTTTGGGGTCGATACAAAATTCGATTTCACGCTCTAGGGTAGGCTAGGAAGTCTTCAAGAATAAGCAAGAAATTTATTAATGATAGAAATATCATTCAAAAGCTATTACTCTCGTCCAAGACTTGGATAGTCGTCACATTAATACCAAGCTGTGACTTACATCCTTAACACAGATAGCACCTCACAATGATACCTATTAACTTGCCATCTTGATCCGCGGCGTCGCCTCTGAGAAAGTCGGCGGTGCATTCCACACAAGGAAGTCAACAACGAAAGGATCGGGGCTCTTTACTTATAAGCTTGATATAACGGTGATTAACTTTAGGATTTGGTTACTTTGAATTAAGTATACGAGGTTGGTTAGGAATATGAAAGCTAACAACCTTACAAAAAGAATAATGAGTAGTTAATCAATTATTTTCAAAAAATTACCTCAAAGGCAAGTATTTTCAAGAGATAAGATCGGCGAAGTAGCGTGAAAGTGTTTATTTGAAACAACAAGATTAATAAAGCGAGTGGAGGTGTGAAGGTTTCTCTCCAGCGAAGTTTCGATAGATAAATCAAAGTCTAATTTCTTGAGTCAAATTTAAGCGTTGAGCATAAGCAAGAGAGATAAAAGAATGGGTAGAGGCGGTATCTAATAAGGTATAGACTTGCTTGAGCTTACGATTAACTTACGTGATAATTTTATTGGGTTCCTCGTCACGAGAGAAAAAAAACGCTCTCTCTTAAACTCTCTGGCTCTGGTTTATGCAGGGGATGACCTTTGGTGCCTCCATCCTAGTTGAATTAAGTCTTGATGGCAACAAAATCGAGCTAAGTGGCCTTCTCTTCCACAATTATAACATGCTTTGGATGGCATGGCATGATTCGGATGATGTGTCCCTCTCCTCGCATTTGAAGCATATGATAGGTGGTCCTTCTCCTTCCTTAACAACAGTCTTTGGTCTTTGGCGTCTTTCCATCATTGTTGAATCTCCTTTTCTTGAAATGTCCATTCTTATTATTTTGTACTGATTACCACAGAAGTGGTTACCATATCGGCACATTGATTCCCTCACGCTTGTTGTCATAACCATTGATACTTTATTTGGTATTATAATTTTCTTAATTTGCTCTCTCTTTTAGTTCGTTGACTCGTTATCGCGCTCCACTAAGCTTGAGCCCTATTTACAACATCTGAATAAAACACGGTTTATGAGAAATAAGATGTTGGCGTATCTCGCTTCAAACCTCTTAAAAACATTGGCGCCATTCTCTCTTCATTATCCACACCAGTGGGGCCGCGAAATCGTGATAACTCATAAATTTTGCCTCGTATTGCGACACGGTCATATTGTTTTGTTCGACTTGATAAACTCCACCTCCTTCATTATGGCGAATACTTTCGGGAAAGTATTTGTCGTTGAGCGACTCTGGAACTTCTCCCAAGATATCTTGATGCAATGAGTTGAGTCGTTTCTTGATTCCACCGATGTTGCCTCTCAGCGCATGACATAAAAGCGGCAAAAGGAACCTTTTGCTCCTCGGAACATCAAGACATCAAATATCTTGGTAATCTGCTTAATCCATGCTTCCAGCGAAGTGGTTTTGGCTCTCCCTTAAAACCGGTGGTCCCGACTCCTTGAATTGTTTAGCGGTGGTGGCTTGAGAGAGTTTCAAGTGTTTCCACCTACGTTTTGAGCGAGGAGTCACTTTTACACGATGTTGCATGAATTCTAAAAACCTTTTAAGCGTGCGTCGTTCATCGATTGATCGGTGTTGTTGTTTACGGGAGGATTATCGCCATCTGTTGCACATTGTCACGATTATTGATCGTGGAGAATCAGCGGTCTCTGTGCTCCAATGCTTATCTCAACATTTTCGGATGCCATTTTCAAATACGCCAAAAAACGGGGTTAATTAACATATCACATATTATCCTATACTACGTGAGAGCCAATTAAATACCAAATAAATTTAGGTAGGTCATACTAGCGAAAGAATTTCCGTCTCTCCCCTCTAGTTCTATTCTCACCTCTTGGCGAGGATCGTATCCTAAGCTACGATACCTGTTGTGGCGCCCCCAAAATTAGGTATCGTCACCCGTCTTGGGTCGCCACTTACATGGTACATAAATTCAAATCTGACTTACTAATATAAGCGTGTGTATGCAATCGACATAAAGCGTGAGTTTGAATACAAATATTGTCTACTAGATATTATACAAACTCGAAAGGAGTCCTCATTACAACTATTATCACCTTTATTTCACGAGAATAGTGAGGACTACTAATCTTATCCTACGGACCATTACTTCGTTCCCAGGCTTCGTCCCGGCTATGTTCTCATTTCACGAAGAAACGGTGAAAGAAAAGGTGAGCTCAACTAGCCCGATAAGAAATATTATGACTAAGATAATGCGAATAAATTATCATTAGCCTTGGCGATGTTAAGCGATAAAATCTGATAGACAACCGGTTTAGCTGCAATGGAATAAGCGATCCATTAAAAAAGTCGAGTAGAGAATAAAATCTACTATCTTTTAGGTTTTAAAAGGTTTTCATCAATTTTTATCATTTGAGACTCGACAATAAATAAACCACCACATCTAATCATCACTGTACCACGGTCGAGGATTTTCATCAAATTATCGATGGTAAATGACTATCTTAGAATCACCCCTGGTCATAATCATACCAAAAACTATCCATCACTTTGCATTACAGACCCTTTGAGGACTTTTGTCACATCATTTATATCAAGTCGTGATTATCTTAGAATGATCCTGGTCATAATCATACTAAGTTCATCTCATGCGTAAGCGAAGATAACATAATATAACATGAGGATGATGATGATGACATAATAATTCAATAAAACAAGTTCAAAATTATTTAATCCATGAATTATTAACGTCAAATTGTCGACATGATCTTTGTTTACGTGAGTAAAATTCAAGAATGATCGGAAGAATATTTCCATGAAAGATCTTTGGATGAAGCATGAAATATCGAGGATATTCTACTAATTTCATGGAGTATAGAAGTCAAAGTTTTAAACATTTGGGTATAATAAAGAATGGAATAACAAAAGAAATCACCGTGCATGCGGTGCTTGCGCATAGGCGAGGTTATTCAACGAGAATAATAATAACGGAACGGTCGGTGTGAAATTCACCGCAAGCGGGATGTTCAACAGAATAATAAAGATGGAACCGGATCGGTGTAAAACACGCGAGATAGGATATTCAGCAGAATGATAAAAGCGGAACCGGTCGGTGTAAAACACATGACAGGATGTTTCAGCGAGAATAATAAAAAGCGGAACGGTCGGTGTAAAAACCTTGCAGACGAGGATGTTCAGCGAGAATAATAGAAGAAGAATGTCACCAAGTATAGGGTAAAGCGGCGTATACTGAGGTTATTCAGCGAGAATAATAAGCAATGGAATAACATAAGGATTTCACCAAGTATAGGGTATCTGGCGTATCTGAGGTTATGTATAGGGTATGCCACTTTTACGAGTTATTCAGCGAGAATAATAATGAATGGAATAATGAAGTTCTCTTCAAGAAGAAAGAATAACACCCTTCTAGTAAAAAAAAAGCTGAATATAGAAGTAGTGAAGTAGCGAGAATACTCTTCTTCTTTCTATAATTTTCTCTCTATAAGCTTCTCTCTATAATTTTCTCTACAGAGTTTGATGAATTCGTAAGAAAATAATGAAGGAATGAGCTTATTTATAGGAAAATGGAATGCGTAGTAACTAATCCATGAGCGGTCAGATTGATTTACTTTAATCGGCGGTCCATATTTAAAGAAAAATCTTTTAAATAAAATATAATATATTCTATTTATATAAAAACATTTTACTATGCAAACATTTATGCAATCTTATGCAAAACACTTATATGCAAAAACACTATGCAACCTTATCGTAATAAAATATAATATATTCTATTTATAGAATAACTTTAATAAAGTATTCTATTTTATATAAAAGATGTTTACTGTTTTATTACGTTAATAATCTGAATAAAACAAAAGCGTCATTATCATATAATAATTCATATTATTAATAAATGATAATGGAATCACGGTAAATGGTGACTTCTCCATAAAGCATCGATAATCAATCTGGTATCGAATATTTTTATGCGACCCTTGCGTATTCTATTGTACTTTTACTACTAAATCTTTATTGTAGTTCATGATAACCACGGTAAAACTTCATAAGCCGTTATTTTGATATAAAAATATTTTTGTCGTTTTCTCGATCAAGCCAATGAATTACATTGTTTGGGTCCACTGATGATTGGTAGTTATGCGAATATTCCCTTAATAAGAATATTCCTGAGCCAATCGAATATAATATAACCACTTGCATACTTTGCAAAATTTATAAATACTACCTGACTATAATATTATCTTAAATTCACCATAATATTAAAAATTATTTCAACAAAATTTAAATCTTTATTTCCCACGTAATTACACCTTCACCTCCTCGCACTTTGTTTGCTTGCCACCAAAGAGCTAGCCTCAAACTTCAAAGATAAGCGTTGCAAAAAGCTGGTCTTCGGTCTTCTCTAACCCTAGCAACATCGAAAACCTTCTCCATTTCCATAACCCACGTTTAAGCCTCGATTGGGTTCCTGGAACCTTTAAATTCTGGCAGTCCCACCACCTTGAAATCTTTAAACGTAGTATTTAGTGGAGCTTGAGGTTGATTATTCATTGCTCCAGCTAGCAAGTTAACCAACTGCTGAACAGGATTAACATTGGCATTGTTGTTATTTGTTGACTCTTCACGAGTTGGTTGGCGTGGTTGTCTTCTTTCAAAGCGCGTATATTTACATTTTAAGAATAATATATGCTTATTAAATTCTCTAAATAGTTGAGACTTAACTCAACAATTTAATATAATCATTTAACACATCATCTCAAACAACTTAATATATTTAATTCAAACTAAAAGTTTTACATCAAACGATGGCATAACTGCTATTTACATCCACCATCCTGAGATATAGAATCCACAGGATTTAAATATTAAAATATTCCTTCGTTCATAAACACATCGGAATTTACATATAAAAACTAATTAAGTCTTTCACATAATTAAACAAATTCTATCACTGTCTGTCAAGGTGCTAAATAGCCTTGCCACGCTCCTCATCCATGATACGAGACATCGTCCTGCGATCCATCATGTACGATGGAAGTCCTTCAAACTGGATGGGGTACCTCAAAACTTGATCTTGGGCCTCATCCATTGCATGATTAAGTGTAGAGTATGTCTCTCTAAGCTTCGCCTTCTTTGCACGACCGTCTTCTTTCGCAAGATCAGCACGACGTGACTCTCTTACCCAACCCTCCTCTGCTATGGCAAGCCTCTCTGAGCTCTCTTTCAGATCCTTCTTCAACTTTTCTATCTCTGCGGTCTTATCTTTGGTTTGACCCTTCTCGTGGACCAAATCCCATTCTACATTTCCCAGTCGTGAGTGAAGAGTCGAAATCTCCCTCTCCTTCTCCTCTAGAGTAATCTGCTGAATAATAGCTCGCTCAGTCAGATCCTGCACCTCATCTCGTAACTCCACGTTACGGTCGTATAATGTGTCATACATCTCAGCATCAATGGTGTACCATGGTAACTCCTCTTCTTCCTCTTCCTCGTCAAACTCCTCCTCAGGATCAGTCTCAGGTTCATGCTCCTGACCAACAACGGTAATCAATGGAGATGACTCCCTCTGAACTAATTGTTCCCTAACGACATGTATGTCTCTGGGCTCCTCTTCTGTCGGTACTATAGGTACTCGGGGTTCCTCCTCCCTTGCTCGACTAGTTCCTCCAACGACAGACATCCTGACAACAAAAAATTCAAATTTTAGTTACTAAGTCGTACTAGTGAGCACCTAATTTAACACATAAGCACATAAAGTCTTTTATTATCTTTAATGAATTACAAAAATTCATTTCCTAGAACTCGATAAGAGTTTTCCATTACTATCTTCTTCTATAAGGCTACTACCTAAGGTTGTTCCCCCACCTAAGGTTCATAACCTCATGACTTTGATACCAACTTCATGACACCCCCAAATTCGGGTACTTCAATTGCATGGGATTTGGTGTTCACTGTACAAATATCATCTATCTATCTACCCATAATAAATGCAAACCATGCAATAGATAGAAATAAAATCTTCCCCTTAGGGGTTACAACATCCAAATAATAATAAAATCCCAGGTTAAACTAACCTTAAACATCTGTGCGGAATCATAAACAATTAAGTATTAAACAAATACATCATCATATAAAACAACAAGTCTTCATCACTTGTTAACCTTGCCCTTGCCTTTACTAGTAGAAGGTTCGTCGGTTCTTTCATTCTTAACTGCAATGTTATTATTATGCAAGAGTGAGCACTATTGCCCACAAGTATAACAATATAACAATGAATAATAACATGCGAGAGAAATAATAACTTCTGAAATAAAAGCTCAACTTTTGAATCAAGAATGAATAACAAGAATCAAAAGATTTCTGAGGGTCATAAGACCTTGAACTATGTCCTAGGTTATCAAGGGTTATACTTGAAACCTTTAACATTCGTAAGACTATGAACCTTTCTACTCGTACTTAGGGGGATCAGCCTTTAGTACCATACTGTGTACAATATCTTAACGCTAACGCATAAGTAAATCCCTTTGCAGGGTTGTTCATCTCAGTTTGACATTCGAGTCCGCACCAAAGGAAGTTTGGTTTGGATAATTCAATAGGGGTTCTGAAATATTGAACGTTCATCAACTAAGGACTAGTTGAATCAATAAAGTTCACTAGTCTAATAAGGTTTAACAATAATGATATTCGATTTGAATAATAATCTCAAGAAGTATACAATAAGACAATTATTGTATAACTGAATCATGCTTCGAAAAGATAATAAATCTTTAATATAACAATTGAACTTGAATAATAGTAATGATAATTTACTCGAGGTAACTAATAACTTGAACAATAATGACAAGTAGGGTTAGGAAACTTGCCTCATGCGTAGGCTAAACGATTACTACTTTCGTTCACCACAAATTCTACACACATACCATATGTATTCACGGCATTCATTAGTTACATTTTCACTTAATTATTTAATATAAACTCCACATTATTTAACAAATCATTGCCCTTCTAATTTAATTACTTAATTAAATTAGAATATTTTTATTCTCTTACTATTATTACACTCGAATAAATTATTTCATAATAATTTCTATCGAATGTTTATTTTATTCCATAAATATCTCAATTAAAATATTTACTTTATTTTATTAATATTTTAATAATAATTTTCATCGAATATTTATTTTATTCCATAAATATCTCAATTAAAATATTTAATTTATTTTATAAATATTTTAATAATAATTTTCATCAAATATTTATTTTTATTTTATTTTATTTATTTTTATTTTTATTATTTTTTTTGACCGCCGGGGCGGGTTAATTTAGTTTGGTAACGCCCGTCGGGGGCGGGGTTACCCATGCTCATTTTCTGCAGTTCGCGAACATAACAAGGCCAAATTAGGCCAAAAATCAATCACAAGTAAAATTATACGTGAATATGGCCATAACTTCCAATTAGTTATTTTTACACGAATTTAATCATACCCACATGTTAGAATTCGTATATAAACATTACCCAACAATTATAGAACGATTTAAATCCATTAAAACACATAATTACAGAATTAAAATCTATAAATTCACTGACTTTGATGTTCTTGAAGGTTTTGAAAATAAAACATGAAAATTGTCACTACGGATTCGTTATAACACCGAATCCATTTATTTAGACTTTGGTCTCTTCGTATCAACATGCATAACAACATACGAGTGTAAAATTTAGGGATAATATACGATCAACACATGAATTATCACGTATAAGGCCATATGGCCATAACCCAAACTCTGTAAATTTTTGAAATAGCAATTCATAGTATTATGAAACTTATGATATGGAATCATATACAATATATATAAGATATGCTATGCTACTCGAATTATTACATATATGCACGTAATTGTTACCCTATTCAACTACAGAAACTTTACAGAGGACTTAATCCATATTTATGAAAACTTTAAAAGACGTAAAATAAGAATTTGGGTTTGGAGAAAATTACCCATAGTATGAATGAGTAGAATTGAAACTTTCTCAATTAATCCTTCAAATCACACAACTTACACTCTCCTTCAATAATTTCTCAATCTCTCTCTGTGATGTTATGCCAGACTTAAAAAAATGAAGAAGGAGAAGACGTATGAAATAAATAGAAAACTGACGCGCGTTGTGGTCAGTTACCCATCATGTGTTAACTGTCCTCAACCTCTACTAGTGTCATGTTTGGCTAGCCTTAAAAGGCTTATTCTCATTTAATTTAATAACTCTTTTATCATATAGTTTAAATCATGTCACACCCTTACACAATAATTCCATTATCTTATTTAAAATTAAATATAATAATTTCTCATAAATTCACATAATCATATAATTAATTTTCTCATTAATTAATTATATCAAATTATTAAATCTCTAATTAATTATTACATTAATTAAATAATTCATTTAATACAATAAGATCACATAATGACATACTTTGAATAATAATTATTCTCTACATTAATTTAATAAATGTAACACATATAATTAAATTAATCTACCACAACTGCATCAATTAATTATTTAATTCAATAATTAAATCATCGAAAAATATTTATTTAATTCAATAAATATTCAAAATTAATTTACAAAAATCTCGTTTGTCACATCGGATATGGGTGAAATGTGAAAATTTTGCAAAATAAGCAAGTGGTTATAAAATATTCATTTTGTCAGGGAATATTCGTTTGGTCGTGGAATATTCTTTTTGTCGGGAATCTCCGTACGACGGCGCAGTCAATTATGGGCCCCATAACGGAATAACTGTCGGATGAAAAAAAACAACAAAGTATGAGTTTTTATAAATAACGATGTAATTATTACCGTTAACACTATTAGAATACCTGGTGGTTAAAATACAGTAATATGCGTGGTTGCACAGTAGCACACGGTATTGCACAATATTGTTGAATTATTGATTCTTACGTAAGAAGGCACTACTCAATAATTGTTACAGTAGTTACTATTCAATATTTTATTTTATTGATTCAATAATTGTTGCGTTGATATTTTATATTATTGTTGTTTCAATAATTATCACTTTACAGTATTTCCCATTATCAGATCAGTAATTCATATTATTTGAATAATATTCTTAGATAACATTATTGGCAATGTCTAGAAAGTTCTGTCAAGGAGAGGTTTGGTCACCTAATTGCGGCGCCGATGAAGGAGAAATCCTTCACCGAAAACCCCCTCTTTCACGAGAACTACTGGTTGTCATAATTGTGATTCGTAATATTATTTGTGAATAATTAATTATTGATTTATATGATAAGGAAATATTTATTTTATGTGAATATAAATGATGGATTTATTTATGTGGTTATAAATGAAAGAATTAATGCTGAGGTGTTTTATCAGTATTTTGTCAGAAGGGAGGTATTAAAAATCACCCGTTTGTGGATTTCAGATATTTTTGGTTTAGAATTTGGAAAAACTTTCTTCTGTAAAGTTGTAGAGAATTCGATTTCAGTCAGAATGGATATAAAATTCATATTTTTCTGATAAACGAGCTATTTTCTATGAATTACTGAAGTTTCAGAAAATAAAATAATTTTTATTAAATTATGGGTGGGACCCACTTGTGTTGAATACACATGGGCTACTGGAAATTGGTTCAAAGGTGGCTGGTCTAGTTTTTCAACTTAGCACATGTGTGGAAGAAAGAAAAAGAAATAATATATTTTATTATTTTAGTCTCCTATGGCGTTCTAGCATTTTCCTATAAATAAACGCTTATGTTAGAATTGAAAATCACACCAGAAACATGTTTTCTTTCTCTCTAGATTATCGAGCTTATTTTTGTGAGTATTTATATACTTTGAGAGTTGTTGTTCGGTACAAATTTTCTTCGGCTTTCTATCCGATATTTCGATCAGAAGTACCGTTATTTTGAGGTAAGGAATGTTATTTTCTTCGTAAATGATATTATTTCTTTCAATATCATTATGCCAAAATATTGGTCTGAACTTTTTATCAAATTTGGAACTTTTTGTGTCGGGGTTACTTATTCACGATACAAAGACTATTCACGTATACGACACTATTCACGAATCTGGCACTATTCACCGAAAAATGAAATTTTCTTCTTTTTGTCCAAGATGTCTATTATGGTTACTATCTTTGATTGTATCCATGTTTTGATCTTTATTTTGAATTCTGCTTCACAATTGGTTATTATGAAGTATTATTGATCTTGGATAAACTGTTATACGAATCCCTAATATTTGTCCTTCTATCTCATTGGATTCGTTTTCTTTAAAATATTTTTCATCATCCTCAGTCCTAAATGATGATATAACTGAATATCTTTGGCCTGTAGTGCAAAGATGAATGATTAACTGATGAATATCTTTGGCCCGTAGTGCAAAGATGAACATGTGTTGACATGAACATGACCGATTGGTGATACAAATGAATATCTTTGGCCTGTAGTGCAAAGATGAATATTTGATTAAAGATGTATATTGATTGATGTTACAGGGATAAAATATTGATGATAGACTTTTAAATCTTAGAAGATAATAGAACTCATTCTCTACTTGACTCTTCTAATGGATTGCCGTTTCCGCTGCAGTTGTTGATATAAAACTTGTTGTCTATTATATTTTATCAGATTTTTCCCTGTTGAAAACTAATGATAATTTGTTTTATATTATCTTAGTCATAATATTCTTTACTGGGCTAGTTGAGCTCACCCTTTTCCTTTTTGTTCCATTTTTCTTCTCAGGAGGTGAGAACATAGCAGGATCTAGTCGGGGTATGGAGTGATGGTTCTAGAAAGATGTTTTAGCAGTCCTCACTATTTTTGTAAAATAGTGTTTGAATAATTGTAATGAGAACTTATTTGAGTGTGGATAGTGTCTAAAAGACAATATTTGTATTTAAACTCACAGTATGTGTTGTCGTATTTTGCACGACAATTGTATTATTGAAGTTGTAGTTTGCTTTCTGTACCATGTATTTGGCGACTCAGAATGGGTGTTGTATACCTATTTTGGGGGCGTCACAGTTTGTATCAAAGCTTAGGGATATGGTCTCTGGCGGAGATCGGGGAATAGAACTAGGAGGGGAGAGATGAATAAATCTTTCGTTAGTGTGTCCTATCTAAGCTTATTTGTTGGTCAGTCATAATATAGGGATATTATGTGATATGTTAATTTGTTTAATTAACCATTGTTTTATGGCAGTATTTAAGAATGACTGCTGAGAACGTTAATAATGGAGTGTATGAGACTATGGAACAACTTTTAGTTACAAACAAGGAGAACGTGCAACAGGAAGGCAATATTCCTCCTGTAAACAACACTACCGAGCAAACGATGAATGATGGAATGTTTAGGAGCTTTTTGCAGTTCATGCAAAATCAGACGAGGGAGACTCGTGTACAAAATACGGGTGAAAGTGATACCAACGTGCGGTTTGTCACAGCCAAATAGTTCAAAGAGTTGGGACCACCAGAATTTATTGGAAAGTTGGATCTGATTAAGGCGGAAACGTGGGTCAAGCAAATTAGCAAGATATTCGATGTCTTGGGATGCATGGAGGAACAGATGGTTCCATTCGTCACCTTTATGTTCCGCGGTGAGGCAGACTACTGGTGGGATTCTGTGAAGCATACCCAGCCTGTCGCACTCAACATGTCTTGGGAAACATTTCAGAAACTATTCAATGACAAGTACTTTCCTGAAAGTATTCGTCATATGAAGGAGGTAGAGTTTATCGATGGAACAAAACAACATGACGGTGTGTCGAAGACGAGGGTAAGTTCATTTGAGTTATCCAGGTCTGCACCTCATTTGGTAGAGAATGAGGAACGAATGACAAGGATGTTTTTGAGAGGTCTAAAACCCGAGATTTGTCAATACCTTATCTCTCATAAATTTTCTTTATATTCAGATGTTGTCAACAGGGCGCAATTATTAGAGTGGGATAGTAAGTATGTTCAACCGAGGGACCACAACCGGTGGTCATACCGTGGTGCAATGTTGATCATCGAGCGATGATAACCAACGAGGAAGGAAAAATACGAACAAAGGCGGTAACTACTCGGGTGGTCATTGTGGCCATGATAATAGGAGAGGCGAAGTCAGTGGAAATTTCGTAAAGAGGAGATTCAACAATGACGGGAAGACATCAAGAAGAAGACCAAAGTACAACAACAAATTCTAGGGTAGGAGAACGACCGCCAGTTAGATGTTACAAATGCGGGAAAGAGGGACATATCAGCCCAAACTGTCCATAACAATCCAAGGTATATTACAACTATGGAAAGGAAGGACACGATTCGAGATTGTTCAGAAAGCAAAACCAAGTTCAACGGGATGGTGACTCCAAATTTGTCCGGATAAGTCAAAATCATCGGTTCCTGGAAGAGCGTTTGTCGTGACTGGCGAAAACGTGAGGAACCCAAATGAGGTGATCACGGGTAAGCTATTCTTGAACTTATGCGAAGTTTATACCTTAATAGATACCGGTTCTACCTATTCTTTTATCTCTCCTGCTTATGCTCAACGTTTAAACTTGACTCTGGAGAAATTGGACTTTGACTTATCTGTTGAAACTCCATTGGGTGAAACCTTCATTACATCTACAGTTTATAAATCTTTCATGAGCCAAGTTGGCACTATCACATTACCTGTTGATCTTATCTCTTTAAAGATACTTGCTTTTGATGTGATTTTAGGAATTGATTGGTTAACCACTCATCATGCTAAAATTGATTATTTTCGTAAGGTTGTTAGTTTTCATATTCCTAACCAACCTGTCATACGAATTCAAACTACTAAATCACTAAAATTAGTCACTGTCATATCAAGCCACAAAGCTATTCGTTTATTGAAAGACGGATGTCAAGCTTTCTTAGCCCATGTATGGATTTGAACAGAGACAAGTCAGATTTGAATAATATTTCTGTGGTTAGAGAATTTCCTGATGTATTTCCTGAAGAGCTTCCTGGTCTACCCCCAGAACGTGTTCTTGAATTCTTTATTGACCTTGAACCGGGTACAAAGCTCATTTCTAAAACCCCATATCGAATGGCTCATATTGAACTTCAGGAGTTAAAAGTCCAACTACAGGAGTTATTAGACATCGGTTTCATTCGTCCTAGCTAGTACATCTCCTTGGGGTGCTCCTGTTTTATTCGTAAAGAAGAAAGACGGTAGTATGCGACTTTGTATTAACTATCGAGAATTAAACCATGTCACCATCAAGAATAGATATCCGTTACCTAGCATTGATAACCTGTTTGACCAGTTGCAAGGAGCAAAATTCTTTTCAAAGATCGACCTTCGTTCTGGACATCATCAGCTGAAGATTAAAACTGAGGATATTCCAAAGGCGCCTTAAACTGCGATGCGGGCATTATGAATTCTTAGTCATGTCTTTTGGATTGACTAATGCTCCAGCTAATTTCATGGATATGATGAACCGTGTATTCAAGGAATATTTGGATCAATTCGTTGTTGTCTTTATTGATGACATCCTCATCTATTCCAAAAGCCGTGAAGATCATGAGCACCATTTGAAGCTGATACTTGAAAGGCTTCGTGAAAACAAGCTTTATGCCAAGCTGAAGAAATGCGAGTTCTGGCTTGAGGAAGTAGCATTTCTTGGGCACGTGGTGTCAAAACATAGAGTATCTGTTGACGTGCCAAGATTGAAGCAATACAAAGTTAGGGAGCAACCGGTGGTTTTAGAAATCTCAAGACGCTTTTCTCGGGCTTATTTGGTTATTATAGGAGATTCATGGAAGGATTTTCTCGAATCGCTACTCCGTTAACTCAGCTGACTCGGAAAGATACAAAATTCGTATGGAGCGAGGAATACGAGAAGAGTTTCCAAGAGCTCAAGAGGAGACTCATTTCGGCACCTGTTTTGGCAATACCATCTGGTATGGATGGATTTGTTATCTACAACGATGCTTCAGGCAAAGGGTTATGATGTGTTCTCATGCAACATGGGAAAGTCATAGCCTATGCCTCACGACAACTCAAACAATATGAGAGGAATTATCCTACTCATGATCTGGAGTTGGCTGCAGTCGTATTCGCGTTGAAAATTTGGAGACACTACTTGTATGGGGAGAAAGTAGAGATTTATACGAACCATAAAATCCTCAAATATTTCTTCACCCAAAAAGAACTCAACATGGGCAAACGACGGCGTTGGCTTGAGGCATTGAAAGATTACGATCACACTATTCAATATCATCACGGAAAAGCGAACGAGTAGGCGCGATTGAGTAGAAGATCATATCCGAGTACGAGTGCGATATTGTCAATGCAAAGGCCCATTCTGTATGACTTACAAAGGATGGAGGTAGAATTAAATACTCCAGGGACCCACATGATGATGACGAATATACGAGTAGATCCGACTTTAATCGATAAAGTTATAGCTGCTCAAGCTACGGACCTGGGGCTGATACGTATGAAGAAGAAAGTGGAAGAAGGAGCTATTCTAGAAGTGAGAATCGATGAAGAAGGAATACTTAGATTCAACTCCAGACTTTGTGTTTCTAACGACCCTAATTTGAAGCATAGAATCGTGATGGAGTCACACAACACACCGTTTACAATCCATCTTGGGAGTACCAAAATGTATCATGATATTCGGCATACAATTTGGTGGAATAATATTAAGAGAGAGATCGCGGAGTTTATCTCGAGGTGTTTAACCTATCAATGTGTAAAGGCGGAGCATTAAGTGCCAAAGGGTCCATTACAACCACTTGAGATTCTGGAATGGAAGTGGGAACACATTACCATGGATTTTGTTACAGGTCTTCCCAAAGTTTCTCAAGGCATAGCTTCTATTTGGGTTATTGTTGATAGATTAACCAAGTCTGCCCATTTCTTGCCGATACGAGAAACTTATTCCCTTGAACGTCTTGCTCGTATGTACGTGAATGAGATTGTGAGATCGTGACCCAAGATTCACTTCAAGATTTTGGGTTAGCTTGCAAAAATCTATGGGCACGGATTTACGATTCAGTTCGGCATACCATCCTCAAACGGACGGACAATCAGAGAAGACTATTCAAACCCTTGAAGATCTATTAAGACTCTATGTTCTAGATTTCAAAGGAAGTTGGGATAAGTACTTGCCACTGGTGGAATTCTCCTACAACAACAGTTATCAAGCAAGTATAGGCATGGCTCCATTTGAGGCGTTATATAGACGAAAGTGTCGTTCTCCAGTATGCTGGGACGAGGTGGGAGAAGCAACGTTGTTGGGACCAGAATTAGTACGCATGACTACAGAAAAGATCCAAATGATTCGACAACGTTTTCAAACCTCACAAGATCAACAAAAGAGTTATGTTGATCTTCATCGAAAGGACGTGAAATTTAATATTGGGGATCATGTATTGTTACGTGTTGCTACATGGAAGGGAGTTACAAGATTTGGAAAGAGAGGAAAGCTCCAAACATGTCTCGTGTTCATAATTTTTTTCACATATCTATGCTTCGTAAATATGTGAAAGACCTAAACCATATTATTGAGTTAGAACCAGACGAGATAGCCGAAGATTTAACGTACGAGGAGGTACCTGTTAAGATCTTGGATTGGAAAGACCATGTCCTACGCACCAAGGTTATACCACAAGTTAAGGTTTTGTGGAGGAACCATATTATTGAGGAAATGACCTGGGAGTTGGAATCGGAAATGAAAGCAAGGTACCCTCACCTGTTCGAAACACCAGGTACGTACATCAATTTCGAGGACGAAATTTTATAAGGAGGGGAGGTTGTAAGACCCCAACTTATTATAAATAAAAGTGAATTTTCCTCTATTCATTATTCTAAATTAATAAGGTATTAATTTGATATAATGCTTTGGATATGGGTGAAATGTGAAATTTTTTTAAAATAAGCAAGTGGTTATAAAATATTCATTTTTTCGGGGAATATTCGTTTATCTGGGAATATTCTTTTTGTCGGGAATCTCCAAATGCGATGGCGCTTGATCAATTGTGGGCCCCATAACGGAATAACTGTCGGATGAAGAAAATGACAAAGTATGAGTTTTTATAAATAACGACGTAATTATTTCCATTAACACTGTTAGAATTCCTGGTGGTTAAATTATAGTAATATGCATGGTTGCACAGTAGCACACGATATTGCACAGTATTGTTGAATTATTGATTCGTACGTAAGAAGACACTACTCAATAATTGTTACAGTAGTTACTGTTTAATATTTTATTTTATTGATTCAATAATTGTTGCGTTGCTATTTTATATTATTGTTGTTTCAATAATTAATACTTTACAATATTTCCCATTATCATATCAATAATTCATATTATTTGAATAATATTTGTGAGACCCCGAATATTCTGAAATAAAAGTATTCAATTTTTCTATTTTGGTAAATAGTTAAATTGATAAAAGTTTAAAATTAAGGGTAATATGTGAAAATTTATGCAAAGTAAGCAAGTTGATATAAAATATTCTTTTTGTCGGGGAATGTTCGTACGACGGTAAAATCATTGGTGGACCCCGCAACGGAATTATTGTCAGATGAAGAAAATGACAAAAATATTTTTATGAGAATAACGGCGAAAAGTTTTACCGTTAAAAGCTGTTGAACTACTCGGTAGTAAAAAATACGATGTCTGGCGCGTGGTTGCATAGTAGCATTGCGGTATTGATTATTGATGTTTACGTGATAAGTCACTCGGTTTTGTTTTATTGGTATTATTAATGTAATAAAGCAGAAAATCTTTTATATAAAGCAGAATACTTTTATAAAGTTATTCTATAAATAGAATATATTATATTCTATTATGCATAGTGTTTTGCATAGTAAAATCTTTTTTATATAAAGCAGAATACTTTTATAAAGTTATTCTATAAATAGAATATATTATATTTTATTATGCATAGTGTTTGCATAGTGCATATAGTGTTTGCATAGTAAAATCTTTTATAAAGTTATTCATTTTATTAGATTATAAATAGAATATATTATATTTTATTTAAAAGATTTTGCTTTAAATATGTACCGTCAGATTAAAGTAAATCAATCTGGACCGTTCATGAGTTAGTTACTATGCAGTCCATTTTTCTATAAATAGAAGCTCATTCCTTCATTATTTCTTACGAATTCACTGAAACTCTAGAGAGAGAAACTATAGAGAGAGTTCTTCTTCTATAATATTGAGCGTATTTCTTTAGAGTTTAAGAAAGCTTTGAGCGTAGTGCAAGTTTTCTTTAACTATATTCCCGCCCCACCAGTCGGAATACTTTTCTTTTTAAGGTAGGGGTTATAATTGGCGTACTCGTAAAGGATATTATTATTATTTATTATTCTATTAGAATAACCAATATACGCGGACTACCGTATACATGGTGAAATTCTTCTATTATTCCATTCTTTATTATTATGTTGGAATAACTGTTTACATCAAAGTAATCTTGCATACATGGTGAAATTCTTCTATTATTCCATTCTTTATTATTACTGTTGAAATATCATGTATGCATGCGTTTTTCTTGGGACACATTCCATTATTTATTATTACATTGGAATATCACATGCGGTGCATTTCTTGGGACCTAGTTCCATTATTTATTATTACATTGGAATAATAACATGCATTATGCGGCCTATCATATGCATGGTGAATTCTTACGTTATTCTATTATTTATTATTACATTTGGAATATCATGTATGTGTGTGAATGGCATTGATTATTCCATTCTTTATTATTACATTGAAATAACATGTCATGTAGATTACCGCGTGCATGGTAAATGATCATTCGTATTCATACGAATAGTATTTTCATTAAAAAGGGTTTTACGCGAGGCGATTTCGTAATTTTTCGACCCTAAAAAATTCTGGAAAAATTTGAAATGATAATTTGATGAGTTTTCTAGATTGTTTCCAAAAATGGCGATTTTTTGATGTATAGATTAAGAGTTATGAATTTTATGGGAAAAGACTATTTTAAAAGTAAACCCTTATAACTCCTTGTGGTCAACTCCAAAATTGGTGTAATTTTTATTGGGAGTACATGTATATAATAGGAGTATACGCTGTAAATTTTGAAATTTTTGGACAAAATTACAATTTATCATAAATGTCTAAATATTCGGCAGTTTTAGCCATATGAAAAATAGTAAATGAATTTTAAAAATTCCGAGAAAAATATATGTTCAAGATGGGACTATATTATGCTAAATCGAGAAAAAGAAATATTTTTGGGTGCGATTTGGTATTTTTCATGAAAATGAACTAGTTATGAGTAAATGAATTAAATATGTTATGTAAAGTAATAAAATTTGAAAATAGGATTTTATAGCTTAAGAATCCTATATAGGGTATATCTTGATTTTTTATGAGGAATTGATCATTGATGATGAAATCTTATGAGTATGACATTTTTGAATGATTAAATGCATTATTTGATAAAGTGTAAACAATTGAAATAAATTGTTTATAAGTTTAAGAAATGATTAAAATATTATTATAATATAAATGATATTAGATTATGAGATTATTAAGTGATTGATAACATTTGGTTATTATTGAATCATTTGGATAAATTGTATTATAAATGTTTAATATTTATCATTTATCTCATTTGATTGATTCTTATATCATTGTCATCATCCTCATGCTTATATTGTGTTGAAAGTCATCTTTGGCCGTAGTGCATAGATGGAGTTGGTATGATTATGACCAGGGATTATTTGGTATAATCATGACCGTAATGTTACAAATGATGTGAAAAAAAGTCCTCATTGGCCCGTAGTGCATTGATGGACAGTTTTTGGTATGATTATGGCTATGTATTATCTTCGGCCAAGGGTGCAAAGATGAATTGTTTTATAGCATGATCAGGACCGTTGATAAAAACACGATTATCTTTGGCCCGTAGTGCATGGATAATTTATGGTTGTGATACTAATGAAAAAGTCCTCATTGGCCCGTAGTGCGTTGATGGACATTTTTTGGTATGATTATGGCTATGAATTCTCTGCGGCCAAGGGTGCAAAGATGAATTATTTTATGGCATGATCGGGATAGTTGATGAAAAACACGATTATCTTTGGCGTAGTGTGGATGGATAATTCGTGGTCGTGATACTTAAAGAATATCCTTGGCATGTAGTGCAGGGATGATTCGATGATGTGGATTATTTATTGAGCTAAGTCTCAGCAATGAAATATTAATTCATGGATGTGATAATAATGAATTTCTTTGGCCGTAGTGCAAAGATGATTTAATGATTACGAGCAGGAATTGTGATTTGGTATAACCATGATATTTGATGTTTCAGGTGAAGACAGGTGATGAAAATTATCTTCGTCCTGGGTACGAAGAGGAATTTGAAATCACAATTGTGATTATGAGTTATTCACATGATCGTGGACTGGAATTGTTGATTGATGTTATAGGGATAAAACATTTTTGGTGGACTTTTAACATAGAGAAGATAATAGACCTTATGGTCTATTTGATTCTTCTAATGGATTGCTCGTTCCGCTGCAACAATGGTTGAAAAGTTTTATCATCTACCATATGTTCTAAATCTCTGATTTATTATTGATGAAATCTAATGATAATTTAATTATCTTTAGTCATGATATTCTTTACTGGGCTAGTTGTGCTCACCCTTTCTGCTTCACAATTCCTTTCAGGTAATAAGAGTGTTGTCGTAAGAGAGTTGCCGGGTCGAGCGGGAATAACAGGGGAATAGAACAATGGTCTCTAGATGTGGAGGTTCTCCCTAAACAGTATAGAAAAGTGTGTTGTATTCTATACAACATTTAGTAGTTATATTTGGTGAATCAAATAGGGTGAGGTGAACCCAACTTTGGAAGGGTGTTTTGCCACTATCATACAAGATGTCTAATGACATACAACCTCGTGTTATCATAAGACAGGGTTGTGCGCATCCACTTGTTGAGTATATCTACGGGCACTACCTATATGATCTTGGAGTTTCTTTGAAATATAATATTCACTTGGAGACAGTGGAGATAGTTATATGTCAAGAGAAGACTCACCATTGGAAAGAAGATGATAGTAATCTTCTCATTTTTTCTTTGGGGTCTATTAGATTGACCAAGGATAATTGCGTGGCCATATAATATCTATTATAACCTAGACGCATGGCCTACCATGTACGAAGGTTTCCTTGAGCACTTCCCAAAGATTTTAATTTCTAAAACAATTTTTGACTATACTTTTATGTAAAGTACCATTGTAAGGTTGTGGTCGAGACACCATGAGAGTTACATATATTTATATTAAAACTCATAGTTAACTGTGGTCGTATTTTATACGACAGCTCAACAGTTATATAAATGAAGTTGTATTTAAATTTTGTACCATGTATCTGGCGACTCAGAATGAGTGATGTATACGTAATTTTGGGGGCGTCACAGTTGGTATCAGAGCTTAGGGATATGGTCGTTGGCGGAGATAAAAGTCTAGAACTAGGAGGGGAGAGACGAGTTATATACTTCGCTAGTGTGTGACTTACCTAAGCTATAATTGTTTACTTGATAAGTTGACAAATTATGATATGTCAATTAACCTTTGTTTTGAAGATATATTCTAGAATGATATCTGAAATACAGGAGATGAGCAATGGAAAAATCATGATCTGAGAGGATATAACTTTGGGAAGGTACAATCCGAAAAGAAAGCAAGGTATTCTCATCTCTTCGAATATCAGGTACGTACGTAAATTTCGAGGGCAAAATTTCATAAGGAGGGGTGACTGTGAGACCCCGAATTTTATGAAATAAAAGTATTCAATTTTTCTATTTTGGTAAATAGTTAAATTGATAAAAGTTTAAAATTAAGGGTAATATGTGAAATTTTTTGCAAAGTAAGCAAGTTGATATAAAATATTCTTTTTGTGGGGAATGTTAAATACGGCAGTACAATCATTAAGTGGACCCCATAGCGAAATTATTGTCGGATGAAGAAAATGACAAAAATATTTTTATGAGAATAACGACAGAAGTTTTACCGTTAAAACTATTGAACTACTCGGTAGTAAAAATACAGTAATATGCGTGGTTGCATAGTAGCACACGGTATTGATTATTGATGTTTACGTGATAAGTCACTCAATTTTGTTTTATTGGTATTATTAATGTAATAAAACAGAAAATCTTTTTATATAAAACAAAATACTTTTATAAAGTTATTTTATAAATAGAATATATTATATTCTATTATGCATAGTGTTTTGTATAGTAAAATCTTTTTATATAAAACATAATACTTTTATAAAGTTATTCTATAAATAGAATATATTATATTTTATTATGCATAGTGTTTTGCATAGTGCTGCATAGTGTAGTTTGCATAGTAAAATTTTTATAAAGTTATTCGTTTTATTAGATTATAAATAGAATATATTATATTTTATTTAAAAGATTTTGCTTTAAATATGGACCGTCAGATTAAAGTAAAATAATACGGACCGTTCATGAGTTAGTTCTTATCGATCCATTTTTCTATAAATAGAAGCTCATTCATTCATTATTTCTTACGAATTCACTGAAACTCTAGAGAGAGAAACTATAGAGAGAGTTCTTCTTCTATAATCTTGAGCATATTTCTTTAGAGTTTAAGAAAGCTTTGAGCGTAGTGCAAGTTTTCTTCAAGTATATTCCCACCCTATCAGTCGGAATACTTTTCTTTTTAAGGTAGGGGATATAATTTTCGTACTCGTAAAGGATATTATTATTATTATTTATTATTCTGTTGGAATAACCTGTATACGCGAACTACCGTATACATGGTAAAATTCTTCTATTATTCCATTCTTTATTATTATATATGTTGGAATAACACATACATGAAATAATGCATACATGGTGAAATTCTTCTATTATTCCATTCTTTATTATTATTGGAATATCATATATACATGCGTTTTCTGGGACCTAGTTCCGTTATTTATTATTATGTTGGAATATCACATACATGCGTTTTGGACTGACTGGTTCCATTATTTAGTATTACATTGGAATAACACATCTGTGTGGTCTATCGTACGCATGGTGAATTCTTACATTATTCCATTATTTATTATTACATTTGAATATAACTGTATATGCATTTACGGCGTGACACTGTTCCATTCTTTATTATTCTATTGAAATAACATGTTTATGTAGATTACCGCATGCATGGTAAATGATCATTCGTATTTATACGAATAGTATTTTCATTAAAAAAGGGGTTTTACGCGAGGATAGATTTCGTAATTTTTCTGACCCTCAAAAATACTGGAAAACTTTGAAATGATAATTTGATGAGTTTTCTAGATTGTGTCCAAAAATGGCAATTTTTTGATGTACAGATTAAGAGTTATGAATTTTATGGGAAATGACTATTTTAAAAGTAAACCCTTATAACTCCTTGTGGTTAACTCCAAAATTGGTGAAATAATTATTGGGAGTACATGTATATAACAGGAGTATACCCTATAAATTTCGGAATTTTTGGACAAAAGTACAATTTATCATAAATGTCTAAATATTATTGATTTTAGCCATATAAAAAATAGTAAATGAATTTTAAAAATTCGAGAAAATATATGTTAAAGATGGGACTATATTACGCTAAATCCCGAGAAAAGAAATATTTTTGGGAGTGATTTTGTATTTTTATGAAAATGAACTAGTTATGAGTAAATGAATTAAATACGTTATGTAAAGTAATAAAATTGAAAAATAGGATTTTATAGCTTAAGAATCCTATATAGGGTATATGTAGATTTTTATGAGGAATTGATCATTGATGATGAAATCTTATGAGTATGGCATTTTGAATGATTAAATGCATTATTTGATAAAGTGTAAACAATTGAAATAAATTATTTATAAGTTTAAGAAATGATTAAAATATTATTATAATATAAATGATATTAGATTATGAGATTATTAAGTGATTGATAACATTTGGTTATTATTGAGCATTTGGATAAATTGTATTATAAATGTTTAATATTTATCCTTTATCTCATTTGATTGATTCTTATATCATTGTCATCATCCTCATGCTTATATTGTGTTGAAAGTCATCTTTGGCGGTAGTGCATAGATGGACTTGGTATGATTATGACCAGGGATTATTTGGTATAATCATGACTGTAATGTTACAAATGATGTGGAAAAAGTCCTCATTGGCCCGTAATGCATTGATGGACAATTTTTGGTATGATTATGGTTATGGATTCTCTTCGGCCAAGGGTGCAAAGATGAATTATTTTATAGCATGATAAGGACCGTTGTTAAAAACATGATTATCTTTGGCCCGTAGTGCATGGATAATTTGTGGTTGTGATACTAATAAAAAAGTCCTCATTGGCCCGTAGTGCATTGATGGACAGTTTTTGGTATGATTATGGCTATGAATTCTCTTCGGCCAATGGTGCAAAGTCGAATTGTTTTATGGCATGATCAGGACCGTTGATGAAAACGCGATTATCTTTGGCCCGTAGTTTATGGATAATTCGTGGTCGTGATACTAAAGAATATCCTTGGCATGTAGTGCAGGGATGATTCGATGATGTGGATTATTTATTGAGCTGAGTCTTAGCAATGAAATATTAATTCATGGATGTGATAATAATGAATATCTTTGGTCGTAGTGCAAAGATGATTTAATGATTACGAGCAAGAATTGTGATTTGGTATAACCATGATTTTTGCTGTTTCAGGTGAAGATAGGTGATGAAAATTATCTTTGTCCTGGGTACGAAGAGAAATTTAGAATCACAATTGTGATTATGAGTTATTCACATGATTGTGGACGGGAATTGTTGATTGATATTACAGGGATAAAACATTATTGGTGGACTTTTAACATAGAGAAGATAATAGACCTTATGGTCTATTTGACTCTTCTAATGGATTGCTACATCCGCTGCAACTATGGTTGAAAAGTTTTATCATCTACCATATGTTCTAAAACTCTGATTTATTATTGATGAAAGCTATTTATAATTTAATTATATTTAGTCATGATATTCTTTGCTGGGCTAGTTGTGCTCACCCTTTTTGCTTCACAATTCCTTTTAGGTAATAAGTGTGTTGCCAGGTCGAGCGAAAATAATAGGGGAATAGAACAGTGATCTCTAGCTGTGGAGGTTCTCCCTAAACAGTATAAAAAAGTGTGTTGTATTCTATACAATATTTAGTAGTTATATTTGGTGAATCAAATAGGGTGAGGTGAACCCAACTTTTGAAGGGTGTTTTGCCACTATCATACAAGATGTCTAATGACATACAACCTCGTGTTATCATAAGACAAGGTTGTGCGCATCCACTTGTTGAGTATATCTACGGGCATTACCTATATGATCTTGGAGTTTCTTTGAAATATAATATTCACTTGGAGACAGTGGAGATAGTTATATGTCAAGAGAAGACTCACCATTGGAAAGAAGATGATAGTAATCTTCTCGTTTTTCTTTGGGGTCTATTGGGTCAACCAAGGATAATTCTGTGGCCATATGATATCTATTATAACCTAGACGCATGGCCTCCCATGTACGAAGGTTTCCTTGAGCACTTCCCAAAGATTTTAATTTTTAAAACAGTTTTTGACTATACTTTTATGTAAAGTACCATTGTATGGTTGTGGTCGAGGCACCATGAGAGTTACATATATTTATATTAAAACTCACGATTTAGCGTGGTCGTATTCTATCTGACGATTCAACGATTAATATAAATGAAGTTGTATTTAAATTTTGTACCATGTATCTGGCGACTCAGAATGGGTGATGTATACCTAATTTTTGGGGCGTCACAATATTATTAGATAACATTATTGGCAATGTCTAGAAAGTTCTATCAAGGAGAGGTTTGGTTACCTAATTGCCCACCAGTAAGGAGAAATCCTTATTGAAAAGCCCCCTCTTTCCTGGGAACGACCCTGTTGTCATAATTGTGATTCTGTAATATTATTTGTGAATAATTAATTATTGATTTATATGATAAGGAAATATTTATTTGATGAGAATATAAATGATGGATTTATTTATGTGGTTATAAATAAAGGAATTAATGCTGAGGTGTTTTATCATTATTTTGTCGGAAGGGTGGTATTAAAAATAACCCGTTTGTGAATTTCGAATATTTTTGGTTTAGAATTTGGAAAAACTTTCTTCTATAAAGTTGTAGAGAATTCGATTTCAGGTAGAATGGACATAAAATTTATATTTTTCTGATAAACGAGCTATTTTCTATGAATTACTGAAGTTTCAAAAAATAAAATGATTTTTATTAAATTATGGGTGGGACCCACTTGTGTTGAATACACATGGACTATTGGAAATTGGTTCAAAGGTGGCTGGTCTAGATTTGCAACTTAGCACATGCGTGGAAGAAAGAAAAAGAAGTAATATATTTTATTATTTTAGTCTCCTATGGCGTTCTAGCATTTTCCTATAAATAGACGCTTAAGTTAGAATTGAAAATCACACCAGAAACAAGTTTTCTTTCTCTCTAGATTATTGAGCGTATTTTTGTGAGTATTTATATACTTTTAGACTTGCTGTTTGGTACAAGTTTCCTTCTGCTTTCTATCCGATATTTCGATCAGAAGTACCGTTATTTTGAGGTAAGGGATGTTATTTTCTTCGTAAATGATATTATTTCTTTCAATATCATTATGCCAAAATATTGGTCTGAACTTTTTATCAAATTTGGAACTTTTTGTGTCAGGGTTACTATTCACGTATACAACACTATTCACGTATACGACACTATTCACGAATACGACACAATTCACCGAAAAATGAAATTTTCTTCTTTTTGTCCAAGATGTCTATTATGGTTACTATCTTTGATTGTATCCATGTTTTGATCTTTATTTTGAATTCTGCTTCACAATTGGTTATTATGAAGTATTATTGATCTTGGATAAACTTTTATACGAATCCCTAATATTTGTCCTTCTATCTCACTGGATTCGTTTTCTTTAAAATATTTTTCATCATCCTCAGTCCTAAATGATGATATTACTGAATATCTTTGGCCTGTAGTGCAAAGATGAATGATTAACTGATGAATATCTTTGGCCCGTAGTGCAAAGATGAACATGTGTTGAGATGAACATGATAGACTGGTGATACAAATGAATATCTTTGGCCTGTAGTTCAAAGATGAATATTTGATTAAAGATGTATATTGATTGATGTTACAGGGATAAAATATTGATGATAGACTTTTAAATCTTAGAAGATAGTAGAACTCATTCTCTACTTGACTCTTCTAATGGATTCTTATTTCATTGCGCAGTTGTTGATCTAAAACTTGTTGTCTATTATATTTTATCAGATTTTTCCCTGTTGAAAACTAATGATAATTTGTTGTATATTATCTTAGTCATAATATTCTTTGCTGGGCTAGTTGAGCTCACCCTTTTCCTTTTTGTTCCATTTTTCTTCTCAGGAGGTAAGAACATAGCAGGATCTAGTCGGGGTATGGAGTGATGGTTCTAGAAAGATATTTTAGCAGTCCTCACTATTTTTGTAAAATAGTGTTTGAATAATTGTAATGAGGACTTATTTGAGTGTGGATATTGTCTAGAAGACAATATTTGTATTTAAACTCACAGTATGTGTTATCGTATTTTGCACGACAATTATATTATTGAAGTTGTAGTTTGCTTTCTGTACCATGTATTTGGCGACTCAGAAAGGGTGTTGTAAACCTATTTTGGGGGCGTCACATTTATCGTCCCTCTTTTCTTCACTTAGAATCCCGTATCTTCTGAACTTCTCAACTGCAAAAGTATATTTTTCAATTATGAGCGCGACGGCTCAACAAGTCTAACAGTTAACACGTTTCATACATCACATATAATACATGCTATGTATTTTATAATGCAACATACATTTCATGCAATGCATTTTGTATATATATACATCAATCATACCAACTAAAATATCAATAGCAATCTAAACCCATTAATTGATCATTACCAATTACAAACATGTAGTTGCATCGAGTGCATACTTTAATCATGCTCACAAGTAGTTCACATAATACCAACAACTTTGCACATAATTGAGCAACAATTCATGTATATCTACAATGTAAGATCCCGAATTTTATGAAATGAAAGTATTCAATTTTCTTATAATTATTATTTTGTTTAGTAAATGGTTAAATTGATAAAGGTTAAAGTTAAGGGTGACATTTGAAAATTTTGCAAAGTAAGCAAATTGATATAAAATATTCGTTGTGTCAGGGAATATTCGATTGGTCGGGGAATATTCGTATGACGACACAATCATTGGTGGACCCCACAACGAAAGTATTATCGTAGTTAGAAAATGACAAAATTATTTTTTTATAAAAATAACGGCGAAAGTTTTATCGTTAAACTGTTGAACTACTCGGTGGTAAAAGTACAGTAATACGCATGGTTGTATAGTAGCACATGGTATTGATTATTGATGCTTACCTGAGAAGTCACTCAGTTATATTCAATTATTGCTACAGTAATTGCTGCATAATATCTCTCATATTATTGATTCAATTATTATCACAGTATCATCTGCATAATATTTTATATTTTTAAATCAATAATTGAGACGACAAAGTTATTCATATTATTATTTGCAATATTGACAATGTCTAGAAAGTTCTGTCAATGAGAGTTTTGGTCACCTAATTGCGCGCCAATAGGGAAAAATCCTTATCGGAAAGCCCCCTCTTTCCTGAAAATGATCTGGTTGTTAAATATTGTGAGTTATAATATTAATGATGAATAAGTTCGGGTTGATTAAAGATGAAATTGATATTTCCATTATGTTGGGATTATTAGTGTTCGTGGAAATTGACATGTTTAGAAGGAACAACCAAATGACGAACGATGGTATGTTTAGAAGTTTTCTAGAATTTATGTAAAACCAAACGAGAGAGACTCTTGTTCAAAATGCAGGTGGAAACACTGGCAACTCACGGCTTGTCACCGCTAAGCAGTTCAAGGAGCTGGGACCACCGGAGTTTTTGGGAAAGCCAGAACCACTTAAGGCGGAGACATGGATAAAGTAGATCACCAAGATATTTGATGTCTGGGAATGCTCAAAGGAGCAAAAGATTTTCTTCGCCACCTTTATGTTGCGTGAAGAGGCAGATTACTGGTGGGCTGTAAAACGTACTCAACCTGCCACACTTAAGATATCTTGGGAGAAGTTCTAAGAATTGTTCAATGACAAGTACTTTCCGAAAGTATTCGTCACATGAAGGAGGTTGAATTCATCAAGCTGGTGCAAAACAATATGACCGTATCGCAGTACGAGGCTAAGTTTGTCGAGTTATCCCAGTTTGCATCCCATTTGGTAGATAATGAGGAACGTATAACACAAATGTTCCCAAGAGGTTTGAAACCCGAAATACGTCAATACCTCATTTCTCACAAACTTTTTTTATATTCCGATGTTGTGACTAAGGTTCAGTTATTGGAGCGCGATAATGAGTCAGCCCAACCAAAAGTCAACAACCAACAACACGATAATAATCGTACCGGTGGCAACGACCATCGAAATAACGATAACCATCATGGAGGAAATTATCAGGCAAGAAATGGTAACCACTTCGGTGGTAATCATGGCCAAGATAATAGGAAAGGTGAACTAGGTGAAAAAAATTTTAAGAAGAGAAGGTTCAACAATGATGGAAAGACAGCAGCACCAGCACCCGTTTTCAAGGAAGGAGAACTACCACCGATTGTATGTTTCAAATGCGGAGGGGAGGGACACATCAGTCCAAACTACACGATGCAATCCAAAGCATGTTACAATTGCAGAAGAGAAGGTCACCTAGCTCGATTTTGTTGTGTAGTAAAGTCAAGTCCAGCAGGGATGGTGACGCCAAAGGTTATCCCAGATAAGTCAAAGTCGGTAGTTTAAGTGAGAGCGTTTATCGAGGAACCTGAATGAAGTTATCATGGGTAAGTTAATCATAAACGCTTACGAAGTCTATACCTTATTCGATATGGTTCTACCTACTCTTTTATTTCTCCTACTTGCACTCAAAGTTTAAATTTAAATTCAGAGAAATTAGACTTTGACTTATCTATTGAAACTCCGTTGGGAGAAACCTTTGTTACATCCATTGTTTATAAATCTTTTTTGATTCAAATCGACACTTTTATGTTATCTATCGATCTTATCTCTTTGAAAATACTTGCCTTTGATGTGATTATAGGAATCGACTGGTTAACTACTCATCATGCTAAAAATGATTATTTTTGTAAGGTTTTTAGCCTTCCTAACCAACCTGTTATGCGAATTTGAGTAACCAAACCACTAAAGTCAATCATTGTCATATTAAGCCATAAGTAAAGAGCCCTGAGCCTTTCTCTGGTGACTTCTAAGTCTTGGAATGCACCGAAGCCAAACTCTTCGTAGGAGACACCATGAATAACGGTGGCAAGTTGATAGGTATCAATGTGACGTGCTCTCCAAGTCTTGGATGAGAGTCACAGTTTTGAATGATAGTTCTATCGTTAATAAATTTCCTGACGTATTCCTTGAAGACTTCCTGGCCTACCTCAGAGCGTGAAATTGAATTTTGTATTGACCCCAGTACACAATCCATTTCTAAAACCCTTAAATATTTCTTCAACCAAAACAAATGAATAATGCGCCAAAGACGTTTGCTCGAGTTGTTGAAGATTACGACCATACCATTCAATATTATCGTGGAAAATGCGAACGTGGTAGCTGATGCATTGAGTAGAAGATCGTATGCATTTACCATTGTAACATTGTTAACACAAAGACCCATTTCATATGACTTACAAATGATAAAGATAGAGTTAAAGACTTTAGGGACTCACGTGATGATGTCAAATAATACGAGTAGAATTGACGTTAATTGATAAAGTTAAAACCGCTCAAGCTACACACCCGGAGCTGATGAATGTGAAGAAGAAGGTTCAAGAGGGCGTTATTCTAGAAGCAAGAATCGACGAAGAGAGTAAATCTCAACCCTCTATTTAATTGGGCCATTCGAAATCCTCGATCGAGTAGGGACTGTGGCCTATAGAGTCGCTTTACCATCAAGTATGTCTAGTGTTCATAACATTTTTCACATATCTATGTTACGTAAATATGTGGATGACCCGAAACACATTATTGAATTAGAACTAGACTAGATAGCAGAAGATTTAACGTATGAGGAGATACCTATTAAAATGTTGGATAAGAATGAATATATTCTACGCTCAAAGGTTATACCTCAAGAGTTAGAATCTGACGAGGTATCCTCATCTCTTTGACATACGAGGTACATACGTAAATTTCGAGGGCGAAATTTCATAAGGAGGGGAGATTGTAAGACCCCAAATTTTATGAAATGAAAGTATTCAATTTTCTTATAATTATTATTTTATTTAGTAAATGGTTAAATTGATAAAGGTTAAAGCTAAGGGTGACATTTGAAAATTTTGCAAAGTAAGAAAATTGAAATAAAATATTCGTTGTGTCGGGGAATATTCGATTGGTTGGGGATTATTCGTACGACGACACAATCATTGGTGGACCCCACAACGGAAGTATTGTCGTAGTTAGAAAATGACAGAATTATCTTTTTATAAAAATAACGATGAAAGTTTTATCGTTAAACTATTGAACTACCCGGTGGTAAAAGTACAGTAATACGCGTGGTTGCATATTAGCACACGATATTGATTATTAATGATGCTTACGTGAGAAGTCACTCAGTTATACTCAATTATTGCTATAGTAATTGCTGCATAATATCTCTCATATTATTGATTCAATTATTGTCACAGTATCATCTGCATAATAATTTATATATTTAAATCAATAATTGATACGACAAAGTTATTCATATTATTATTTGCAATATTGACAATGTCTAGAAAGTTCTGTCAAGGAGATGTTTGGTCACCTAATTGCGCGCTAATAGGGAGAAACCCTTATCGGAAAGCCCCCTCTTTCCTGGGAAATATCTGGTTGTTAAATATTATGAGTTATAATATTAATGATGAATAAGTTCGTGTTGATTAAAGATGAAATTGATATTTCAATTGTGTTGGGATTATTAGTGTTAGTGAAAATCGACATCTATTCTGATAATAATTGATGTATGGAGGTTATATTGACCAATCAGATAATTAATCGGATAAATGAGAAATTAATTGTTACTAATTCGCATGCTTATAAATAATTGTTCACATGTGTGTACTATTGATTCACATGCATGTACCATTAGGGGAGGTGGTGCAAGATTGATAATACTTGCATGACTAAATTAAAAATGGAGGTATAGATGAAGGTACTATACTGTAATTATTTTTTCACATGTATAGAACTATTAATTCACATGAATATACTATTGATTCACATGATGTACTATTAGGGGAGGTGGTACAAGTTTTATAATACTTGCAGGACTAAATTAAAAAAGAAGGAAAAGATGAATGTATTATACTATAATATTTCGAGCCCCAAAACGTGCAATTATCGAAACTATGTTTTCCTATAAATAGAACCTCATTCTTCTATCATTCTCACCAATTCACTAAAACTCACAGGAGCAATTATAGAGAGAAGCTATAGAGAGAAAGAAGAAGAGAAGTCTGCTACTTCACTATTCTAATATCTAGTATTCTTCTGAGGTAAGGGGTATTATTTATTCATATTCAGAAGAGATATTATTTTTCGTATTCGTATGGATATTATCTTCGTTCAATATTCGTATGAAATAATATTTTCTTCCATACTCTATAGTATGTAAGTAATATTATTTCGTTTCGTATTCCTACTTCTACACTCATTTTGTTGAAGTATTTCTTATATACTCCGTGAAATTAGTAGAATATCCTTGATATTTGCGCTTCATCTAGTATCTTTTCATAAAAATATTATTCTGAGCTTTTATTGATAATTATTGATCTTTTTATGTCGTAATACTATTCACGAGTTACTATTTATGAGTTACTATTTACGAGTTACTATTCATCTGGTAACTATTCACTCGAATATTATTCACTCGGGTATTCGGAGCACTTTTCGCGCCGAAGTACTATTCACGAGTTACTATTCACCCGATTAATATTCACTTGAATATTATTCATTCGGGTATTTGGGGCACTTTTCATGTCGGTGTACTATTCACGATGTACTATTTCCAAAGTACTATTCACAAGGTACTATTCACGGGGTACTATTCACCCAAAAGATATATTTCTTTTATGTCCAAAATAATTTTGATACATGAATATTATTCTTGAATTTTACTCCACAAAGCAATATCATGTTGACAATGTGGATATTTTTAAACTCTAGATAAATTTAAAGTCTTTAATATTTATCCTTGATTTCGTTTGATTAATGCTTATATCATTATCATCATCCTCATGCTTATATTATGATGAAAGTCATTTGTGGCTTACGTGCATAGATGGACTATTGATTGGTATGATTATGACCAGAGATTATTCGGTATAATCATGACCGTAACGTTACAAATGATGTGGTAAAAGTCCTCATTGGCCCGTAGTGCATTGATGGATAATTGTTGGTATAATTATGACTAGGAATTATTCAATATAATCATGACCATTGATGATTACATGAATATCCTTGGCCCGTTGTGCAGGGATGATTCGATGATGTGGTTTATTTATTAAGCTGAGTCTCAGCGATAAAATTGATGATAAACTTTTTAAATCATAGAAGATAGTAAATATCATACTTTGCTTGACTCTTCTAATGGATTGCTTGTTCCACTGCAGTTGTTGATCTAAAACTTGTTGTCTATTGTATTCTATCAGTTGTTATACTGTTGAAGGCTAAGGATAATTTATTCTACATTATCTTAGTCATAATATTTCTTACTGGGCTAGTTGAGCTCACCCTTTTGCTTTCATTGTTCTCTTTAGGAAATGAGAACGTAGCCGGGACTAGTCGGGGAATAGAGTGACGGTCCGAGATGGTGGCTATAGTAGTCATCACTATTTTATAAAATAGTGTGATAATAAATATAATGAGGAATTCATTTGAGTTTGAATACTGTATATGAGACAATATTCGTGTAAAAACTATAAGCTACGCTGTTGTTGTATTGTATAAAAGAAGTTTGTATTTGATTTATGTACCATGTATTTGGCGATTCAGAATGGGTGATGTATATCTATTTTGGGGGAGTCACATACAATCTCACATTTAATTCACAAAGAACTGAAAGAACTTGCTTGGTTCATTATACGCTCACCGAACGGCCATGCTTTACTTTTCTTCGTCGGCTAACAAAAATCAATTCTTTTTTCTTCACCGCATAACCTTTTGTTGGTTTGATATAATGGCCAAACCATTGCCTGTTGCATTTTGCTCAACAACAATCCTCTATTTACATTTCACTCCATCTTCACATATTGCTACAACTCTCCTATGATCATTTTTCCTTTTCTTTATGTCAACCCCTTGCCCCACTGCATAGCTCTTCAAAGTACGCTTGAATTCTTTTGCAGTCTTTGGTGGTTCATCATCAGCTTCACTTTCTGATCTTTCTTTGCCAAACTTCAATTTCTCTAAGTGTGCGTAACATTCCTTCATGTGGCTTATATCAATGTTAGGTTTCACCTTCAGAAGTTGTACCACGTGATCAATTTCAACCTCACTAGTATTTTCCCCATTTGTCTTTACATTCAGCTCAATATTGTTCCCATTTGTCTCTGTATTGTGCTCTCCATTACCTGTTTCATTGCCAACATCAAACCTAAGCACATTTTTCATCCCAATATTTTCCAATCATTCAACTTTATGTTGCACACCTCCTATCTCAAATCAGTCAATAGTCTGATCGACAACCTGATCTCGTACAACATTAATAATATCTTCAATATTGTTCATTGTATAACCTTCTTCATTATTGCTAACATGAGTTTCCTTAGTAATCACTATATTATCTTCTAGATTAATTACTTCTTCATCATTATTCACTTCAGTAAGACACTCATATGCTCAACATATATCTCTAGAAGAATTTTAAGATTTTCCAAAGCAGCAGACACCATCAGAGGCGGAACCAGGGGGTCCCGGGGGGGGGGGGGTCATATGACCCCCAACACTGGAATCTCTGGGGGTTATTTTCTTTGATTTCCATTCCTTTTTCTTTTATGTATTTTCTTTTCTCCTTTGTTTTTCCCTTGCTTTTGCTTTATCATCAAAGTGAGGCAAAAAAAATGTGGTAACAATTCTCTCTGTAAACTAATTAAAAATAAAAAGCTAAAGAAATAAAATGATTTTTTTTATCCCACTATAGTGACCATAAGTTCACCATAGTTCTATCCTATCAAGATTATTAAATCTATCTTCTTCTTTTCTTTTTTTTTGTTGTTGCTGGAATTACTTCTTTCAAGCTAATTAATCTCATGAACCATAATATAAGGTTTTGAATATATAATATTATAATTTGTAATTTATCTATAAAAGTAGCTAATAAGTTGACTAAAAACATCGAAGTTTGATTAATAGTCTCATAGATCGGGGGAAATTTATATATATATATATATATATGTGTGTGTGTGTGTGTGTGTGTGTGTGTGTGTGTGTGTGTGTGTGTGTATTTAAAGTCATTAAACTCATGTTGCACAATAACACGCGGTATTGCACAGTATCTCTGATTATTGATGCTTACGTTAGAAGTCACTCAGTTTTATTCAATTATTGCAACAGTAGTTGCTGCATAGTATCTCATATTATTGATTCAATTATTGTCACAATATCATATGCATAATATTTTATATTATTAAATCAATAATTGAGACGACACAGTTATTCCTATTATTATTTGTATTATTGACAATGTCTAGAAAATTCTGTCGAGAAAAGGGGTTAGGTTATTTAATTGCGTGCAAATAAGGAGAAATCCTTATCGGAAAGCCCTCTCTTTCCTGGAAATGATCTGGTTGTCAATATTGTGAGTTATAATCTTAATATTGAATAATTGTTGAAATATTAAAAATGTGTTTATTGAAGATAAGTGAATTACAAAAGTTAGAGGGGAATAATGCAATCTTGGAAAACTTTAGGAGTACCAAAGTGTAATAAGTTAACCAATCCATGTGAACTTGAATCAACTAATCAGAGAAGAGATGATGCAAGCATGATGTAAGCATGACTACATCATCTTTAAAGAAACACAAAGATGATGTCATCATCATGATGTCATGATGATGTCACCTAGACTAAGGTGCAATTAATGAGGTACTAAACTGTAATAAGTTGAGCCCCTAAAATGCAAATATCGAAACTATGTTTCCCTATAAATAGAAGCTTATTTCTTCTTTCATTCTCACCCATTCACTAAGACTCACAAGAGAAACTATAGAGAGAAAGAAGAAGAGTATTTTGCTACTTCACTATTGCAGTATCCAATCTCCTACTAAGGTAAGGGATATTATTTTTTGTATTCATTCTTTATTAATCTTCGGGAGTAACCTGTCTACGCGGATTACTGCATGCATAGTGAATAACCCTTCGTATTCATTCTTTAATCTGTGGAAATAACATGTCTACGCGGATTACTGCATGTATGGTGAATAACTCTTCGTAGTCATTCTTTATTTGTGGAAAAGATCTGTCTAAGCGGATTACCGTATGACGGGTGAAAATCCATAAATTTGATAGTTCCACAAGTTCCTCCTCATATGAATAATAATTGGGGTCACCTCTCATGTGAGAGAATATCTTGTGGAACTAACAATTTCACTTGTGAAAATATCAATTCCTATACATAATTCATGTCTAATTTGTATGCATGCGAAATAATTACATACTGTTTGCATATATGAGTTCTAAAGTATTTATAAAAGTGATAATGAAAAACTACAAGAAGTATGACATAGTATAAACAATCCTTTTTGAATATACTATTAACACATAGTACCATTGTTTTGAAATCCGGTTCAGACTAACCGGTTCAATCGGTTGAACTCAGAACCGATTTTATGTCCAGCCTGATTTGACCCGGTTGAACTAGTTAGATCAAAATCTGAATTGAATTAGTTCACCACCAGTTGAACCGATGGTTCAACCGGTAAATTCGGATTGACCTGGTAAACCGGTTTTTTATTATTTTTTGTACCATTTTTTTTAATATTACAATTAACCACTTCTAGTAATATTGTAAATTAACTTTATTATCTTTTAGTTCATAAAAAATGAGATTTTTAAAAACTTTATTAATTATGATGTCACCAGTTTAATAACAGTTCAACCATTGGTTGAACCAGTAACTTATTTACCCGATAACTTTTTCGGTTCGATAACTAGTCCGGATCTGAAAACATTGCATAATACTACTATTTTGCCCAAGATCCAGCTATAGCAATTACCATAGCTGGCTATAAGTATTTTTGGAATGTGTGGATATTATGTATTTTAGTTTTATTTACATTACTATATTTTCTTTTAATTAATTTTTTGTTTATTAGTAAAATAGTTATGGAATATGATATATATTACGAATGTTTATATCGATTTTTTGATTATTAGTTACGTTGATAAGTATTAGTGACAATTTTTTTGGAGAGATGCGTAATAAGTGAGCTTTTTCTATAATTTCTACCCATTTCATGTATTTATAAGTTTCGTAATTATAATTCAACTTAAATTTATTGCAATACATATATAGCAGAACTCAAGAGTTATTTATAAAAAATTATTATGTCTTTACTTCAAATCCTGGATCACCACTAAGGTCACTAAACCTAAGTGATTTGAAAACCTACTTGATTTTTTTATGCAACTTGAGAAGAAAACAAAAAACGAAAAACGAAAAAAGCATGGTCTACAAAAAGTTATTTTACAGTAGGTAAGAACAAGTACTCATATCTGGCAAAAGTACAAACAAAGGTAGAAAAAAAAGATGCGGAAAAACATGTACATTGTAATCATCGCAGCTCGTTCACTATAAAAAGGATTGCTTAGAGGATAATCTAATATACAGTAAAAAGTACTCATAACTAACGGAAATGGAGAACAAGAAGGTTGCTCTGGTGGTGGTGGCAATGGTGGTGGTTCTGATATCGACCTTCGCACCCTTGGGTCTGGCAGTTGATGAGGCTGGTAGCTCTGACGGTTTAATTGCTGTCGAGTCCGTCAGTCGCTCTAATGGCGGTAATGGAGATTCAGTCGCCGTTGACACTGTCAGTTGGGTAAGTTCTAACAGGAAAACGCTCCGGTCAAAGATCTTCCTGCCGCAGGGATACCTCCCGGACGGCGGTCTAGGCTGCAAATCTGCCGGAACGTGGTGCGGTTTTGATCCACACGGCTGCTGCGGCAGCTGTGGTTGTCTGGTGGGTTTTTGCTACGGTGTTAGTTGCTGAGCTGTGGCCGTGGTGGTTATGCTCGAGGGAGATGGCATTGTGCCTTTTATCAGTGTCTTTTGGTACTTATATTTGTTAATTAAAACGCCTTCATTCCATTCAAACTGATAGTTTGGATGAACTATGTAAGGCTCCTTTCTATGTGTAAAAGAAATTTACTTTGTACTGCAAAGTAACATAATAATTAAAATAAATACTCCCTTCGTTAATTCACGCTTAAGGCTTTTCCATAGATCGAGAGACAAATATATACCTAGTTACAATTCGAAAGAAATGATTCAGAGATTCACCTTTATCCTTCTACATGGAATAAATTAATGCATAAAAAACCGTCAAAAAAACTCTAAAACATCAGTCAGCCTTATGGAACGAGATATATACTCTATCATTGGTCGAATTGCATCTCTGTTTCTTTTTTCCTTCATACATTTTCATTTCGACAAAGATTGGCCAAAAAAATTAGTCGAACCCTTCAATTTCCATTTCTTTAAATATTTTATTTTATAGGAATATTTAGCGTCTACAATTTATTTGACATTATCATAAACTAATTTTATTTTTTATGCCTACAATTGGAAAGAAATTATGACCCATGAGGTGGATGGAAAAATATACAGTACGTTTTAATGGAGGTGACTACACTAAGGAGATTTAAAACCAATATGGTATAACAGATTCATTACGATTTGAAATCAGCTAGACTCACTACAACAAAAAGGCTTATCATTGATCGATATGGTCATGAGATGAGTATCAATGACCGTGCGATCGCGGATATTAATCATGAAGAATAATCGGTCATTTGGATGGACATCAGCGACCAACAATAGCAACCGAATTCTTAGCGACCGAATCCGTCGCTATTCTGACTCATGCTGAGTCATTTGTTAGGTGTAACGTGGCACACGTATCAGCGATCGGAAATAGTGACCGAATCGATCGCTAGTTTCCAAGTAGTTATCAGCGACTGCTTTTCAATATTAGCGACCGCATGCGGTCGCTGATGTGTTTTTTTTATAAATAATTTTCCTGTTTTATTGATTTTCCAAAAATAATCTGCTTTGTACCAGCTTTCTATCCCAACACACAACAGTATATATAAGCATCCATCCATGATAACTACCATATGATAAACATTCATCCATGATAACTACTATATGATAAACATCCATCGATATAATTGAATCGTAAACCAACACAACACAATACAATCGTAAACATCCATATAATAGAATCGTAAACCAATACAATTGTTCAAAGAATGAATCTAAAAGTACAAGGCTTTAAAAATCTAAAAAACAAGTCTAGCAAGGCTTTAAAAATCTAACATGACTGGTCTAGCTAGCTCTTCATGGATCATCCAAATTAGTACCCTGTAATTAACAAAAGAATAAAACATATATGTTACATGTGTTGATACTGCTATGACTTGGGGAAAGATAAACAATAGACAATGTAGTGAAATATATAAGTAAGATAGTGACAGTAATAATATCGATATATTCGGCCATGCAATATCATGAACCATGTCATTCATACGATGGGTACTGCTGCCTGGATTGTGTACTTGTGCGTTGCCACTATCTCTTCTCTGCCCATGTGCCCACCAACATTCTTCATAATTGTTCATGAACCCAGAAACAAGTAAATGATAGTTTACTATGTCTCTGTCCATATAATTTACATTCTTACACTTCAAACAAGGACATCTTATCTTGTTCTGACCATTAACACATTCCGAGTGATTATACGCATAATCTAGAAATACTTGGCAACCAGCTCTAAATTCTGCTGTAGCACCTATCTGGGCACTTGACTTTCGTCGTCTCATCCAACTACGGTTTGAATAGAGGTCCATGATACCACGGTACCTATGTTGACATGAATTATTGTATTCCCTTGTTAGAGATTTACAATTCAGCTCAATGTCATTTATGATGTTTATAAATACATATAGATGTATATATACATATATAACATGAGTGTGCATAATATATGATTATTCGGGAATTAAACAAAGAAAGAGTCCACCAATTCCAATTCCAATTCCCATTCCCAATAGTACACTTGGTAAAAACGGATGGTAAGACCATTTGTTTGTTTTCCCACTTGTAAGCCAAAATACAGAGTTTATGTGACATTTAGATCTGAGTTTGATTCTTATTTTGGATAAATTTATTTTTTTATTTGAAACTTTGTTTCCTCTTGTTTATGTGAGGCTTGAGATTTGTTTGATTTTATTTGAAGCGTTTTTGGCAATTTATTTCTTACTCTTCTAGTGAGGTTTGATTTTATGTGATGTTTGTTTGGAGTAATAAAATTTGATTGATATTTGATATTGTAATAGTAAATGAAATTATTGTATCTCAAAATTAAAGTGGGTGCTTTCTAAAAAATAAAATAGTATAGATGAAGATAAGATGTTCATAATAATTAAAATTTGGTTGAAAATTTAGTTGGCCTTTATCAGTACCAGGTTGCTTCAAAGTCAATTATGAAATCCTGGCTTTGAATCACATAAATTCTATGCACCTAAATAAGGCAGTGGCCTCACAAAAAAAAAATCTTAAGAACTATAGCTGCAGTCATTTAAAAGATTCTCCAACTATGTTTAATTATCACTATTCCAGTCCCAAATACAGTAAAAAAACTAGATAAACAAAATGGCAAAACTATATGTCGAACATAACTCAACAAAATATCACAGATAAAATTCATCAAACAGAATCCAAAGAAAGCATCACAAAAGTACATTACAATTTGAAAATCAACCAAATATATATACTACAACCAGTTCAACAATACCCACGCACAGTAGAGATGAAAATTTAAAAAATAACCAAATAATTTAGTATTTACCCTTTCCAAATTGAGATGAAAATTGAAAGCCCTTCTAGCAAAAAAAAATGCACATGAGAGAGTGATATATTAACGCATTCGAATCGATCACGAGCACAAGAGAGAGGATTATTCCCCGCCTTCTTCCCTCTTCTCCTTCGTTCCCCTCCTTCGTTCTCCTCCGTTTATGTTCTGTCTGACTGCCTAGTTCGGGTGAGATTAAATAGAATCGTATGACGCTTTTCTGATCGCTGCAAGGCGATCAATGAATTTTAAACACGTGGCCTTATTAGCGACCGCTGGCTTGCAATCATTTAACTGAACTCGACCGCTATTTGGCTTGTCGGGTTAATTTTGCGCCAGTTTTTAGGAAGGAAAAAACGTTCAGCGACCGAGTGTATGCCTATTAGCGACCGCATGCGATCGCGAATACTAATAGCGACTAAATTACATTGTCGTCGCTAAAGTCAATCGTTGTTAATGTTATTAGCGCATCAAAAAATGTGCTACGCAGATCCCGATCCACGTCATTGTTAGAGATTTTTTCTTGTCTCGACTGCTTTTTATTTAGGGTTAATTGTAAATTTCATCCTGAAGTATACACCCTTTTACCATTCATATCTCGATGTTTAAACGCTCTCATCCCGCTACTCAAAGTATTGTTAACTAACCACGATGGACCCATTCAGATTTTCGGTCAATTTTTTTGCCAAAAAATGGCCAAGTGTCATAATTAAATATTTAAATATTGTTGACCATATAAATACCGTAGTTGACTTAATTAATTTGTAGAAATACATGTGAAATACTAGATTAACAAAATAAAGGGTAAAAATTTCAAACAATTTGGGAATTTCATCTATCTAATTCCATTTCATTCAATAAACCAAAATAAACAACAAATTAGAGCAACAAACCAAAGGGACCTCTAATTCCATCTCATTTGGTTCATCAAACTAAAATAGAGTGAAAATCTCCATCTTTATCTCTTTTATTTTCATTTGATCTTCATCTTCATTATCGATCCAAGGGCCCTCGAATTATAGTGATTTTTTATGAAAGATCTGGAAGATTCAAACTCAAATCTATGATTGGTTTTCTGCGAGACTAGTAAAGGCGATAATTTTGTGTGTGAGGTTCAGGAGTCATGATCTGATTGGGGGACTTTATGTTTTGGTCTGGGGTTGGGTTTGTCTTTGGTGACCTTTTGGAAGATGGAGCTTCTCTATATCTGGTTTGTCTTTATTCAGTTCTGGAACTGTTCTTACCGGTGGTTTGTTTCCTGTGATTTCTGATATGGAATTTGTGCTCTTATTGCCTATTTATTTCAATTTTCAGATTTGGTTGTTCATTGCCGATTACTGGTTTTGTTATCCATTTTATTTCGGTAATGAATCATTTAGCTCCGGTGGTTTTCGCTTTCGTGGATGGGTCTTGTTTCTGTGTGTTTTCAAATCTGGATATTATTATTCAGATTTGGATGTTATCTTTGATTTTTGTTTTCCCATGTTCAATTTTACTTGCTTATCTCCTATTGTGGTATCTAATTGTTTATGGGTGCTTTGAACGAACGTGTTTTGATTCCATTTGATTGGGTTTTGTGCTCTTCTGTTCTGGTTTGTTGGAATTTATGGTGGCCACTAGTAATTTAATTGTTTATGGGTTTGATTGCTTGGGTAGATTTATCTACAGAACTTGTTATCGGAGTCTCAAATTTAGAACCTAAATTATGGGCAGTATCAGAGGAAGAAAATGAAGTGGGTTTGAGATTGGGCAAAATTTTGAAGATGATGAATGAATTGGGATTTTTAGTTTGAGATTTTTGAGCTTCATGAATGGTTACAAAGGAAGAGGTTGAATGATTTTGGTATTTTGAATTTTGGATTTTTTTTTGTTAGTTCTATGGTAATGGGGAAGATGATAAAGATGGGGATGGAAAGGGAAAAAAATAAAATTAGTTTGTGAATTTGTAATTTATTGTGTTAGTACATATAAATGTATTACTTAGTCTAATTAATTAGGTTTACAAAGGTTTTATACAGTCAACTGTATAAAAATCTGGTCAAATACGTATTATACATAGACTACCGTAACACGTGGCGGTTCCGGCCACTTTTTTGGCTGAAAAATACAAAGGGTCAGTTATGCTTACTTAACAGTACTTTGGGTAGCAGGATGTGAGCATTTAAATTTTGGGGTATGAATGGTAAAAGGGTGTATACTTTAGGGTTGAATTTGTAATTAACCTTTTATTTAACATAAGAAGAAAATAAAGACAAGGAAAAGAAACGTGGTCTACATTTATTACCTTAATCTATAATAATTAGATAGAACCCAATTTGAATCTTTAATTTAAATTCAATTTGGAAAAACACAAGGATGGTTCAAATTCATTCTAATTTTAATTCAATGACCTAGATTTCATCTCAATTATTCCAACTTAATCTAGAGGCTCACATTTCATCTCACAAAAAAAATCCCGCCCAATCTCCCTTCCTCTTCCTTTCCCTCTCCCTCATAATCATCCTCAGCCCGTCTCCTCTTCAATCTCTTCCCCTTCCCCTCAAAATCGTTTCACCTCACTTTTTCTTTTGTTCCGTATCTCTTCCTCCTCCCACGCGCATCCAAATCTCTTATTCTCTATCTCTGATTTACCCTAAATGGATAAACGAATGTGAATTCGATTTGGGACTTTTTGGGTGGAGTAAATCGAGAGATTGTGAACTGTGGAGTTTGTGGATCAATCGATTTTTGTTGCCGATGATGACGATGTTAAGGTATTTCCTTATGGGATGTTCCCAGACCACGAGTATTGAACCGTGAAAGAAGGAATTAGATAGAAAAATTCGTGCGTTTTACTTTCTTTTGACAAGTCACGCTTATATTTTTTGTAAGTTCTTTAGATTTAATTTTATGATTTTCATTTTCATAAAAAATTGTTTGTTCTTTATGAGTTAACTTTCATTACTACTGTTGTTTTGATTTATTATTAACCCTTCTGTCGAAATTTCTGTTTTGTTTATCTGTTTATAGTAATAAGTGATTTGTTGATTAAATTCAATAAAAGTCAAGATTGAGCATGGTTAGAAAAAGTGAATCTTGGTTAGTGACATATATATATATATATATACCCTTCAAGGTTTTTCAATGAGTTTTCGAATCAATTAAAGATTGTTTACGTCATCGTTGATCGTGTCTTTACATATAAGAATTGATTTTATGCGATTAAAAAATCCTAAGTGTTGATTCTAATGTAATATCCCTAATCAAGTATATGATCTGATGAATGTGTTTGTTTGTGTTGAAGGAATTGGATGAGATGAAAAAAAAGATTGAAAGAGATGGAAGAGAAGGTTGTTGCTCTCTGAGAAATGTAGGCCAATGTTGAGAAAGAAATGGGTGTTGTTCAAGGTTTAATTTTCTTTTTTTTAATTGAGTTTCAAATCTTCAATTTTTTTTTCTAAGTGTCTCTATAAATAGAATCCCTGTTCTGGTGAACTGGTAATTAATTTTGAGAAAGTGCTATAAAGACTCTTAATGTGAAAAGGAGTTGATTTGATGTAGATGTTATCTACTTAGTTGTTCCAAAGAGGTGTTGCTAATTCATGATAAGTAATGAGTTCTTTCAAAGGTTTCAATTCTTAAATTTTAACTATATATCAAAATTCATCACTGGGTTTGATGGATTTTGTTAGGCCATGATTATTTGGGCCTTTGGAGTGTAATGGGCCATTAATTATGTGGCGTTATTTGGGCTTGGGCCAGAAGTGGATTTAGTGGACGGGGGACTTGTAGGTTGAGTTTCCTAACTATATTTTGACTCTGACTTGGGAATGAAGTGTTGGACTATGGATCCACTTCCTTAATTATAGAAGATTTGATAAGATCCTATCATGGATTGGTCATTGGATGGGAACCTTAATCTGACTCGGAGAATGATTTCTGACAAGGTGGTGAGATCATTATAAATACAAGGAACTTCATTGATTTTATGGTACATGCAATGTATTTACTTTCCACCGCTAGAGCTTTAAGCCTCCATTATTAACCTTATATCAGCCTGTACTTATTCTCACACTGGAGCTATCTCCCGGTGGCCCAAGCCATCATCCTTTTGGTGTTTACCCATTTCTATTCAGGATTGGACGCGCTTTGGTGTTTGGGGCGCGTGGACGGATTTTGGCGTTAATATTGGCGCTAGAATGAGGGCTTTCTAGTGTTGCTTAATTTCTATCACATTCATCAACGTCCTACATCGGAGATTATGGAGAACAGTAGGACGGTTACCAGTGAGGGGCAGCCAATAATGGCTAGTTCTTCTCACTAGAGAATTTCTGTTAAGGATAGGCTAGGGCCATCAAAGAGTGTACATGACAGACTTGGGCCACAAGGTGCCCCGGCAAGGTCTAAAGCTAGAGACCATGGTGATGTTAGGAAGAAGTTGTACTCTCCATTGACAGTAAGGGTCCTGGTAAATATCGGAAGAGGGTAGAAGGCACACCGCCTAGAACCCAACGCCAAAAAGATCAGGCAGACAAGGCATCTACTCTTACGAAGATGGAAAAAGAGACTGATAAAGCTTTGAAGGTACTGTTGCACCAGAGGGAGGAGATTGCCAAACAGATGGTTCTTATGGCCTAATTGGAAGATGAGCTTCCAGTTATACTCGACCCAAAGAGCATGGCAGGTCTCTGGATAAACGAATAAGGAGGGATGAGGATCCCAGACGGTCTGAAAGCAGGCTTTGGAGCCGTTCTAGAGACCGAAGAAGATCAAGGGGTCGTACTCCCGAAGATCCTAAGAGGGCACCTCGCCCTGAGGATTCTCGGGATGATGATAATGATAGGCAACAAAGAAGATTAAGGGGACGCACACCCAAGGGTTCGAAGAGGGCACCTCGCCTTGAGAATTCTCGACATAGTGAAAAGGATAGATGCCGAAGCAGATTGAGGGGTCGGACTCCCGAGAATCCCAAGAGGGCACACCTCCCTGTGGAATCTCACGACAGCAGGAATGATAGACAAAGCCCATCCCCGGCAGGAAGTTCAGATGGAAAAAGTCGGTCTGATCATAAGAGGAAGGGCTCCCTTAAGAAGGAAGTCTCTTCACAGCCGGAAGGGGTAGAACTGTTAGCCAGATAAATGAAGGAGCTTCGAAAATAATTGGCTAAAGTTCAGCAAGAGAAGGAAAGTTCAGGCAAAAAAGCATCTCCTTTCTCTCCAGAAATTCTTCGGGAGAAGGCGGATCTCAGTAAAAAGCTTCCCTATATGGAGAGTTATGATAGCTCAGGAGATCCTTATGACCACAACCAAGTGTATGATAGGTTGATGGACTATTATGATTACTCAGATGCAGCTAAGTGCCAGACCTTTGTGACAATGTTGAGGAAAGATGCCAGGTAGTGGATGGGAACCTTAGCTCCAAACTCAATTTCGTCATGGGAAGAGTTGTGCGACAAATTCCATGCATAGTTCAAAAGCAATAAAAGGAGAGGAAAGCTCACAGGGTCGTTGGCACATATCAGACAATACTCTAATGAGACCCCTGGGCCAGTAAGTGAAAAGGTTCAGGGAAGCAGTAGGTTAGGTGACCGATCTCAATGATCTCTAGACTGTGGGACTATTTAAGAACGGCTTGGACATGGTGAAATCAGAAAAGTTAGTGAAGAAGCTGATGTTCAACCATCCGAAGAGCCTGGCAGAAGCATTTGAGAAGGCGGAGGACTTCATAGCAGTAAAAGAAGCCATGAGCAGTCTGAAGCAGGGCTCTTCGAAAAAACCTGAGGAGAAAGATAAAGATAAGTCCCATGGTAATCAGAAGAAGAATGGTGGTAAAAATGATCGAACCGATGCGAATTCGAAGAAGTACAATAATAATTGGGGTTCGGGAAGAGGACACCCGCCTTTCTGAGCCAGAAGGTGAACAAGGTGCACACGAAAATTAACACTGATCGGGCTACCATTCTGGAGCAGATAAAGGACCAGCCCTACTTTGAGCAGCCTAAGGACAACCTTAAACCAAGGTTTGGGAATCCTTACAAGTATTGTGATTACCACCAGGCAGCAGAGCACGATACGAATTCCTGTTGGAATTTAAAAGACTTAATTGAAAGGAAAGTACAGAGTTGGGCGTTAGTACAATACGTGGTAGGATGAGAACCCCCGAGGGAGCAGCAAAAGAGTAGTATGCATGCTCAGACTAGTTAATCCGAACAACCAGGGCCAAACCAAGTGGCGAGACACGTTGTGGATGTAATCACAAGCAGAAACGTTGGTAAAATCATCAGGAAGAAGCATCGTGGGTATCTAGATTCTGTGATGACAGTAATGGACAAACCCGCGAAGAGTGAAAGGGCATTTCCGGGTTCAGTGATTTCTTTCACGGACGAGGATTTCCCTTCAGAACCCATTGAACCCCATGAAGAAGCTTTGGTAATTACTGCACAGGTGGGTTTGGTGGATATGAAGCGGATGATGATAGATAATGGGTCTTCGGTAGACATCCTGTATGTACATCCTTATCAGAGGATGAACCTAGACGGAAGGAAGATGGAGATCGGGCAAGAGGCTTTTCTATATGGGTTCAGCAATGAGCCAGTCAAAGTTGCAGGGACTATCGAGCTGTTAATTATCTTCGGGACGGCTCCACAGCAGGTGGAAATCATGTGCAAGTTTTATGGGGAGCATGTGGACTCGGCATACAATGCTATTTTGGGAAGGCCCTCTCAGACAGCTCTTCAGGCAGTTACGTCAATTCCCCACTTCATGATTAAGTTCCTAATGCCACATGGAGTAGGAGAAGTTGCTGGTGATCTGGACTTAGCAAGGAGATGCTACCGGAATGCATTAATCACTTCGGGTGTGGGGGCCGGGTCAGTAGATAGAAGTAAACCATGACTACTGAAATCGAACCATTTACACAAAGAAGTACATAGCCATTGGTTATGCCGGCAGAGGAGACCAAAGAGGTAGATTTGATTTCAGGAAAAAAAGAGAAGAACGTAAAGATAGGTTTAGGTCTGCCGGAACCTTTCCGGATGAACCTGGTGGAGCTACTTCGGTGTTATGCTGATATCTTTGCCTGGGTTCCCAGTGACATGCCTGGGTAAGTCAAAAAGTTGTCAAACATAGACTGCATGTGGACCCAACGAAGAAACTGGTTCGGTAGAAGAGGAGGATTTTCACGCCAGAGTCAGAAGATAATTGATGAGGAAATTGCAAAGTTGCTGGAAGAAGACTTTATATTTGAGATCGATTATCCGGAGTAGATGGCGAATGTGGTGTTAGTGCAGAAGCAAAACGGAAAAATGGCGTGTTTGCATAGATTATACCGATCTGAACAAGGCATGCCCGAATGACTTTTATCCTTTGCCTCACATTGATCAGCTTCGTGACGCGACGTTAGGATATGCTCTGCTTAATTTTATGGATGCTTTCTCTGAGTATCATAAGATTTCTATGTGCAAGGAGGGCATTCCGAACACATATTTTATCACTCATCGGTTATTGTATGCTTATAAGAAGATGACGTTTGGCTTGTTGAATGCGGGAGCTACTTATCAGAGAATAATATTTTACGTGTTCATAAGGTAGTTGGGGAAAAGCATGGAGGTCTACGTTGATGACATGATCGTCAAGAGAATGTCAGTTTGGGGTCATTTAGACGATTTGGAGGAGTGTTTCTAGACGGTTCATCATTATAATTTGAGGTTGAATCCAACCAAGTGCACCTTCGGTCTTGGTTCAGGGAAATTCCTGGGTTATCTAGTCAGTAAAAGGGGGATTGAGGCTAATCCAGAGAAGATTCAGTCTATTTTGGATATGAAGTCTCCACAGTCTTACAAGGATGTTCAACGTCTAACGGGTCGGATAGTAGCTTTGAGGAGATTTATGTCTAAGTCGGTAAAAAGGTGTTTGCCATTTTTCAACACGTTGAAAAGGCCGAAGAATGCCAAGACTTTTCAGTGGACTTCGGAATGTGAAGACTCCTTTTAGGGGATTAAGAGGTATTTTTCTTTGGCGCCTTTGTTGGTGAAGCCAGTTCCTGCTTTACTATGTGAACCACGCCTAAAGGATGCAGAAACAAGGTATCCGAACCTTGAGAAGTTTGCCTTTGCCTTGATAATAGCCAGTCGAAAGCTTCGACAGTACTTCCAAGGTCAGTTAGTAGTGGTGTACACAGATCAACCACTGAAGAAGGTATTGGGTAGACCAGAGGTTTCGGGGAGGCTCGCTGCGTGGACAATGGAGTTGTCTCAGTTCTTCATAGAGTATCATCCTCAGAAAACTATTAAGGGTCAGGCATTAGCTGATTTTGTGGTGGAGTGTTCATTTTCCGAAGCAGATGATAGTATGGGTGAAGTTGAAGGGCCTGAGAAGACAATCGCAGTACTCCAGTAGGTGAAGAGTTCCTGGACAATGTATGGCGACGGGTCGTCTACTTCGGATGTCAGTGGAGCTGGAATTATTTTGACGAGTCCAGAGGGGTTTAAAGTGCAGCATGCCATCAAATTCAGATTCAGGGCAATGAATAATGAAGCTGAATATGAAGCAGTGTTGGCAGGACTACGATTGGCAAAGAGTCTTGAGGTTCAGAGGTTGATTATTTACAGTGACTCACAGCTAGTCGTCAAGCATGTTTCACGAGAGTATGAAGCTAGGGGTTCGAGAATGGTGAAATATCTGGCAGAGTTAAAGGATCGGCTTCAGTGTTTCGATTCTTATGAGTTTCAAGGGATAGACAGATCCGATAATTCAATTGCAGATGTGTTAGCAAAGTTGGCTACTACTGAAGCCAGTACCTTCGATGGGTCAGTTTATTTGGAGATCTTAAGTCAGCCAAGTGTTCAACATGAGATGGTGATATGTGTCGAGCGATCTAAATTTTGGATGACTATATATCTTGATTATTTGGCTGATGGCGTACTACCTTCGGATCGGATGTTGGCTAAGAAAGTGAAGTATAGAAGCTCAAATTTCGTACTTATTGATGGAGACCTTTATCGAAGGTCTTACTCATCTCCTTTGCTGAAATATTTGCTTCCCTCTGAGGCTGAGTATGTTCTTCAAAAAGTTCATGAGGGGATTTGTGGTGATCACATGGCAGCAAAGTGACTAGCATATAAGGTTCTTCGACAGGGGTATTACTGGCCAATAATTTTCAAAGAAGCTACTGGTTATGTAAAGAAGTGTCCAAGTCCCAGTTGAATAGTTTGATCCCACATCGCTGAAATGGAGGAGTTATATTCGGTTTGTCTCCCATACCTTTTTGCTATTTGGGGGGGACATATTGGGTTCGATTACAAAGGATAAGGGTAAGTTAATTTTATTATAGTGGCGATTGATTATATGACTAAGTGGGTGGAGGCAAAACCTCTTTGAGGCATCATCACGGAGCAGAATGCTTAAAGTTTCTAAAGGAGTATGTGGTGTTTCGATTTGGAATTCCCATGGTGGTGGTTTCAGACAATGGACATCAGTTTGTGGGTTCAAAGTTCGAAGCATTCTTAAAGGAATTGGGAATTCAGCACCGGAAGACTTCGGTTGCTCATCCACAGTCGAATGGGCAGGTTGAAGTAACCAACAGAACACTTCTGAATGGTATTAAAATAAGGCAGGATGAGGCAAAAAGAAGGTGGCCAAAGGAGTTACTTAGTGTGTTATGGGCCTATCGAACTACACCAAGGACTACTACATGAGACTCGTCTTTTAGATTGGCTTATGGTTCAGATGCTTTTGTTCCTGTAGAGATTGGTTCACCAAGCCTTCGGGTCAGTCAATTTTGGAGCTCTTATGTCACAAAGAGCTTTACCGACGATATGACTGCCAATTGGGCATGGTTTTGCAAAACTGCCCGGATTTATCTCTGTATCACTAGGGAGTGTTCCATGTGGACGGATATTCAACGCATGTGCTATCTGCCCCAATTGATTTTCAAGATTCTTTATCGACGCACCTTGACTTTTCACATTCATATCTACTTGATTCAATATCTTGTCTTGTTCCTCGATCTTTTTGTCAGTAGCTCTAATGAATTTTTCCAAGGCTTCCTCCCAACCTGGTTTCCTTTCTGGTTGTTGTTGAGTCCGATTGTTACTCCATGAAAACCCCAGATGATTTCTCCAACCCGGATTATATGCGTTTTGATTCGGGTAACGTTGGGTAGATCGATTATAGCTTCCTACGAATTGAGCTGATTCAGAATTTATGGCACATTGATCTGTAGCATGACCCCCAACACATAATTCACAAACCATTGCTACTAGCTGTGTGGATGGTGGACTCCATGTTTCTATTTTCTTTGCTATTGCGGACACCTGTGCTGCTAATGCTGTCATTGGATCCACTTCAAACTTTCCCAGTGTTTTTGGAGGATTAAACCTAGTCATGGGCCACTGATAGTTGTTGTTGGCCATCATTTTTAGCAGTTGATAAGCCTCATCAAAGTTTTTAGCCATAATCGCTCCACCTGCTGCTGCGTTAATACTGGCTCTTGTGGGCGCGTGTAATCCATCACAAAATATCACATTCGGCATGACATGATCCTTAAGTGATTTTTGTTCTTCCCCTGCCATGTTCACTTTGGTATTTCTGCTCGCTGAGTTTTCTTCCTCAGTGATTATTTGACTAGTCAACTGTAATTTTTGGAACTTCCTTTCGATATCGTCTGTATAAGGAAAAAGTTCCTTTTTATCCCTTGATCTAGTGTGCATACTTGCAAAGAATTCCTACAAATACAAGAAGAAAAATAAATAAGTTTTAAATTAAGACCGAATTGATTATAACTAATATGGAATTAATATTAATAAAGAATTTCCCGTCAACGGCGCCAAAAACTTGTTGGTCGATTTCACAATCAAAACAAACGCAAGTATACATCACAATAAGTAATAAAGTGATAAGATAGAGTGTCGAACCCACGTAAAATTCTAATTAATAAATTTCAATTAATAAATTCCAACTACTAGCACTATATCAATCCAATTTTATTTAAACAACCATAAAGTGTGATTTTTCTAAATAATAAAACTAAATTAAGCAAATAAAATAGATTATCCTAAAATAAATCAACTAAATAAAACTAAGATTTTAATGAATGAATTCAGATAAATAAAGATTAAGACTTCAATATTCCCAATTATGAACTATAAATCAATTATCCAATTATCCCAATGAAAATGGAGGAACCCTCCATCCATCAGTAACAATGTCTCTTTCGGGAGGTTCCCATTAGTAATTACCCTTGAATGAAAGTCACCTAGCATGCTCTTTGTAGATATGTTTCCCATTAAGAACGTCCAAAAACTAGGTGTTTTCTCCATTATGTCAATGATCAGATTAGGGCATTGAAGCTTAATAAACACAATGGGATCTTCCTATATCTTCTCCTTTTCATCCCACCATGACTCCACAACTGTACTAGCTCTTATGTCACAAAGAGCTTTACCAACGATATGACTGCCAATTGGGCATGGTTTTGCAAAATTGCCCGGATTTATCTCTGTATCACTAGGGAGTGTTCCATATGGACGGATATTCAATGCATGTGCTATCTGCCCCAATTGATTTTCCAGATTCTTTATCGACGCACTTGACTTTTCATCATATCTACTTGATTCAATATCTTGTCTTGTTCCTCGATCTTTTTGTCTGTAACTCTAATGAATTTTTCCAAGGCTTCCTCCCAACTGGTTTTCGCTTTCTGGTCGTTGTTGAGTCTGATTGTTACTCCATGAAAACGCCGAATGATTTCTCCAACCCGGATTATATGCGTTTTGATTCAGGTAAGGTTGGGTAGATCGATTATAGCTCCCTACGAATTGAGCTGATTCAGAATTTATGGCACATTGATCTGTAGCATGACCCCCAACACATAATTCACAAACCATTGCTACTTGCTGCGTGGATGGTGAACTCCATGTTTCCATTTTCTTTGCTATTGCGGACACCTGTGCTGCCAATGCTGTCATTAGATCCACTTCAAACTTTCCCGGTGTTTTTGGAGGATTAAACCTAGTCATGGGTCACTGATAGTTGTTGTTGGCCATCATTTCTAGCAATTGATAAGCCTCGTCAATGTTTTTAGCCATGATCACTCCACCTATTGTTGCGTCAATACTGGCTCTTGTGGGCGCATGTAATCCATCGAAAAATATCACATTCGGCATGACATGATCCCTAAGTGATTTTTGTTCTTCCCCTACCATGGTCACTGGTATTTCCTGTTCTGCCAGGTTTTCTTCCTCAGGTGACACTGCACTAGTCAACTGTAATTTTTGGAACTTCCTTTCGATATCGTCTGTATAAGGAAAAAGTTACTTTTCATCCATTGATCTAGTGTGCATACACTCGCAAAGAATTCCTGCAAATACAAGAAGAAAAATAAATAACGTTTAAATTAAGATCAGAATTGATTATAACTAATATGGAATTAATATTAATAAAGAATTCCCCGGCAACGGCGCCAAAAACTTGTTGGTCGATTTCACAATCAAAACAAACGTGTAATTATACACGGTCAACAAGTAATAAAGTGATAAGATAGAGTGTCGAACCCACAGAGAATTCTAATTAATAAATTCCAACTACTAGCGCTATATCAATCCAATTTTATTTAAACAACCATAAAATTTGATTTTCTAAATAATAAAACTAAATTAAGAAAATAAAATAGATTATCCTAAAATAAATCAACTAAATAAAACTAAGATTTTAATGAATGAATTCAGATAAATAAAGATTAAGACTTCAATATTCCCAATTATGAACTATAAATCAATTATCCAATTATCTTAACGAAAATGGAGGAACCCTCCATCCATCAGTAACAATGTCTCTTTCGGGAGGTTCCCTTTAGTAATTACCCTTGAATGAAAGTCACATAACATGCTCTTTCAGAGATATGTTCCCCATTAAGAACGTCCAAAAACTAGGTGTTTTCCCCATTATGTCAATGATCAGATTAGGGCATTGAAGCTTAAGAAAGACAATGGGATCTTCCTCTATCTTCTCCTTTTCATCCCACCATGACTCCACAACTGTACTAGCTCTTATGTCACAAAGAGCTTTACCGACGATATGACTGCCAATTGGGCATGGTTTTGCAAAATTACCTGGATTTATCTCTGTATCACTAGGGAGTGTTCTATGTGGACGGATATTCAACGCATCTGCTATCTGCCCCAATTGATTTTCCAGATTCTTTATCGACGACTCTCGACTTTTCACATTCATATCTACTTGATTCAATATCTTGTCTTGTTCCTGATCTTTTGTCAAGAGCTCTAATGAATTTTTCCAAGGTTTCTTCCTAACCTGGTTTCCTTTCTGGTTGTTGTTGAGTCTTATTGTTACTCCATGAAAACCCCGGATGATTTTTCCTACCCGGATTATATGCGTTTTGATTCGGGTAAGGTTGGGTAGATCGATTATAGCTCCCTATGAATTGAGCTGATTCGGAATTTATGGCACATTGATCTATAGTATGACCCCCAACACATAATTCACAAACCATTGCTGATTGCTACTGATGGATGGAGGATTCCTCATTTTTCGTAGGGGAATTGGATAGAGAATTGAAGAATTCAGGCTGAGACTATAAAACAAGCGCTTATTGGGAGGCAAGCCAAGTTTAATTTTTATTAGTTTTTATTAGGTTTTATATTAGTAGTTTTGAATTTTCATTTATTTAGGATTTAATAAAATTGTTTTTATCATGGTTTACAGGCTATTCAAGTCAAATTCAAGCGTGGTGCCCAATTTGTTCTATGTGCTTAGCCTATTCTCCAAACTTAGTGGACAAGGAGGAATATTGCTATATTTTCAGGGAAGTCCTCAGCTTTATTTTTTTTATATTTCAGCCATTGAGGACAATGTCTAGTTTAAGTTTGGGGGCATTTTAGTATCGTACTGCATATAGTTAGTTATCTGCATGGTAATTCATTTTTTTATGTGTTAGCATTGTTTTTTTTAGGTTGCATATAATACATGGTAGTTATTTGCATATTCATATTTGTGTTGCATTAGTATGTGTTCATGTAGTATAATTGCATTTTTTTTTTTTTGCATGAATCTGTGTGATAGGTTGGTGTGGTCTTAGCTCGACCTATGATATGATTGGTTTTGCATGTTAACTTGAGCAAAGTGTTGATAATTGATGATGAGTTCTAATTTTAAAATGAAGAAGAAAATTTGAGCCTGTCTGAAACTTATGTAACCGGTTAGCACTTAAAGTTTAACTGTTTTAATCCACTTGGTTCAAGGGTTTCATAATTTATTTCTGAGGGAAAATCTTGGTTAAAATTTAAGGAAATTAGTGAACTGGGGGTAAAGGTTGGAATGACGTAAAAGCTTGAGTTTAGGAGAATCTATGGGGTATATATATATACAAAATGAAAATGAAAAAAAATGAAAATGAAAAAAAGGAATGATTAAAAGAAAAAAATAGAAAATCGAGAAAAAATAAATAAATAAACATTGTGGCATGCTTGTCTAGTTTTGTGGCCTTTGTTACTTGAGTAAGTAAGCCCGAGGGATTGTCTTTACACCTAGCCCTAAGGTCTTAATGGCTTGGGAGTCATTGGTCGAAAGCTCGTTAAGGTAGCATTGAAAAGCCTAAGGGAATAAGACATTGTATGCCCATGAGAAAAATAAAAAATGAAAGAAAAAAACACGAGAAAGAGCAAAATGCCTCGTAATTTGAATAAGAGTATAAATAATTCTCAGATTTACCCTTAGACTTGGTAATTGCTTAGTTTTAACTGGAGTTGTCATGTTCACAAAAGTAATGTAATTGGAATCAAATTTTCCTTCTAAGAAGTTTGTTATTTGATTATCTTGAACTGTGGTTGGTTAGAATGGTTAACAAGCACACACGCACAACATAGGTGATGACAGGTTTGGATTGGCTAACTGGTTAGAGTTATGGACTTTGATTTGATCGGATAAATTGTTTGAGTATCATTGGTATCTTTGAGGCCTGTTGATATATATCATATTGATTTATTACTGGGTTCGTAGGTATATTAGGAAGTAGATCATTAATCAAAATAAAAAAAATAAAAAAATATTAGTAAAAAAATTATTAAATTAACTCCCTGGCAACGGCGCCAAAAACTTGTTGATCGATTTCACAATCAATGAATACGTGCAAGTATACACGGTCAACAAGTAATAAAGTGATAAGAAAAGTATCGTTCCCACGAGGAATTATTTAATAAAAATTACCAAGTACTAACTCTTAACCAAATCAATTTTATTTAAACAACTAAGAATTGTGCTTTTTCTAATTAAGAAAACTAAATTAACTAATTAAACCTGAATTACTTTATAAATGAATTCAAATAAATAAAGGTTAAGACTACAATATCCCCAATTATGAACTACAAATCAATTATCCAATTATCCCAATTATTATGCCCTCTTGAATTGTTAATGAGAATTCTAAGTGTCAAAAACCCTTTCTCAAATGATCAATTAACTTCTATTTAATCCAATTAATCTTGCTATATTCCTATACAAAATAATTAAATTAACCACATTAAATTCCAATTCCCAACGTGTTACATGCAGCGAATAGATATTTTCATTCCATTCACAACCCTAATTATTCGTCATGCAAATAATTAAGAATACATGTCATCATGCCCAGTTCTAACCCTAGATCTCCTCTTCCAATTCCTTCTAGAGTAACAAGGTAATTATTGGCCAAATAATTAATCAATACGCACAAGACAAGATAAACAATTCACTTTGACATAAATAATTGGAATAAATTGAATAACTAATTTATAGACATAAAAGGTTCAATTGTAGTCTTAATTAAAGAATTAGTTCATAGTAATTGAATTAAAATCAAGAATCCACAACTGAATAGACATTAAAAGATAAAAGTATGATAAGAGAAGAGAAAAGAATCTGTTGTCAGCAAATCTGATGATCCCCTCTTGCTCCTGCTCTTGATCTTCAATAATCTCCAAGTTGCTTCAATCCCCAAAACTAATAAGAACTAGGATTTATGTTCTAATCTAATGGAGTGTATATCTAAGCTAATCTATCTTATCTCTCTCTATTTTATGCCTTACATCATGTATTTATAGGTTACAAGTCCAATTTTTAGCTTAGGAACAAACTCAATCCTATTTAGAGTCAAAAAAGTGTCAAACTTCGCCCCAAAACGCGTCCAAGCCTCACCAATCTCTTCCCCGTCTCCTCAAGACTGGGCACGCAGGTCATGACATCGCCTTCCAGCTCCTCCCTGGCTGGGCATAGGCCTGAAATGGGCGCCCGACGCTGGCCACTTTTCCGGAAATTTTCTGCTCCGACGTCCTTTGGGAAAATGACCATAACTTCTTCGTCCGAACTCCAATTTTGATGATTCAAGATGTTCCGGAAAGAGGAGACGTAGATGTACAACTTTCATTCTTTACTATTTTCGAAATAAGGTCTGAAACAATGCTGAAATTGGCTTTGAAGTGGATCTTTATGTAAATGGCAAGTCGAAAATGCGAATCTAGCCACCCCAAACGTCGATCCAAGTAACTTTTGTCCCAATTCCTACAAAACAATGTAAAACATGCATAAATAGACACAAACACTTAAAAACATCCAAAAGATTAAGCTCAAACGCACTCAATTATGGGTATAAAACTCACTCATCAGAGGTGTATAATGACAAGGGACTTAAGGTCAACCTGAACTTACTTGAAGAAGTCAGGGAAGCAGCTTTGGTGAAATTGGCAAAGATATCGCCACGAGTGGCTAAACATTATAACAACGGGTTAAAGCTTCGAAGATTTGAAGTAGGAGATCTTGTTCTTTGGGAAGTGGAAGCTTCTATGCCTCATAATTTGGGAAAGCTGATGCCGAACTAGGAAGGTCTTTATTAGATTGTCGAAGTACCGAAGCCAGGAACTTATCGGTTGCAAGCGTTGGATGGGATTGAGGTAAAGAATACTTGGCATGCAGGAAGGCTTCGAACAAAAATTCAGTAGGATCAATGTTAGAGTACATGATTATGTAATTCTTCCAATAGTTATCAATAAAAGAAGCTTTTTTCTCCAATGTTGTTTTTTCTACTAGTTATTTGGGGGTGATTCATCCTAAAGATGGCGAACAAGATTGTTTGAAGGTTTGGTGGCCTGTTCATCCTAAAGATGGTGAACAAGGTCCTGATTCATCCTAAAGATGGGGAACAGGATTATTTGGAGGTTCGGTGGCCTGTTCATCCTAAAGATGGTGAACATGGTCCTGATTCATCCTAAAGATGACGAACATGATTGTTTGGAGGTTCGGTGGCATGTTCATCCTAAAGATGGTGAATAGGGCCTGTTCATCCTAAAGATGTCGTAATGTGTTTATTGGGAGGTTCTACGGATCTGTTTCATCCTTAAGATGGTGAACAAAACATGTTCATCATAAAGATGGTGAAATGTGGTATGTTCCTCCTAAAGATGACAAATGTGTTTATTGGGGAGGTTCGGTTGGATCTATTCATCCTAAAGATGGTGAATAGGCATGTTTGTCCTAAAGATGACGTAATGTGAATGTTGAAGATCCTGGTTGACCCTTTGATGGTAAAGTGATATTTTGCATTATTATTTGATTTTATTTGAAGTGTTGAGTTCAAAGTTGTTTGATTATTAATGTTTGTTGAAGTAAATGTATGATAAAATTTTTGAGAGGTTTAAAAGGGTCAAATTGTATTTCATTAAATATAAAAGCAAGCATAATATTTTTGAATTTTACAAGTTAAAAGTTATGTCTGTGGAGGGTAGTCTTCAAATGTTATCTTCGCTTCTGGATGAGTCAAGGATAAGTGGGTTCAAAGACAAATAAGCAAATGAGTTTGATTTTGCCTTTGCTTCGTCGCATTATAGCCTTGCAAGATACATCTGAACTATTTCATTTGTTAGTTCAAAGCGATTTACATGATTTAGTTTAGATTTTTGTTGCGAGTTCTTCTATGAGTAAATAAGAGCTTTGAGCTCATGAAGTTCTTTTTCTATTTTTCTCGTAAGTGCTTAGATATCTTTATTCGGAGATCTTCGCTTTGTTGATTTCTTTGGTAAGGCTTTGGTTGTTTTGCATCAAAGACTTCATTGGTCATTGTTAATTCCTCGGTTACGTTTCTAAGTAGATTGTTGAAGTTTTTCAAGCAGTGGTTAGTTGTTCTTTAGTTTGGCGATGTCTTTTTGAGGCCTTCATTATAGAAAAGGGAGTCACCATGTAGGCTCCTCTCCCTCGCCAAGGCAGATTTTAGAATAGTGTTCTCTCTTTGGGCGGCTTGTTCTTCGACTTCAATCTCTTTATATCTTTGGTTGAGCCACCTGAAGATTCCGTTTATTCGCAATTGTTTAGAGTTTAGTATAGGGGTTAGTAAAGGTATTCATAAATGAAAATGATTGAGTAATAATTATCTTACTCTCGGCTTTGGTGGGTCATGCCGCATCTAATGAGGTCGATGTTTAGTCAAGCTCAAGCGGATGATCGTTAGTTCTTAAACGAAGGTGTCATATAGGTGGAGGGGATGTCTTCATTATTAATCCGCCATAAGGTGGGCGTGCGTTTAAGCGTCCGGGCATGGCGGTGGACAAAGATGGTCATTCGGGAGAAATTCTTGGTTGTTCGGTTGGGGTGGGTCAAAATGAGTTGTTGTGGGAAGTTTGATGGTGAGATCGGGTTGGTTGTCTAAAGCATGTTCTCTTTTGTTGATAAGGGGGAACCAGTTCGACTTCTTCTTCTGGCTTCGTTGATCTCGATTGGAATAACGGAGGTTGGTTGGCTTTTGGGAGGTACTCTAAGTTCTTCGGACAAGTAGGAGGGGTTATTTTGGCCTGCTTTTTTTTTGTTCGGAGGATTTGGGTAACGCTCAAAGAATGGGCATTTCAAGGAGGCTTTCACTAAGTGTTGGGACAAGGACGTGTTTCAGTTTTTTGGCGGCTATTTTCTTCCATCGAGGTTGTGTTGAATCTTCGACAGGGGTTGGTTCGGTGGTTTAGGGTTCGGTGGCTTGGGGTTCAGTGTTTTGGGGCTCAGTGTTTTGGGGTTCAGCAGAGGTTTGAGATGGGTTGGAAGAGAGTAAATCTTCAAGTTCTTTTCGGTGACGATTGAGGTTGGTTTGATGAGGGACACTGCATAAGATAGAGAAGGTTTTTAGAGAATAATTATTGAAGATAAAGTAGAAATTGTGCAAGTATTAAGTTCGGGACTCATGTTTATGGTCGTACAACTATTTTTGTTTGCTCAAGAGGTTGAAGCTCCATTCCTTCAGAGGAAATTACTCGTGCAGCTTCGCCATCTCTAGCACGCGATCTTCGGAGATGTCGCCGAAGTCCAGAGATATACGTTTGTGTGACGTCCATTCTGGGATCATGGGAATTTCAGGTTCTGTGACGAAGAACCAATCTTTGTGCCATTCTTTGTTGGTCGAAGGGGCGTCCATCAGTGGACGTTTTTTGAATTTGGTGTTGGGCTTTAGGGCTTGTTTGCTCAATACTTTGAAGCCTTTTTCGCGAGAGTTTCCAATGGTGAATAGGGAAAAGAAGAAGTCAATCAAGGTGGGACTCTATCTCGTAAGCGTAAAAAAGATGAAGGCGGGGATATGGATGTAGGAATTGGGCACTAGTTGGGCTAGTCCGATGCCCATTAACCCTAAAATGGTGATGTAAAGGCATGGAGGGGTAGACAAACCCCTTTATCCAAAAGGGTGAGGGGCACAAGGTCCAACAGATTTGCAGTACATACGATCGGTGGGAGTGGGGGTTATCAGGTGGTGGGTGTCTGGGATTTGATAGTGTTCTTGGATCACGCGAATTTTAGCCTCTGTGAGTTGAGAGGGGGTGTTGGCATGGGGGAATTGATCCTCTTTATGTTATTCAAGTATAGTGTTTTGGGTGTCGAGTTTTGGTGGATTCTTGCTAGAAGATGGAACAGTGTTGGGGTTTGCTTTTGGAATGTTATTTGTGGGATTAAGGGTGGCCGAAATACTAGCAAGGGGGTTACAAAAATTGGGATGGCATCTTCTATGTTTTGGGAGGCCATTGTTGTTAGTTTGCAGAGAGAAAGCTAGAGGAAGGAGAAAGTGAAAGTGTTTTTGAATTTTAAATTATTAGGTGAAACCGTCTGAATTGGGGGAATTGGGTTTTTATAGTATTGTCTTTTTAATTGTTCCCATTTTTTGAGGATGATGCATTAGTGGGGGTAATGATGGTGGAGTTGAAGGGGTGGTTTATGTGATGGGTAAGCCTTGTTTGGCTTTGTTTGGGCTTCTTAGCTGATTAGGCCATTTTTTGTATACTCTTCCATCAAATATTCTATTTGATGGAAGACTAGGGGCAATGTTAGGCCATGATTATTTGGGCCTTTGGAGTGTAATGGGCCATTAATTATGTGGCGTTATTTGGGCTTGGGCCAGAAGTGGATTTAGTGGACGGGGGACTTGTAGGTTAAGGTTCCTAACTATATTTGGATTCTGACTTGAGAAGGAATTGTTGGACTATGAATGCACTTCGTTAATTATAGGAGATTTGATGCGATCTTGTCATGGATTGTTCATTGGATGGGAACCTTAATCTGACTCGGAGAAGGATTGCTTAGAAGGCGGTGAGGTCATTATAAATACAAGGCACTTCATTGATTCTAAGTTACATGCAATTTATTTACTTTTCAGCGCTACAGCTTTAAGCCTCCATTGTTAACCTTATATCAGCCTGTATTTATTCTCACACCTGAGCTATCCCCCGGCGGCCCAAGCCGTCAAGCTTTTGGTGTTTACTCTTTTCTGTGTAGGATTGGACGCGCTTTGGTGATTGGGGCGCGTGGACGGATCTTGGCATTAACAGATTTCTAATTAATTATTAATTAATTTCAGTAATTGTTAGAAGTAGCTATATATAAAAATTCATCCTTGGGTTTGATGGATTTCTAATTAATTGTTAATTAGCTTCAGTAATTGTTAGAAGTAGCATTTGTTTTAAGAGGAGTCGATTTTGAGTAGATTGCATATTGTGGTACTTAACCTTCATTTGGAACAAGAAAGGGAAATGAAAAAGGGACAGGAGGTTTTTAAGAGGGCAAAGGAGCATCCTTTTCCTTATATTATATACAATTAAAAGTGAAGGAAGGAAAGACCAGGGGATAAATTTAGATCATATATTTATTTATTTAGTATTATCCCCATAACATCACTTTCTTATAAATGATAATAACAAGATATGCCATGAGCTATTATGCCAAAGCTTTAGCCCAACTCTCTTTAGCCTCAATTACGCAGTATACGACTTTTCTCTTTTTTCTAATTAAAATTTTTATATGATTTTTTAGTTAGACCAAAATTACTTTAGAGTTCAACTATGTAAACAACTTTCTATTTATTTGAATTAGTCTTGGGGTTCGTCGTAGGAATTATGTATTTATTAGTTGCTTTTACTTTGGTGGTTGATTTTGTCCAATTAAGGGATTTTTTCTTCCGATTTTAATTTGCCTCATGGTCCATTGATCTTTTTGAAAGTAGTATGCATACAAGCCAATCATGTAAGATGATAAAACATATATACTTTGTAACAATCTTATTTATTTATTAATAAAAGAATTATTTATAGGCAATTATTTATCTACATAATGTTATTTTATTAATATGTGATAAACTCATAGTTTTAAGCAATGCTTTTAGAATCATGATGATGATCATGCTAATGAGATCTAAATTCTTAGATAGCTTAAAACTAAAATAGTTCCCAATCGTTGTACTACTAAAAAGGGGATTAGTGAATCCGGATATAATATAAATAGATAACATGATTGCCTTGTGATAATGACATAAGGACCAAATAAACACCATTCGAAGTTAATCGTAATGCACTACAAATTTGGCATTGCATACACACGCCAGATGTCGTTGTTGTTGCATGTGTTGCTGCTCTATTAAACTGCAGCAAAACCGAGGCCATCCTACCCACTTTGCAAATTTCTAGTGTTGGTTTATGATTTTAATGATGACAATATTATTGGATTTTATTTAAATAGATTTTATTGTTTGGGTTGATTTAATTTTGAAGTTAATTTCTTTGTTAGTCCAAATTTGATTAATAGGCCATTAGTTGATAAAAGATATTATTGCTAAATATTTCCTTAATATTTATCATGTTTTGAATCATAGTTAGATATGTTCTTTCGATAAGGAGTCTTTTTAAATGAGTTGACTAAACAATCTTGTTAGACTATGTTTCCTTTATTTTAGCTATCCGATATATATGATTTGGATATTATATCTATATTAATTGATATCTTATATCTATTGGACTCTTTAATTGTAAGAATCTTGTGATATACCAACCATCGAAGTTTTTCATGCTAACTTATTCATATTATATCCGTTGGTCAAATCGTATGGGCTAAAGAGATTTATCGCCTATGTATTCTTTGCTAACAAATTTATAGTCATTAGTTCCTTTCTATATATATATTCTTCTTATTGGCTATATTAGAGATGAGACTTGAAGGATACATCGATTTAGTAAAATCAAAGCAAGCATCCTGTCTTATACAAAGATATTTCAATAGAGAGTTATCAAAGTTTATTTCCGTTAAGTCTTGTTTTAATTAATTCTTTGTTGGTCGGAAATAAGAGTTCTTTTGTAATCATATATTTCTTATAACGTAAATATGAGTTCAAGTCTTGTTGGGCTTAGTCTATCTAGCAAAGAGATAGTGGTCTATTCACAGAGAGCTTTCAAGATTGCAGAGGTGCAAAGGTCTCATGGCAGGAGAAAGGCGATAGCAGCAAAAAAGTGAGAGGTGTCCATCAGAGTGGAAAGCTTTATTTGAACAGGAGTTATTTTTATTGTATTTAATTGAATATTAAATTTAATAAAAAGTGTCTCCAATACTAGTTGGTATTGGACGTGGATTATGCTACTTAGAGTAGAGGATAAAATGAACCACATAACAATCTTGGCGTGTTTTATCGTTTCTTTTGCTTTTGTTTTATGCTTTAAAAATCTGCAGATTTTGGTTTACGCTGTAGAAAAATTTTATACCAATACTGACAAGTATTAGTCAGACGCTTATAAAGCATTTAAGAACATAACTAATAAGGACATGGTTAGACCATCCGATTATAACCTACTATAGTAAACTTCAAAATTAACCATCAGAGATCACTTTTGAGTATTTACACCTATTCACCCTCCCTCTAGGTGTGCTTATTATAGAATTTCATTTGGTATCAGAGCGAGGCTCTACTAATATTGATCTTTGCAAGTCATAGGGAAAGATTCTATGGCAAACCTTTATTTTCAAGAAGTTCAATCTACAAGTTTCACCACCTCTCGCTGCTTCTAAGTTTAGAACTTTAACTTTTGGAAATTCGTAATGAAGATTTATCTCAAGAGAGACCCATGGCAATGGTGGGTAGTTAAAATGGACTGTTATTCCTAGATATGATGATGGTAGACTCAAGATGTAAGACCCCAACTTTTATGAATAAAAATTATTTTTTCTCTAAATATATTTTGAATATTATGGTGTGGATTTGATATAATGTTATAGTTGTGGTTAATATTTACAAATTTTACAAAGAAAGAAAGTGGTTATATAATATTTGATTGGTTCGGGGAATATTCGCGTGATTCGATTGACACAATCATCAGTGAACCCCACAACGAAAGTATTGTCAGAAGTTAGAAAACTAAAGAATTATCTTTTATAAAAATAACGGCGAAAGTTTTATGCTTAAACTGCTGAACTCACCCGATGGTAAAAGTATAAAGAATACGCGTGGGTCGCATAGTAGCACACGTTATTTATTATTGATGCTTATGTGAGAAGTCACTCGCTTATACTCAATTATTGCTACAAAGAATTGATGCATAATATCTTTCATCGATTTAATTATTGTCACAAAGATCATCCTCGATAATATTTTATATTATTCAATCAATAATTGAGACGACAAAGTTATTCATATTATTATTTACAATATCGACAATGTTTAGAAAGTTCTATCAAGGAGAGGTTTGGTCACCTAATCAAGGCTATCAATCAGGAGAAATCCTTATCTAAAAGCCCCTCTTTCCTAGGAATGATCTCGTTGTTAAATATTGTGAGTTATAATATTAATGATGAATAAGTTCGTGTTGATTAAAGATGAATTTGATATTTCCATTATGTTGGAATTATTAGTGTTAGTGGAAATAGACATCTATTTCGATAATAATGGATGTTTTGAGGTTTTATTGACCAATCAGGTAATTAATCGGATAAATGAGCAATTAATTGCTATTAATTCACATTCTTATAACTATTTATTCACATGTGTGTACTATTAATTCACATGCATGTACTATTAGGGGAGGTGGTGCAAGATTGATAATACTTGAATGACTAAATTAAAAATAGAGGTATAGATGAAGGTACTATATAATCGTAATTATTTTTTCACATGATTGTACTATTGATTCACAAGATGTACTATTAGGGGAGGTGATGCAAGTTTGATAATACTTGCAGGACTAAATTAAAAATGAAGGAAAAGATGAAGGTATTATACTGTAATATTCTGAGCCCCAAAACGTGTAATTATCAAAAATATATTTTCCTATAAATAAAAGTTCATTCTTCTTTCATTCTCACCAATTCACTAAGACTCACAAGAGCAATTATAGAGAGAGAAGCTATAGAGAGAAAGAAGAAGAGAAATATGTTACTTCACTATTTCAGTATCTAGTCTTCTTCTGAGGTAATGGATATTATTTTTGTTCAGTATTCATAAGAAATAATATTTTCTTCCATACTCTGTAGTATGTGAGTAATATTATTTTGTCTCGTATTCCTGATTATACCATCATTCTGTTAAAGTATTACTTCTATACTCCGTGAAATTAGTAGAATATCCTTAAAATTTGTGCTTCATCTAGTATCGCTTCACAAGGATATTTTCTGCACATTCTTGTTAAATTTTAAGTTTTTCATGTAGGAGTACTGTCCATGAGTACTATTCATTTATATACTAAGACAATTCACAAAATTACTATTCATGGGTACTATTTACAAAGTACTATTCACAAAAGTACTATTCACTTTTGAGTACTATTCTCAAGTATTATTCATTTGGTACTATTCAATTCGGGTACTATTCACCCAGAGTACTATTCATAACTAAAATTGATTTCTTTTCAGTCCAAATCATTTTTGATACAAGATCATTCTTGAATTTTACTCCACAAAGCAATATCATGTCGATAATTTGACAATATCAAATTCGGATAAATTAAATTATAAATCTTTAAATATTTATCCTTTGCTTGCTTTTAATTGAATTCTTATATCATTGTCATCATCCTCATGCTTATATTATGATAAAAGTCATATGTGGCTTACGTGCATAGATGTATTTATTGATTGGTATGATTATTAATTGTGGATCATTCTAAGATAATCATGACTCGTAATGTTACAAATGATGTGGTAAAAGTCCCCATGGCCCGTAGAAAGTAAATGATGGATAGTTGTTGGTATGATTATAACCAGGATTATTCTAAGATAATCAGCGCTACCATTGATGATTACATGAATATCCTCGCCCGTGAAAAGTGTGGATGATTTAATGATGTGGTTTATTTATTGTTTTAGTCTCAAGTTGATAAAATTGATGATAAACTTTTTAAATCATGTAAGATAGTAGATATCATGCCTACTACTGACTCTTCTAATGGATTGCTTGTTCACCGCAGCTTAAACTTGATGTTTATTATATTTTATCGCTTAACATTGTTTCAAGGCTAACGATAATTTATTCGCATTATCTTAGTCATAATATTTCTTAACGGGCTAGTTGAGCTCACCCTTTGTTTTCATTGTTTCTTCGTGAAATGAGAATATAGCTAGGACTAGCTTGGGAACCGGAGTGACTATCCAGATGTTTGCATTAGTAGTCCTCACTATTCAAAGTTGAAATAGTGTGATAATAATTGTAATGAGGACTTTATTTGAGTTTGGATACTCTCTACGAGACATTATCCGTGTTGAAACTCTCACCACGCTTTTGTCATTACATCGTATAAAAGAAGTTTGTATTTAAATTTGCATACCATGTATTTCATGACTTAAGATGGGTGATGTATACCTATTTTGGGGGCATCCTAGTTGGTATCAAAGCTTAGGATATGATCCCCGGCAAGAGATGTGAGTCAAGAACTAGGATTCGGGAGAGACGGGAATTTCTTCGCTAGAATGACCTACCTAAGTTTATTTGGTATTTATTGGGTGGCCGAGTATAAGGATAATATGTGACATGTCAATTAACCCTTATTTTGTGGCAAGATTTGAAAATGGCATCCAAAAATGTTGAGATAAGCAATGAAGCACATGAGACGGTTGAGTCACCAACGATCAATACCCAAGATAATGTGCAGCAGGAAGACAATAATCCTCAGGTAAATAATAACACCGATCAAATGATGAACGATGGGATGTTCAGAGGCTTTATTCAATTCATGCAACATCAAGCGAGAGCGACTTGCTCAAAATCTGTGTGGAATCATTGGCAACTTCTCACGGCCACCGCTAAACAGCTTCAAGGAGCCGGGACCACCGGAGTTTATTGGAGAGCCAAACCACTTAAGGTGGAGACATGGATAAAGCAGATCACCAAGATATTTGATGTCTTCGGATGCTCCGAGGAGCAAAAGGTTCCCTTCGACACCTTTATGTCATGAGGAGAGGCAGACATCGGTGGGAATCGCAGAAAGCGACTCAACTCCGCCGCAGATCAAGATGCCTTGGGAGAAATTTAAGAACTATTCAATGACAAGTACTTTCCGAAAAGTATTCGCACACATGAAGGAGGTAGAGTTCATCAAGTCAGAGCAAAAAAAACAATACGACCGTGTCACAAGACGGGCTAAGTTTGTCGAGTTGTCCCGGTCATTTCCCACTTGGTTGATAATGAGGAGAGAATGACGCGAATGTTTCTAAAGAGGTTTAAAACTTGAGATACGTTAATACTTAATTTCTCACAAACTGTGTTTGTAGTCAGATGTTGTAAATAGGGCTCAGTTATTGGAATGCGATAACGAGTCAACCCAACCAAGAGAGAGCAGCCGACAAAATGATAATACCAATGGTAGCAGTCATCGAAGCGGTGACAACAAACGTGGAGGGAATCAACATGCCAGAAATGGTAACCACTTCGGTACTAATCATGGCCAAGATATTAGAAGTGGAAATTTCAAGAATAAGATATTCAACAATGATGGAAAGACGTCATCACCAGCACCTGTTGTTAAGGAAGGGGAATGACAGCCAATCATATGTTTCAAATGCGGAGGGGAGGGGCATATTAGTCTGAACTATACGCAGCAATCCAAAGCATGTTATAATTGTGGAAGATAAGGTCACCTTGTCCAATTTTATCGTGCACCGAAGTCAAGTCCAGCTGGGATGGAGGCATCAAAGGTCGTCCCTGCATAAGACAAACCGGTAGTTCAAGGAGAGAGCGTTTGTCGAACTCCTCCCAAAAGCGAGGAATCTGAATGAGGTGATCACGGGTAAGTTAATCATAAACTCTAGCAGAAAGTCTATACCTTATTTAATTTGATACCGGTTCACCCATTCTTTTATTTCTCCTACTTGCACTCAACGCTTAAATTTAACTCCGAGAAATTAGACTTCGACTTATCTGTTGAAACTCCATTGGGAGAAACCTTCATTACATCCACTGCTTATAAGTCTTATTTGATTCAAATTGGTAACCGCACGTTACCCCGTCGATATTATCTACTTAAAATACTTGCATATACGACGTGATTCTAGAGATTGATTGGTTAACTACTCATCATACTAAAATTGATTATTTTCGTAAGGTTGTTAGCTTTCATATTCCTAATCAACCTATTATACTTAATTCAAGCAACCAAACCATTAAAATCAATCACCGGTCATCTCAAGCCATAAAGCTATTCATTTATTGAAAAACGGATGTCAAGCTTTCTTAGCTCATATCACGATTTAAACAAAAATACGCCGATTTGAATGATATTTCTATTGTTAATAAATTTCTCGATGTATTCTCAAGAACTTCCTCGGCCTACCCCTGAGCGTGAAATCGAAGTTTGGTATCGACCTCGAACCCTGAGACAAAACCCATTTCAAAGCCCCGTGATCGAATGGCTCCTATTGAACTTCAAGAGTTAAAAACCCAATCGCAGGAATTGTTAGACATCTGCTTTTTATTTGACCAAGACGCCTCCTTGGGGTGCTCCTATTCTATTCAGTGAAGAAGAAAGATAGAAGTATGTGACTTTGTATTGATTATCTGGAGTCGAATCATGTCACCATCAAAAATAGGTACCCATTTGCTCTCACATTGATGATCTGTTTGACCATTTGTAAGGCGCCAAATTCTTTTTCAAAGATCAATCTTAATTCTCGATATCATTAGTTGAAGATTAAACCGATGACATTCCAAAGATCTACTTTAGAACCCCCAGACGGGCATTACGAATTCCTAGTTATGTCGTTTGGATTGACTAATGCTTCTGCTGCCTTCATGGATATGATGAACCGAGTATTCAAGGAATATTTGGATCACTTTGTGGTCGTCTTTATTGATGACATTCTCATTTACTCCAAAAGCCGTGGAAGATCATGAGCACCACTTCGAGGTCGACACTCCAAAAGCTTCGTGAAAACAAGTTATATGCCAAGTTGAAGAAATACGAGTTCGCCGAGGAAGTAGCATTCCTTGGGCACGTGATATCAAATCATGGAATATCTGTTGATTCGACAAAGATTAAAGCAATTCAAAGTCGGGAGTAACCTAAGTCGTTGATCAAGACGTAGCTTTTCGGCTTAGCATTGGTTATTATGGAGATTCGTAGAAGGGTTTTCTCGAATCACTACTCCATTAACTCAAATTTGACTTCAAAAGACACAAAATTTGGTTGGAGCAAGGAATGAGAAGAGTTTTCAAGAACTCAAGAGAAACTCATTTCAAAGACTCGCTTCGGACAATACCAATCTGGCTCGGAGGGATTTTTCATCTACAGTGATGCTTCAGGCAAAAGGTTAGGATGTGTTCTCATGCAACATGGGAAAGTCATAGCCTATTCCTCACGACAACTCAAAGAATATGAGAGGAATTATACTACTCATGATCTAGAGTCGATACCGCCATTTTTTGTGCTTAAGATTTGGAGGCATTACTCAGATGGAGAGAAGGTGGAGATCTATACTGGATCATAAAAGCCTCAAATATTTCTTCACTAAAAGGAACTCCATACGCGATAACGACGTATGGCTTGAAAGCTATTGAAAGATTACGATCATACCATTCAATACCATCCTCGGAAAAGCTTAACGTAGTAGTCGACACATTGAAAGTAAGATCATATGTGGGTACGAGTGCAATATTGTCAACATAAATGCCCATTTTGTATGACTTATAAAGGATAGAGATAGAGTTAAAGACTCCAGGACCCATGATGATGGTGGTGAATATACTTGAAAGTAGAATCGACTTTAATCGATAAAGTTAAAGTTTCTCAAGCTACGTGACACCGGAGTCGATGCGTATGAGGAAGAAAGTGCAAGAAGGTGCTATTCAGAAGAAAAATCGATGAAGAAGGAATACTTGAGTCAATTCTGCACTTTTGTGTTCCTAACGATTTCGACTTTAAAGTATAAAATCATGATGGAGGCCCACAACACACCATTTGCAATCCATCTTGGATTACCAAAATGTATCGTGATCTTCGACATACATTTTGGTGGAGCAATATGAAGAGAGAGATAGCGGGGTTTATCTCAAGGTGTCTAACGTGTCAACGAGTCAAGGCGGAGCATCAAGTGCCAAAATGTCCATTGTACCGTTTGTAATCCATCTTGGGATTACCAAAATGTATCGTGATCTTCGACATACATTTTGGTGGAGCAATATGAAGAAAGAGATAGCGGGGTTTATCTCAAGGTGTCTAACGTGTCAACGAGTCAAGGCGGAGCATCAAGTGCCAAAATGTCCATTGCAACTACTTAAAATTCCAGAATGGAAGTGGGAGCACACTACCATGAATTTCGTTACTGGTCTTCCCAAGGTTTCTCAATGTATAGATGCGATTTGGGTCATTATTGATAGATTGACTAAGTCTACTCATTTCTTACCGATACGAGAAACTTATACACTTAAACGTCTTGCTGGTATGTACATAAACGAGATTGTAAGATTGCATGCTATGCCAGTATCCATAGTTTCTGATCGAGACCCAAGATTCACTTCACGATTTTGGGTTAGTTTGTAAAAAGCTATGGGCACGAATTTACGATTTAGTTCAGCATATTATCCTCAAACGGACGGGCAGTCGTAGAGGACTATTCAAACTCTTGAAGATTTATTTAGACTCTGTGTCCTTCACTTCAAAGGAAGTTGGGACAAGTTCTTAACATTGGCAAAGTTTTCCTATAACAATAGTTATCAAGTTAGTATTGGTATGGCTCCATTTGAGGCGTTATATGGAAGAAAGTGTCGTTTTCCAGTATGCTAAGATGAAGTGGGTGAAGCAACGTTGTTGGGACCGGAGTTGGTACGTATGACTACGGAAAAGATTCAAACGATCCGATAACGTATAAAAACCTCACAAGATCGACAAAAGAGTTATGCTGATCTTCATCGAAATGACGTGGAATTCAATATTGGAGATCATATTGTTAGGTTTGTAATATTCATAACGCAATCAAATTGCATAAAAAGTGCGGAAGCGTGTAAAATCAGAGTTTAAAAAAATTTACAAACCATAAACCCGGATCATCCTTTATGCACAATTATTAATTAAACGAAAAGATAAAGAATAAATCATACCCTTGAAGATCGAGCTTCCTCGTACAAGTTCACCTCCAAATCCTTTCGCTCAATCTTGAATCCATGGGTTTGGTTCCTTCCTTTGATCAACGTTAGCCACCCATGTGTTTGGCCTCTAGAGGTGATCCACCAAGGAAGAAGAAAATTCAAGAAGAAGGGTGGTCAAGCTAAACCTAGTTTTTCTATCTCTACGAAAAAGGTGTACCCCAACAACTTGGAATTATTACGTAGTTGTTAAAGTCAACAACCCATCCCCCCACCCATATAAGACTCCTCTTATTTATAGATGTGGGCAACCCATCTTAACAATTAAGGAATTGGGTTTTATTTAATTAATTAAATTCTTTTAATTAATTAAGCCCCTAATCTTATTAGGGATAATTAATTAAACTCCTTTAATTAATTTTCCTTCCTAATCCAATTAGGAATAAATGAGAGTACTTATATTAAATTAATTCCTAAACCTTTTAGAAATTAAAATAATAATAATTGTAATAATATTAATAAGACTCCTCTTATTAATTTATATTTAATATTTCTAAAATATTAAATAATAAATATTAAGCTATTTAATTTATTCTATCACCATAGATTAAATTAAATATACTTAACATATTATTACGATTATACCATTAACTTCTTAAATAATTATTCTTCCTTTTATGGTGTGACCCTTTAGGTTCTCCATATTAAACCCAGGTTGTGAATAAATCAATTAGAACAATTTAATCTTATTTAAATAAATAAATTAAACAATTAATTTATTTAAATAATATTTATTCTACAATAGGATAAGCTTCCTAACGATCAACGACTTTCCGGATAATATAGATTTCAACATTAATCATTAAAGAACCTTTGAGTAAATAGTTATCAAATAATTCAATCCTTCCACCATACAATGTCCCAATTAAATATAAGGCATTGGAATTATCTTGTAAGTCTTATTTTATTTAATTATATGTATTCTAATCTTAAATGCACAACTCAAATAATGCAAATTAGAAACTCCTTTCTAATTTCGTTCTCGCCGCCAAGGACTACCTAGTTGTCATTTATCGAATCACATAGACATTTCTCTTCTTTTATTGTAAGTGGTAGATTCTTTATTGATCATACATTATCTCCATGTACAACTTATTATACCCAAGCATACCCTTTGATATACCCTAAGGGTCTTAAGAAATAAGTCAAAGTATAACTCATCATACACAAGATATTACGATGATCTCAAGTCCAAGGGATTACTTTGTACTACTATCACTACAGAATTCCTATTGACAGTAAATAAAACTCCATTAGGTATTCCTTAGCTTAGCCAACGCTCGATGAACTTATTCTCTAATAAGCACCTCACATACTTGCTTTAGTGTTCCACACAAATGATCATGAGATCAATCATCCTCATCCAACGAGCAAGCAACGATGTACCAATCTATCCGGATTCACTAATCCCCAATTTAGTAATCCAATGATTTGGGAACTATTTTAGTTTTAAGCTTTCTAAGAATTTAGATCTCATTAGAATGATCATCATCATTATTCTAAAAGCATTGCTTAAAACTACGGGTTTATCACATATTATAAAACAAAGATCATGTAGATAATTAAAAGCCTTTAATAAATTAATACTTTTTTATTAATAAATGAATAAGATTGTTAAAGTATATGCTTTATCATCAAACATGATCAAGCTTTGTGCATACTACTTTCAATCTCCCACTTCAAGACTAAAGCCAATCGCTATGGTATCTTATACTCTTCTTCTTTAAGTGACGATTATCCTGTCTTTGTTGGATAAGCTTTAGTTAATGGATATGTAATGTTGTTCACCGAGAGTCCACTATCTCTATAGTGATTTTCCATCTTCAATGATTCTAATAATCAAATGAAAGTGCCACAACACATGTTTAGATCCAAGATGAGACTTAGGAACTATTCCTAGTTCCCGTAATGAACTTTTAATCTAAACAATCAACTCACTGCCTTCATTTATAGCTATATACTTTTTCTTTATCACTAAACCGAAGAACTCTTTCTTGTTTTGGAACCTTTCCAATTCAACGCACTAATCGCTCATGGTAACACTTACCTTAAAGTGGATTTTTTATTCGTCAGTCTTGGTCCGTGCTGCGAAAACTGAAGTCTGTTAAGCCCTCTAGTTTAATTCGCACTCCATCATAATATGATCACATCCTTAGTGCTGGTTAAGAATCTTTAAGATGTTTTTCATCGACTCATAATGAACTTCTCCAATAATATGATCGATCAACATCGTGTCTCGTATATTTCATTGCATACATGATAGTCACTCATGCGATCTCTCTTCTTGGAGTCTATGGGGACTATATAGAGAGATACACTCCAGCGGCTCATCAACATGAGACATCTCTTGGAGTTTGCCATGCTAAACCACTTTAGCATCAAATGATATATCGTTCCTTGGGTTAAGTCGAGCATCCTCGTTGAATCTATCTATATAGATTTTATCCTCATTAAGATACTCTTCCCAAATCATTCGTGGAGGAATGTTTAGACAACTTTATCTTTACTCGATTGTAGCATTGGTATGTCATTCCTTCATCCGTAGTATATCAACATATAATATTAGGAATGTCATGGCGCCCCACCGAATCCCTTTGTACACACACTCCAGGTTCATTCTTATTTTTGATAAAATCAAACTCTTTTGATTGCCTCATCAAAACGAATGTTCCATATTTGAGAAACTTGCTTCAATCCATTTCTCTCGAAAGTGTCTACAATACTACCTCATCGTATATAACATGGATCATCATCTTCTATGATGTGCCTCATCATCATCATCTATGATGAATCCATACCTCCTAGGTATCTTTCTATTATTCCGTGATTTATTTATCTTAATTGTGGTACAATAGGTCAATCTATAGGTTCCTCTTATTTCGACTTATATAGTGTTTGTGGTTCTTGAACTCTTCAAGATCTATTATCCTCCCACTAGCCCCTTTTTAATGATAAACACCTTTATCTTAAGGCGGTGTGTTTCAATAAAACACCTTTTGCTATGTAGGATTATAGTAAACATATGCCCTAAACTTACTTTTTAGGATGTCCCACAAATTGTACTCTGTCAAATCTTGTCTCAAGCTTATCCTTTGAAACCTTTTCACATAAGTTGGACAACCCCTTATCTTAACATACTTAAGATTAGGAATCCTCCACGTCCATAACTTTTATGGAGTCTTCAATGGATTTTGAGGTTACCTTTTCGTAGATATGCAAACCATTTCTAGGACATGATCCTAGAAGGATACCGAAATGTCCAGAAAATCATTATGGACCGCATCTACGTCCAACAAGGTATGATTTTTTTCCTTTCGTATACATCAATCAATTATCATGATCGATGTGTCCATTATGAGAAAACCATTTGAGATGATCTGTGAAACTTATTGCATAAGTATTTATTCCTTGATCTAATCAATGAATCTTAATACATTGCCAATTGAGTTTCACTTCAATTCTTTGAACCTTTCAAATAATTCATACTTGTATTTTGAAGAAAATGCACACATTCAACTCTTTGAATGATCATCTCCTTTTTCTTATACTAGTTTGTTCAATTTACAAAATAATTTTATGTAAGTCAAGTATACTAAATTTATTAAGTAATATTCCAGTTTCTATACAAAACATTATTATTATAAATAAAACAACAATTGTTCTTAATTATAATATCAAAGATTTCATCATCCAACAATAAAATGGAAATAATAGTTTTTTAACAAGAATCGGAATACAATAACAACTTATTGACTTAATAGATTTGCTCTGTAAAGTGGCAAGTGCTAAACTATAAGTTTCTATAGCTAATGCAAGAACCTTTGCTTCATTTTCCACACATAGGATTACTTATATTTGTTTAGCTTTCTCACTGCTTGGTCCTTCATAAATCTATATTTATGATAACCAAAGTCGATATCCAATATCCAAGTAGAACCTTGACTTAAAGAAAAATTTATTTTAATCATGAACAAAAGCGTATTAGAATCCTAAAACTTCACTAAGCTTCTTTGGTTAGCCTCGCAAGATGCTTCGCGCTCTTTTTCAAAGTGTCCAAAGCTTATAGCGGTGAGAAGCAAACTTCTTTGCTATCCATATCGCTTTTGTTCTTATTATCCTTTGTTTACGCCTTTCTATTTACCTTCTTTGAATCATTCTTCTTTTCGGAAGATCCTTTGGCCTCTACCAAAAGTAAGACTTGATCTTTCTTGGATTGGAAAGTGACTCTCAACATTTATCAACATAGTTAAGCAAATCAGCTGAGGTCGATATTTAGCTTGTTCATATGAAAATTCACAACAATTGTGAAAGGAGTCCTGGAGGAGTGCAAGATCAAATCTTGGCTCAACTCTCCATCCATGACAAAACCAGTTGTTCTAATTGATCAATCAAATTGATTATGTTAAGAACTTTTGTCTCTGTACTATAGTGCAGGTTGGCCATTCTAGATCTAAGAGCTCCTTAGATATCTCGATATCTATCGGCCCTACTTTTCTCACCATCAACTACTTGATGCAGAGTATAGTAGAAGTATCCATAGTTTCAGGCTGACGCTGAAGCTTGTTACTCATGGATACGAGCATGATGCATTGAGCCAACTGTGCATCATCTTGCCACTTTCTAAAAGTAGCAATCTCTTCCTCGAGGAGGCATTATGCGCAACCATTGCGGGGATAGGCTTATTAAAGACATAAGATTGCTTTTTGACTATGAGAACTATTCTCAAATTCTTTAACCAACTGATTTAATTGGATCTGTTAATTTAGCATCTAATATGCTTCGCAAAGTGATAGTAATTTTAGACATTGTAAAATTCTCAGAAATGAATTTGTAATTAACAACATTTTAACATACATTCTTTTATTAATTACCAAAATAATTTAGGTCTTGTTTTAAATTGGTATCTCCCACTATTTTCTTTCAAACTATATTACCTCACTTATATAGTTCGCAAAATCTAATTAAAAGATTTGCTAGTGAGAATAAGGATCCCATTTCAAATGTATATAGCCTTGTGGTGACACAACAAACATATATAAATAAACAGGTAGACAACTTTTGTCAATTACATCAACTATAACTCCTTGTATTTTGCCTCTTAGATTATTTTGATCAGTGTGGTAGCACATCTCAATCAAAATTATCCAAGTTAAGTCCGACCTAGCACTCCATATATTCAAAAAAGAAAATATCATCCTTGTGGTAAGACACACAACAAAACAATATTGCTCAATTTCTTTATAAGCATCAAATGTGATAAATTAACATCTTAAATACTTAATACTTGCCTTGTGGTGACATAATAACAAACTCATATTAAATATTTAATACTCTATTAATTTTATCATGCTAGAAGGCTTATCGCTCGATATTCCAAATATCTTCGAACGCTTAGGACTTAATATAAAATTTGGGGGTTTGTTATTAATTTGCTCTTCATCTTGTTTAGTAGCATATGCACATATATATATAAAATACGCTATCATATTAATGAACATGCTAAGCATGTTTGCATAATATATAATATATATAGTATATTTACGCACATATAGAATACTATATTCTATCCTGATTGATTATGGACTTTTATTCTAGTTTGGTTCACTAGAGCCACCAAGTGAACTAAAGGTCAAACCCTGTGGTGCAAGAAATAATATTTAAATATAACTATTACATTTAAATTCGGGGCTCCATTACAAACGGGTCTTGAAGCGCCTCTTGTTTCCTCGACATCTCCAATTTTTCAAAATTTAATTCT